>VXAD01007025.1:2191561-2382304 GCA_013399195.1 Dicrurus megarhynchus
TTATAGAGATGGTAAACTGACTCTGGAAAACCTTGAGGGTTGTTTTTTTCACGTTGTCGGTGGGAGGAGGGAAGAAGGTGGGGGGAGGAGAAGTGTTCTGAAGGTTTAGTCTAATTTTTTTTCTTGCCTTTTAGTTCTGCTAATAAACTTCTTTATGCTTTTAAGGTTTAAGTTTTGTGCCTGCTTTGCTTTTCTCCTGGTTCTTATCTCACAGAAGGAAAATAAGTAAGTAATGGGCATTTTGAACCAAACCACTACAAATGTGCACTTCACATCCCAGAAACCCAAATGTATCCTGAGCTGCATCAAACAGAGAGTGGCCAGCAGGGTGAGGGAGAGGATTCTGCCCCTCTGCTCTGCTCTGGTGAGACCCCACCTGGAGTGATGCATCCACCTCTGGAGTTCACAATGTAAGAAGGGCATGGACCTGTTGGAGTGAGACCAGAGAAGGGCCACGAAGATAGTCAGAGGGCTGGAGCACCTCTTTTATGAAGACATTGTAACTATTCTGGGCAGAAATTTTTAACAGGCTTTATTGCAGAAAGAGGAATAGTAGCACACCAGTTGGCTGAACTCATGTATTTCAAAACAAATCTAAGGTAAAAATCTGTAATAGGTACTAGCTGCCTTATATTCTCCCTAAAAAACAATATTAAAAGTAGTGCTGTTTAAGTGCAAAATATAAATGAAATTATGAATAACATGGTATTATTCAAATCCATGCTGAGAAAAAGAAAGTTTTGAACAGAGCCCTGGGGAATATGCTAAATAATTCCTTATTAATGGGAATTTACTGCATTTTTATAGTAAAAAGCAATTCCCCTTTCTTTAAGTATGTATAAAATATTTGTAGGTATGCTTGTATTTATAATATCATAAATGACACATTATTATTACATTCATTAGTAGCTGACTTACATTTTAAGATCAGCAAATTAATCAGAAATGTGTAAGACCTGAATTTAACATTACCTGTTAATCACCAGTAAAAACAACACAAAAAATCCTTAGAATAGCATAATAAAAATGAGTTACAGGCTTCTATAGAACTGATTCTTCACTTGGTGATATTCCTCCTACTAGAAATAGCAGGACTAGAAATGGCAGTTAACCTACAGTTTTTACCAATTTATTATTATTATTTTTCTTCTTGATTTCTATGGTCAAATCTTTTTTGGTATTCCCATGAGAATACACTCTTCAGATATGTTAGTATTTTGCTGCTTTTACTAGTTTTTTTTACCTTTTTTTACTTTTTACTACTCCTCTGCTGGAAGTATGATGGATGTTGCTCTGTCCATGTAAACTTTCCTGATATTCCTCTTCATATAAAGTGAAATAAAAAGAAGGAATAATGGAAAAAGTATTCATTCCAAATCTTTCTGAATTCTAAAAAAGCCCTAGGTAACAGTGCTTTTTTAAAAGACAAGTTTCTACTACCTACATTTGTTCTGTGTCTCTTATGCATACCTTTTTTACTGCTGGGAATGTTGATTGGAACAGACATTTTCAGCAATAACAGTAATTTTTAAAAACCCACCTGATTTTGCCAGCTGTTTTGTCTATGGATTGTCTTATCTTGCGAGAAAACTGGAAGACTGAGGACAACAGCAAACTGTCCCCCATAACCTGCAAGAAGTTTTTAATAAAAAAGGATATTATTAGTTTAATAGTAACAATTCCATATATTTTGGTATCTTTAACTATAAAAAAATCTTACTTAGGTTTTAATTAGTATCACATACAATGATATTTGAACATTTTGCCAATAAAATAATACGCAATTTTTTCCAATATTAATGCCACCTGCTAGAGGTAGGAAAGACAGGACAATGTCCACGATATTAAGTGGGGAGATAATTGTAAAAGCTTAAAATTGAGACATTCTTAGAGAGAATCCTGTTGTGTGCTCACTTCATCTCTGCTCCAAGTCCTTCTGCGGGTAATTGTTGGGGGATCGAGGGCCTCTGTCAGCTGAGGTCTGGCATCACTAGGCCGACCATTCCCTTCCGGGGGTTTCGCATGCACTATTGGAGGGATTTTTCTAAAATTGAGACTTTCATCAAATACTCGGTCCACCAACTGCAGGATAAAAGAAAAATGAAGTTCATGAAATCTACTGGATACATCCAAAAATCAGATTACTGGGGTTTTTTCTCCTGAAACAGTTTATAAGATGCCTATCAAATAATAATCATTCTGTTGTCTTCTACAGTATAAAATGATCATCTCTTGTGTAAGAGTATCTTGTACAAATGAACCTTTGGGGTTTTTTTAAAATACCAGACATACATGGCAAATTTAGACTTCCCCACTGAAATTCTGCTTATGGGCAGGTAACATAATAGCTACATATAAACTGGTATTGAACAATTTATTCCTTCGATTAATGGAATATATCTGTGGAATTAAGAAGAGTACTCTGAAATTTAGGGGTTTTTTTTCCAAATTAGTCACAGTGTTACAGAAAGACCTACACTACCTAAAGGAGATACTGCCACCTGCAGTATGTACACAATGCACCATATTTTTTGAAGAAGAAAATAATTATTTAATAATAAAAAAAATTGGAGTTATCTAACTGGATCTGAGAAAAGGTGTGTTTTACTTCCTTGAAGTTTACCCACAGTCCATGAGAATTAAAACCAAAATCTATGTGAGTGCATTTATAATTTTTCTGAGTACCCAACTCATAGATTTCTTATTGCTGTTTATATCTTTTTTTCCACAGAAAAAGGCAGTATTAAACTAACCACAGTAAACTAGTGTATTAACCAAAATTTATGCACACAAAAATGAATAAAACACATTTTGAAAGGAATACTATGAAGAAAAAAATGCATTAAACATTTACAACACATTATTATGGTGAATTGTAACATGGTAGAAAGTGATGATTTAAATTCAGATTAACATGTTTACCAGCATTAGACCTGTGATGGTTACTAGAACACGTTAGTCAATATATTCATAGAACAGCACACCAGAGGTAGGCAAAGAAAATAAGAATTATTAGAAGCATAAAGCAAACTTATTTCAAGGCAGTTTTTGAAAATGTTATTAAGAAAGAAAATCTAAAGTTAACTGATGGTACCTAAGTATTTCAGTGTTCAGAATATGAAAGTTTTATGTC
Organism: Dicrurus megarhynchus; assembly: GCA_013399195.1. Classification (NCBI taxonomy): domain Eukaryota; kingdom Metazoa; phylum Chordata; class Aves; order Passeriformes; family Dicruridae; genus Dicrurus; species Dicrurus megarhynchus. The sequence continues at coordinate 2,194,695 of VXAD01007025.1, forward strand.
ACCTGTGAAAAGAGGGACTTTTTTGTTTTTAATACCTATGCAAAGAATTAAATGTATACATTTATATATTATAGTTGTGCATACACGCTAGTATCTTTAAATGCACTTAGATACCATCCAACAGTATCTAAGGCTACAGACAAGCAAGAAACAAATAACTATCTTGTCCTATGTTTCGTGGAAAAAAAGAGACAGACAGTATGGCATCCTTTCGACAAGCTATGTTCACAGAGTAACTTCTGGGTTGTTTGTTGAAATGTAAAAGGAACTTTAAATCAAAAAAACAATGTAGAGATCATGCATACGGGTTGAGTGGAAGTAACTAAAAAGGCTATGCAAAATGCTAAAAGCAAAAGAAATAAAGAAAAGGAAGAACCTTATGCATTTCTCCATGAAGATCTCCTACCTCTTCTCTAGTGTCTATGGCAGAGCCAGGGGTGGTGGCAGCAGTGCTTACTGTGGTACTGGGGGCAGTGCCTGATGAAGTCACTGAATCTATCTCTCCTGCTACATCGTTGATTTCCCGTGCGATGAGAGCCAGATCTTGACTGATCCTAGTAATAAAGAGAGTGTTACATTCTCCCCTACAAACACTTTTGGGCCAGTAGAGCCCAATCTGCAGCCTTTGAGGCTATATAAGTTCTAGTTCCTGATAACCATGCTATGAAAATGTGCATGCCTTTCTACATGGAAAGATTATTTGTAGAACCATAAAAGCAAATTCTGACTGAAGCTTTTAACAGCATGCCTTTCTAGAGGAAGAAGGTGCAAGGCAATCTCAAAAGACAGAATATCCTTGTTTTCTTCCTAGGATTCAGACAGATGCATGCAATATGCAGTATCTCCAACACAGAGGATGCACAGGAAATATGCTGAAAATACTGCACACATGACCTCTGTAACATGGCAGTAAATCTGAAATGTTCAGAAAGCATTTAATTTATACCTTAGTTTGCCTACTTGAAAAAAACGTTTTCAAGACCTCTGATTTTCTAGCAGCCCTGCAGCTTGCTCAGATCAAGCTACCCATGTGTCTGAAATTCTCTAAATCCTCAAATTTAATCAAGACAAGTTTTTCCGTGGGAAAAGTAGAACATACCTTTAAAAACTTGGATATGATAACATTACAAAAATACAGCTGAATTCTCAGCCAAAAATACCTTTTACTTTCTTCTGATTCACCGCACCAAAAAAACAGCTTTGCTCTGTATTCTGCCCAGCACAGGGAGGAAACCCGGCTAGCTCTGCTTGTGCTACTCCTCCCCAGGACACCCCAAAAGGAGGAGGGAACAAGACAAAAAACCCCCACAAAGCAAAAGCTAAAAACCCTTACTAACTATGGCACCCTGAATCTCCAGCTTGGATCACACAGTCGAGAAGAGCAGACTGCCAAGTGATCCCCTTTCACACTTCTGCCTGACAGCACCGAAGGCACAGAAGCCGACAGTGCCACTTCTGCGCCACTGAGGACTCGGTGACGCGCAGCACCCGCCACTCAACTGGAAGGAGGTGCACAGCCACGTGACAGTGACACAGCCCGGGCTCGACGCAGATGGATTGTTCAAGGTGAGCTTCCTTCTGCTCTTTATTTTCACTTTGTCTTCAAGTCAAAAAGAATGGACACTACTGGCCTAGAGATAGCTTAAGACTAAGTGAACAGAATTTCAACTAGACAGGCAAACCTAACTAGAGAAATTTTTAACATTGGATTTTGTGAGTAACCATCAGCAATCTGCAATGAAGTGCAACTTTGGGCAGCTTAGATACACATATAATTGGAACATGGCTGTAAACAAATATGTGGCAATTACCTGTAATCACTCAAGACAGTATTTCTGATTTTAAACTATTAAAGACTGGAACAGTAAAGCATAAGACAAGTCAATTGCTTATTTAAATAAATTAAAATATGGCAAGTGCCTATTACTGCATTAATTAATTTAACCTAATTATTATAGCTTTTGGGTCAATTTAATTTATCTTTCATGTTCTTATATATATATGCCGTTAAAAATCCAATATTCTTAGTAGTAGAGATACTAAAACAGCTACTTCCTTTGTTTCATACAATCATCTAACTTTTTCCTTAAATAGAGAAGTTGCTACTATTCACATTTGATTTTCTGGGACGAATTCTGGTATTTAATGAGTAGTTGTGAAGAAAATAAAACCAGGAGATTTCAATTATCAGCAAGTTTTCCAGAAGACAAATGTCATTAAACACCCTAATCAAAAGTAGCATCAATTAACTAAGACTCAGTGCTTCACAGAAATCAGCAATGCTTCAACACGACACAACCACTTCATTTGAGCTCTTACCAAGAAATCAAAATTACATAAAGTGTCAGATCTCTATATAAAAATGAATTCAAATGAATCCTGGAAGTATCAGAATAAACAACCCTAACATCGATGGCAAGCATCTTGGCAGATAATTACCACAGTCAAACATCAGTCATGTGTTCACATCAGTGAACAAAATCTGGAATTATTTTCAATGTGACAGTAAGCTATACTCCAGTACTCAATTACATTTCTGTATAGAAACAATACAGAGCACTAAACAAGAAGCATCGTGAAAAAGAAATTAAGAAACCAGCTGTGTGTTGAGCCTTTCCATAAATGACTTTTTCAAGTAATTCTACATTACCTTTCAGAAACAGAAAGTATGGCTTAAGTATAAGGAGTATGTTTTGTGTAATCAGGGACAAGAGACTTAGGCTTTAGGTGTACACTATTTACTCTGCTGCAACTGTAGGCTGCCTTGGAGATCTCTACTGCTTCCTGCATCCAACCTAGCAATCATACAAGGCAAATCAATTCACAGATGCAAAACTAATAAACCTCAAATTCCCTAAATCCCTCAACCTACTCCAGGAAATACTGCTTTAGATTCACCCACTGAGCAGATTCAGGCAGCTTCACAGCTACATAAGAACAGACCCAGTTTCCAGCACAAAGGAAAAGGTAAGAACACAGGGCTTGGGATGGAGAGAGCATGACCACCTTTTCCAAAAGCCTGGAACTCTAGTTCTTACTTACCTATAGTGAAAGAATACCCAATGTTAGAAAAAACCACAATGAAACAGGAATACTTCTAAGATACCTGTAATAGTGCTGAACTACTGGATTTCCAAAAACATTTTTATGCTTAGTCTACTATGTTACACTTCCTATACTGAGTCAGTGGATTTTAACATCCTTTTTAACATTTTAACAATACTTTAACATCCTTAAATAAAATATACATGAAGCTCCTGTTATTCTGAGGGTGTAAATTCGCTCCATGTCAAAGTGGCTTTAAATCAAGTTTTTTTCTAAACACCTCTTTCAAATTTTCAATTTTATTAACATCTGAAAATTGTGAAGTTTCTGAAAAGTGCAAACTGGGTCAGTCACAGAGGACCAGTTAAAACACAGTATGGTGGTAACATGGATGCAATGAAATGTCTGCCATTCAGTTTCTACACTACTTAGAGCTACACATGTATTTTATGAAAGGCTTATCCTTACACCTGCCTAATCTAAACAGTTATTCAACAACAATAACAACAAAAATAAATCAACTAATTTTAATGAGAGCATATAACCATCTATTAATTTTTTAAAAACTCTAAATAGAGTTGAAGGGACCTTGATCATAGAGGCTGGACTGATGGCTGGGATGGAAAAAAACCCCAGTGTGAACAATAATAAAGCCTATGGTTAGCAAGGCAATGGGAGCAGAGACAAAAAGTATCTTACAGAGGACAAAAGTTAAAAATAAAGCCAGGGGAATGATTCACATTTAATAATGTGAATCAGTACAAAGATAATCAGACACAGAAAGGATGAACTAGTGACCTACACCAAGGGCTCTCAGCATAGGCTAACCAAAGCAACTGGTACTGGAAGCAGTGAAAATAGATGACAGCAACCTGGAATTTCTCAGACGCTGAATGCTAGTTTTCTTTACCGTAAATAAGCTCATTTAATGCAGGTTGTGTGAAATTTCTACAGAAACCCCAAAATTTGGCAATATTGATTTGAGCCTCTGAGCACTTCCACTGAAAATAAAGCTGAAGAGGTAGGATAAGTACACAGCCTTTAAAACAAATTTTAAAGGCAATATATCAATGTAGAAGAGGGTATGAATCCCAAGGGAAGAGAAAAACCTGCAAACCTAACCATCAAATGAGTTTAGACTGAATCATCAATTACTTCCAGTGTCAATCTCTCCTAGATGAGCAAAACACACCAAGAAGTTTCACTGAAGTAGAGGTTCAGCAGTACTATTTATCAGGAGGAACTAATATGCTATGGCTCTCATTTTTTTCTCCGTATTCACACAGACCTTTCTATAGCCATCTCTAGCTTTAGATTTCTGAAAAGAAAGAGATGTTCTAGGAAGATGATTTTGAAAAGGATTATTTCATTATTTATCCAGATACTATGAGACTCCCTCAGGTATCTTCTGTGTGCCTCTCAGGCCTCTACATCTTCCCTGTGCACAGATCACACTAGAAAAACAAATGTTGAAAAGTATTACCAAGATCAGGAAACAAAAAATAATTGATCACACTAAGCAGAACACTTCCACAGTATTAAGATTTAGAAAATAGTCCACATTATTAAGATTAATCTTAAAAGGAAGACATATTTCTTGTTTAGGCTTCCAAATTAAGTTTGGTGAAAATCTTTGGAACCTGAAAATCTTCAGAACCTGACACCTAAGTATTAAATAACATTTACATGGTTGTGCAAGCTCTCTGAAGTTTTCACTGCCTGGGTGCTGCATGATGTGGGAATAACTGGTTACCAGAATGTGCAACTAACTTTTCCTTGGTTCACTTGAAACAGAGTGGCACCAGCAATAACAGAGGTATTGATACACTAATCTCAGGGACTTGCAACCAAAGAAAATTACTTTCTGGTGAATACGCATGTTTTAAATCAGAAAGTACCTAACATGAAATAATGTCTAGATAAATCAAAAATAAAATGAGAACATGGTCTCTCGCATTCCAAAACTCACTTTTTTCTCTCTCTGTCACCTGTCATCGATCTGAAATTTTATTTCAATACGTAAAGGTACTACAAAATCACATATACTTCAGCCTCAGGAAATACACAGAGTACCTCTGCAAGTCCCAATAATGCAACTGAAAGTTCATCTTCTGGGATTTGGCTATCATAAATCAGAAGTTACTATCATTTTCCACTAAAAAGAGATGTGCTGGTAACCTGAGTGTTCTGTCTGCCAGTCTCTCACAAGGAGAATTCGAAGTTACCCATTCAGTTAGTGAATGAAAGCCAGTAAGCAGTGACACAGAAAATCCATTAGCTCTCTATGTCCTCTCTGTGCACCCGTACAAGTGGCTGGGTACAATGCTCAGTTATTTTAGAGGCACTTCTTTCAAACCAACCTTGCTATCTCTTCCCGGTGGGCAGTCCAGTCACGAATGTAGTCTTCCTGCTCCTTTATCCTGTGCTTGAACGTGTTGCTGCTTTGAGCTGCTGTCCCAGAGCTCTGCAGTCGCGTGGTTTTCAGGGCTGGAGAGGTACGTAGACGGGTATGTTTAGGGGAATTACGGTTTGATCCGAATTCATCTTCTGAGGTGGAAGCATAATCTGTAGGAAAGCGCCTCCATCTTGCACTTACTAAATTAGTTTAATTATTAAAAAAGAATTATTATGGTATCTTTAATAAGAAAAAACAGCATTATTTCAGAAACATCACAAAAATATGCAGCTATTCATTATCCATCCCCAGGTACCTCACAAAAGATTTATTTACCACATCTTTAAAAGAAAGCTACAGAATTTGTGTTAAATAAAAAATACTGATTAATAAAAACATAAAACTAATGCTCTTTGTATAGTGATGAGTGAAGTAAGATGTAAAAGCCAGTGATTGTATATGAGCTCAAACAAACTGTATTACAAAACAAGGGCCCAATTCATTAACATTTAAGTATATAGTCAGATTGCACTTTTTCTGCAGATTTTTTCCCAAATTTCATTCAAGGTTTATGCGATTCACAAAAAAAAAAAAAGAAGAGATATGAAGGAAGGATGGAGCTGGCACCAAGCCTGGAATGCATGCTTACATAAGAAAAGCATAAAGCTCCTAGATGATAGGTAGGTCTTTTCCAACCTTAATGATTCCATGATTCTATGATTAAATGTTTAGTACAGAAAAAAATATGTAAAATTAATACTGTATTATAAAAATCTGCAGCACATCCATAAGAAAAGCAGCCTCAGAGAAAAAAATATATATTCTGACATGCAGCACATAAAGCATTCTACAGCCATGTTGCTGAGGACAGCCTGAAGTATAGGATAACTGAAACTAAATAGGAGGTTCTTGTCCCCTTATGAATTACTGAAGTCTAGAAAATGGATTTCAGATGTGCTGTCCTCAAACATTCCCAGCAGGAAGAGATACCACCAAGTGTAAAGAAATCCCCATCACCACAACCTGCAGGGGATTTAATACCCCAAACTCACTGACATTCATGAAGCTCTGTAAGTACCACAGAAAATTAAAAAAGGTGTGACCACCCCTTGGTAATTGAAAAAATACTAGAATTGAATGATGTAAATTGTTTTTAATAGTATTACAAAATGCAAGAATTAATAATGATTTCTCCTGATACATTAAAAATAACCAACATTACAAATGAAGTATACACCAATATGAATTTAAGTAACAAATAATGAAAGTAATTTTCATGTAATGCAAAGATTACAGTATGTAGAATATGACACTGGTGCATAAGCTTACATCCCTTCCCTCATATAAATAATGAATTTTCAATTGCTGAAAACAAAAACATGTTTGTGTAATTTTTTTCAGGTTTAAATGTGGGTTTCAAATTATGTACAGTTCTACTTTTTAAAAATTTTCCTAACTTTATTGAAGAAAGTAACAATGTCTCTCCGATTACTTTCTGATCTCTTTTTGGAGACTTCAAAGTTGTTGATCTTAGGGAAGTAAAATACAAGCAGAAAAAGTACATTTTCCCACCAATAGCATGCAAGCAATGTGTGACCAAAGAGCTTTATGAGTTGGGCCCACATTTTATCATCCACTTTTGTGTAAATTCTTTGTCCCAGTTCAAATTAGATTCTTCAAAATAATTATAAAATTTATCTTAAAATCTCTCAAGTGAGCTAGTTCAGCAACTCAGCACTGTACAATGAGCATATGTAATAATATATTTAAAAACTAAAAATTGAATGAGAAGTGAAATATCAGAAACAGATTTGATTTCTAGTACTCTACCACTGTAAGTTTCAACATCAGGGTCTGGGTCTGGGAGAAGCTTGGATTTCTCTGTGTACAAAATAGTGTTTTATCATGTTAATTCGTTTTAAAACATTCAGATTAGAAGCATTTGCTTAAATAAAATATATTGATGAGTTTAGTCTTAGGTCCTCTTTTCCACCCACACTTTTTTTAGGAAAAGATCATACATTCAATCAAAAATACTTAATTTTGTAAAGGCTTAAACATTTCAGAGATACTAACTGAAATGACTCAATAACAATAGTTTACATAGAATCATAAAAATCCTATTTTTAAGACCCTTAAATTTTAAGGCCTTAAAATGTTGGGGGATTACATATTATTAATGTGTTTCTCATTAATATGAGGAAAAAGTTATTGTAGGCCTAGCAGTAAAAATCTGAAAGTTGTATGATTCACAACAAGCAATATCCAAGCATGTTTCCCAGTAAGGTAGCTATACATTTGCACATATATGCTTTTAATACTATCTTTAAATTATGCAGGCCCAAAATGTCATTGTAGTTTATGTAGATTTCTGAAAGCTGTTGTGCAGTTGCTTATCTCAGACACCAAAGACTGTGAATATCAGTACCACTAACTAGAAAAATATTCTACTCCCACTGATGCATTGCCTTCTCAAGGTGCATGCATTTCCAAGATCCTACTACTAAAATGTACTTAGTAAGGGCTGTTTTTTCTCCATTATCATTTTCTTTGCCCCCACAGCTACCTCAACAGCTTTGATCAACCTATCTGCCAGCTATTTGCAATGACAGCTAGGTCAGCAAGCCAGCAGAGCTGCCAAACACAACTGGCTGCTCAAGGTCTCTGTTCTGACTCAATGCTTAATTTTACAGTTGCAGTTTAGCACTTTTGTGCTAGGTCTGATCCTGCCGTTTGTTTTCCCCATACAAAGATCCTTCTGTAACAGCATCTTCAATTTTCCTCCATTTTGAAAATAGGTCTTTGGTCTCCTCTGTTTTTATTGATCACACTCTACTGTTTGATGATGCAGTGCCTTGATCAGACCTTTCACTGCTTGTGCTATAAAGTTACTAACTCTGCTTCACACGTCTTCACAGTGTTGTCAGTTATCAAGCCTCCTAACTCAGAAACACTCTGGTAATCACTTGAATGCTGACAATTCTCATCCAAGATGTTCCCTTTATCTGCTTGCCCTTTCATATAAAAGTAAGCAGTACTTCACTGCATCAAGGATTAAAAATGATTCTTGAGATTACAGACTTGCTGCTAGCTCTGACAATTTTAATCCTATTATATTGCAATTCATCCACATGAAGTACAAGACAATAAAAAAAACCCCAGAAACTACATCTTATTCTTGCTCTCTTTTTACAGGTATGTTTGTCTGAACATTGATTTCGGAAGTGCAGCAATAACCTTCTCTTTGTAGGCTGGATTTAGGAGGCTGCCAATGTTTAGAGATCTACAATGTGGTAATGTTAACTGACCTCTGATGAGATAACCCATGGAACATATTTAACATTTTGCGAGCAGCTAGTCCTCTAGTAAAGGAAACAAAACCCCAAACCCTATATTGGTAATAATCATTCATTTTCCAGTCTTCCTATGTCCAGGGAGAGAAGAAAATCCATTCCTGGTATGCCTTGATTAAATGTGCCTGAAGTAAAACACATTCAAATAGTTGAGGCACTTCTGTCAAGCACTTCATTAGTGCTTTCCAAAAGAGCTAAAATTATTGAATTGTTGACTTTTTTAGAAACAAAATTAAATTGAGGAATTAAAAGTGGCCTATATATAATAGGAGATGCATGTATATATATACTCCTATATACACTAGAAGATTACACCACTTTCAAAGCAATTCAGATTTTGCTAAAGTATCTAAAGTATCTAATCTAAATAAACCAGTAAAAAAATTATACTATAATGTTACTGATACAGACAAAATTCAGAACTCTAAATCCTAAACAAACAGTAGTAATAATATTTTTTACTCATATAGTAACAAGACTTGATTGGTTCATTTAGCAATGATTTTGTTTTGAAAGTATCTGACTGCTTTATTAACTGCTTTCAGATTTTAGCCTTTACATTGACAGGCTTCTCCCTTGATATGTATTAACTGTAAAATTTTATATGACGGAGGCTATTACTATTGTAGATTTTTCTAGCAATGGCTTTTTTGTATTATCTAGATTATTATGTTGGGGTACCCATGAGAAGATGGCACCTTTTCTCTCCTGAAACCACAGTATTTCATACAAGCTACAGCAAACTGACTGTGTGATACGGGTAAATGAACATTTAGCAAAGACAACTGTGATAGACTAAGAGAGTGGGAAGAGAAAGATACACTCACTCCCCTTAACAGAAGCAGCAAACCACTTCAATCCAGCAACCCGGGCAAAGTGGAACCCTGCAATACTTCACATGGACACAAACCTCAAAATTCATATAGAGTTTTGTGAAAAACAAAAGCAGTGAAGTGACAAATAATATCTGGGCTTTACCTTTTCAAAAATCAATATCATACTGTGAACTAGTATTAATTATTAAAATAAACATACAGAAGTCTTAACTGACACTTCCTTAACCTAGTTGCCACCTTTCAGGCTGCATTTTCAATTCAAAATTTTGATTAAAATTGAAAAAATGCTACTTTTCCAATTATATCTTACAAGAAAAGATCGAATTTTTATTGGAAGTGTTACCTATTTTGGGTACCTTTGTAGACACCTGTCATAGTATCAGAAAGATTCAACTTTATAGTTCAGCGAACACCCCATTTGTATCTCAGCAGAAATTTCTATTCAGCTAATAAATGACATAGCCAAAAGTAACTACCTGGGGAATACAAAATGCTAAGAATCCTGACATGGTCCACTTACGATATACAAACAACAGAAGGACAGCAAGACGGTGGGAAATTAAGTATCACAGTTGCTTATATCAAGTCTGAATAGGATGTAGCAAAATTTCGATGTGCTGCAACACTGGAAGCTACTCTATTAACTTTATTCTTAGACTGTGGATTGACTGCAAATATGGCAAGGCTGGTAGCATGACAATTCTAAAAGCAAGCAGATATTTATTTTAGATACTCATTCCACATGAGAGTTCACTTTTTTATAATTACCACATTTTATTTTGATAGGTTTAATACTGCTGTCGAAAAAACCTACCAGCTTTTACACTGCTTTCACTAAGAATGTTATGTTCACTTCTAACAGAATAGTAGGTTAAAATTCATAGATTGCAGGGATTTTTTCTTCCACACATAAGACAAAGTAGAGTAACCACCACATCAAAGAAGATCAACATGATTTGGAAATCATGACGAAATCGTAAGTTACCACTATTTGGAACAGAGAATGGGAACTAATCCAAGATAAGGCAAACCCTTTAACAGAAATTATTTTATGATATTTAGTTAGGTAGCACATAGTTTTTCAATTCATTACTTCAATGTTATTATTCTTATTAAAAATATCTCTGATTTCCTATTTACAAGCCTACCTTATAAATAAATATTGTATCTTCTATGTAGTAAATACTGTTGCTGACCTTCTGAACTTCTACTACCATGACTTGAGCAAAGAGATCTTGGCTCTGTCTTTGCACTAAAGCAAATGACTGCCAACACATCTGACTGTTCCAATGCAGCTCTGTTTTACTGGTTTCAAGATGAAAACATATCCAAAGAGTTAAAGGATTACAATTTCTTGTCTTTATGATTTTAAGTGAGAAACCTCCACAAGACTTGCCATGGAAGCCTCTTACTCCAAAGAAAAAGACTGCATCAACTAAAACGCAACACTTTCATAAGAGCTCTCTCTTAAACAATTTAAAAAAAAATCCATATGTTAAAAACATCTAGTATTGTATACATTTCAAATAATCTCACATACCTGAGGGAGAATTATGTGCCGAAGCCAAGGATTTGGATTTTGAATCCGAAAGTCGAGAAATGCTATTGGCTCGAGTTCTAGCAGAAACTTTAGTGCTATCTCCTCCTGAGAGCAACCTTGAACCACTTCTGATAATTGCTTCTGGGGTACGAGATGAGGCAGTGCTTCTGGTTATTGTTGCTTCAGAATCACTACGTGCTGACAAAGAGCCAAGTCGAGTTCTGCGAGGTTGAGCGAGTAAGTCTATTCTGGAAATATTTCTCCTCCCTGATGGAGGTTTTGATGTAGAACTTGTAGTGGACACTTCAGAAGCTACTGAAGCCTTATCGGCATCAGCAAGCTCACTGTCTGAGACTTCACCAAGGCGTGCTCTGCGCAAGAGAGAAGTCCTTGTGGGACGAGGTCTTGGAAGAGTGGTAGATTTACTAGATTGCCCAAGTCCAACAGGAGAGGATTTTGATTTAGCTGACTTTCCTTCTATCTTGGAATGTAAAAGTTCATCTGCTGAGGCAAAAGGAACTCTTCCGTGTGATTTGCCAGAGTAGTTTTCCTGGTCAGATGACAGGATATCAGAAATGGCAGAATGAGGTACGCTGGATGTTTGGTCATCATCTGTTAAATCTACTGATGGTTGCCTCATTCTTCCACTGGACTGCACAGTTTTGCGAGCGTCAGCTCTAGACCCACCATCTGAAGATCGACTCTTAGTTTTCTTTTCCATCTTTTCTCGGGCACTTGTAGAAGATTTTAAAACATCCTTTGAAGGGGAACCAGTGGAACATCTGTCTTTATATAAGGTTGTAAAGCTCTTCCGCTTCTGCGTGGATTTTCTTTCAGTGTCACCGGTAACAAGACTGATTGTGCTGGCTGTATCGACATCTGATTCTGGTGATATGGAATTATCTCTGTTATAACTAGGAGTGTCAGGACCTTCATCAGTTTTATTTTCTTCACGCAATTTAGCTTCGAGGAAAGCCATCACAGCTTCTGTGTCTTTCAAAATGAGTGTTGTATCTATACTGGAATCAGTGTCCATCGAATCGCTTCTGTCACGTAACCTGTTTGCAGATACTAAAGGGGCAGCAGAACCACTTTGCTTATTAATGTGAGGAATAAGTTCTATAGGTATATTTGTGCTAGGCTTATCTATAGTAAAGCTACCTTGCCTCACTAATGGTTTTGAAGATTCCTTTTTTTCTCCTCCAAGTATTTTAGGACTTTGTCCTCTAATGATTTCCTCATTTTTTCTTCTTTTTCCCTCAGTCTGCACCAACTTAATTTCTGCTTTATCTGTAACATGTCCAGGAGCACTGTCTTGATTATCCAAAGTTTTGGGTGACATAACAATCTCCTCCCTACCTTTCTCAACCTGGTTTGCAGCAGATTTTGTAGAGGATAATTTTGAGGGTGTCCAGTGTCCTTGCTCCTTTCTTTCTTGTTGTTGAATTTTTGCTAAAGCTTGTTTCACCACAGAATTTTCTCTGCCAGTTTCAACTCTCTCTTTGCTAGAAGAGCTGGGAAAAGAAAAAACTTTGTCTCCAGTAGCTTTGGGTGAAAGACCATTCATTGTTCTGCTTGACTTAGCATCTGAGGCACGAGCTGGAGTTTCTTTCTCCTGAAGTTCAGTGTCTTGCTTTTCACCTATTTCTGACCTCTGATGAGATACAGTTTTTGTTTTTAAGTTTTCATTCACTTTCTCCTCTATGGGAAGCTGTGGAAGTGTCCTCCTCTTTCGCTCACCTTGGCTGGTCACAGAAGCAGCTGAACCAGCACTCCTAACAGAAATACCAGACTCACTGATGTCTGTGTCTAAAAATGAAAAAGAAAGAAATATTTGAGAAGACATTCAACAGCATGGCAAATAGAAAAATTAAATGTTTAAGACTGCGTAAGGCTAATACAACATAAAACAGAATTGAAAAAGTCATCAGTCCATCCTGCTGTTCTATGGCAAAATCAATTATATTTAGATAAGTATAGATTGAAAACATTTAATGAACTCTTTCAGCCAGCTGCATCACATATACAAAGTTTTTATAATCTCACAGTAGGTTAAAATAGGTAAGAAATCACTGTTATATCAATCAGCACACCATTACAACAGGAAGTGGAAAGCAAGTCTTACATTCCTAAACACCTTTATGACCAGATTTCAAAACTACCAAAAAGAGTAGTTCCTCCCTACTTGCCTGTTCCACAGCTCGAGGTCTGCCTCACGGACAGACTACAGCCTCTCCGTGTGAGACCTCGCCTCACTCGGGCAAGAATCTGCAGTGCTGGGAGACACTTTTCAGCAATACTGAAAAGCCCCCACTCATGAACAAAGAACTTACTATGGCTGAGAAAGCAAAAACAATGCTTTTATCCCAAACAAGACACTGTAGTATAAAAATGTATAGAAAATGTATACAGAGCATCAAAAGAATGCAGTACTACTGCTAAAGCACTTTCATTGAATTCTTAGTGCATACAGAATGCTCCTTAGGCAGAAAAGCATGGCCATCCCATGGACTGTTGCAAGGAATAACTATTTTAGAAATTTTTTATTTTTTATTTTTCCACAGTGATGATGACTGTGCCCTCCTTGCTCATTTAACAAACACAGCAGTTGGGCTGTCAGAAACAAGCCTTTATTACTCAAAGGTGATATAAATTGCTCTATGAATTGCTCTGCCTTTGAATATTTAGATAGAAAAAATTCTTTTTGCAGTTCATTTGTCAGCTGTTGCAATATAATGTGACACACTTAGTAACACACATCTGTCAATTTCCTTTTTGCCAGGAGAGACCTATAAACAACTGTTCTGCATACCCTGTTGGGATTTTCCTATCACAGCTTGCCACCAACATTGGTTGCTTCAGGAATATAAACTGGAGTATAGGTTTTCTCTCTCTGCAAGAATCCTCCAAGCAATTAATTGAATATCAACAATCATGCTATATGTACACCTGCTACTTTCTATCTATGCTCTTCAATCTATCTTTTCTCTTTGCAGTGTCGCAGCTTTGATGAAGAATGCAAAAGGACTCACAGCTTTTTTTTCTATAATCTACGTTGAGATACTGATTTGAGAAGCAGTAAGTACCTCTGAAACCTAAAAAAGGTTTTCTAATTCCAGGATTGTTTTTTTCCTTGAAAATTATGAAGCAAATTGAAGGTTTAATGAAAATCAATATGATTGCCATCTGTGGAGATTGACTTCTCTCAGACACGCCTCCAGATCAAATAATTTATACATATATAAGCATGTAACTTGCTTCTTAGTGAATTTCAAACAGCCTTTAGTGAAAAAAAAGGCATGGAGTTGCTCAGCATCCTATTTGGCTATATTGTGTTATGTGAAGTTTAAATACTAAGACTTCTAAAGAAGATACAGGCATCTAAGTCAACAAGACATATTTTGTGAATTGGTTTTTAGATGTATATACCAAATTTTGTTTCTACTACACCTTTGGTGGTTGAATGCTTTAGTTCCCTTCTAGTATTTTAGAATTCTTGCAGTATGGGTATGCACTACACAGTAGTTGCTTCGCTTTATCTCTTATCTTAGTTCTTATAATGGTAAAAGAAGTCTTCATCTCTCCAAAGAAGATCCTAGGTAGTGCCTCATCTGAAAGTGACCATTTAAAACAATACAGAAAACAAAAGACCACCAAAGCTCCCACTTAACCACCCAAAGGATCAGTCTCAATAGCTAGGATTTTAAGTGCCTGGTATGTACACACCCAATCCTTTCAAATAGTGCAAAATTTGCTCTTGATTTCCATTATTCTGTGTGTATTGGATAATTTAATTTTTCCCTTTCCATCTCCTTTGACTTTTAGTATCCTAGGCAAAGTTCAATGCTTACAAGGGGAGGAAAAGCTACAAAAGAAGCAGCAGTCACTGGTAAGAATTCTTTCATGCATTGATGCAGAAGTTTGCATTATTCAACATCAAAAGCAAAACTTCTTTGTAAAACTTCTCCCAAAGATAATCACAACCTCTAAAGTGAAATTGGTGGGAAGAAAAAAGCAGAGAAGAAGCAAGGTAAGTAACTTGTTTATAGTCAAGAGTCCAGATGTTAAAGAATAAACCATTTAAAAACCAGAAATGTGAATAATTAAACTATGGAGAGACATAGCCTTAACATCTGGCACTCACAAGAAAGGGAGATAAAGTTGTTCATTGCTAAGGAGAAAGCTTCAGGGTTTTTCAAGAAATATAAAAGGTCTTCTGTATTTCCAAGATAAGGAGGGGTGCTATGCTTCAGCTGAAGCCTCTCAGGTTGGATTGTTTACTAATCATTGCAGTGAAGTCCAATTTAGAGCAATAAAGATGTAAGGAAAGAAACATACTATGCAGACCAACCCAAACTATATTTAAGTGGAAGCTCCTCTAATAATAAACAGTTTATGAACTCTCCTGTTTTAGTTACATTCAGTGTAATATTGGCACTCAATTGCCATGCTGGACACCACTACTGTTGAACTTGTTTTTACACTGTTTCTGCTCAATGAAACAGAAGAATTTAATGTGAAAATGAGGCATTAGGAGTAAAAGAGCTGATCAAGTACAGTACATAACCATTCTTCTCTCCCTTTCACAGGTTTTTTCAGCATAAATTATGACAACAAGAACAGTTTTTAATACCATTTTCTAATGGAGCAGGCACCGAGGACTCCAATCTCATGTCATCTGGGTCATGACGTGTGTGATTGGCAGCCAAACTGGCCCACTGCGATACCCAACGTTTACCTCCAGGGTTAGTAGAACCTTCCTAAGAAAGAAAAAAAAAACAGAAGAAAAATTATAGCTGTTGATAAAACGCATGCCATCTTTCCAGGTTTTTCCTGAATAGATATGTCAGACACTATTTTCCTGGAGGAAGTTGAAAAAAACAGTTTACCTCAATAAATTTTAGAGTCCCCAGCTCTACAAAGGCAAACAAACAAACAAAACCTATACAGCTGCAAAAGCAGTACCAAAGAAACAACAATTCCTAGTGCAGTGAACTTCCAAACATCAGAACCTACATAAAATGTATCAGGACATGTGCTAGTTCTAAGATCAGGTTATTTCAGTCCTCAGCTCAGAAGTGCAGGAAAAGAACGTGGGGTGTAGGGGTGTGTTAAAATATTAAAAATGTGCTTCAGGAAGACAAGGAAGTGACATTTTACCGGTTTGGAAGACCCTCTTGTCCAGATGAAATATTGTATTTACTTCATTACAGAAAGACTACCTTAAGGACTGAAAGAGTAAGATAACTTATGATGGAAAGGAAAGGAAGCTCAGATTATTTGTTTGGCCTAAACAAAAAAAGAAGCAAAGATTAGTTTTAAACCATCCTACTGAGTAACAGTGAAGTCAATGTCATCAGTATTTTACAATTTTCTTGCAGCTAAACCAGAAAGGAAATTAATTTAGTTTCTTGATGGCAAGCCTTTTAAAATCTTGAAAATTTTTAAAATGTAAGAAAAGCGTAGAATTAAACCATCTTCTTGTGTTACTACAGCATATTTTTTTCAAAACCTGATTTCTAAATACAGAGCAATGTTACTGTCATATCAAATACATTACAGTCTCTCTTGCTTACATCTCCAAAAAATGTCACCAGCTCTGCTGCATCTTCAAATCTTCACACACTATTCAAAATGCTGGTTTTTGCCTAATGCTTTGACCACTCTTGGGTTCTAGTCTTTCACCAGGAAACAACACTATACATTTTATAAAATTTATTTAGCAGAAAGAGAGTGGTGAACAATGTCACCTATTACATGACAACTTCTTTCAAATTAAAAGTTACTCAGACATTTGAAAAGCTTGTATTTATGATCTTGAATTTCTCCTGATTAATGCAAACAAGTGCACTGTAACAAATCTCTTAGAGAATATCATGAATGTAGTAAATCAGAGATGCAGCAGATAATTTGTTTGAACTACTATACAAATTTCCATATTTTGAATTTATTTTTTAGAATCAAAAT
Source organism: Dicrurus megarhynchus (assembly GCA_013399195.1). Taxonomy (NCBI): domain Eukaryota; kingdom Metazoa; phylum Chordata; class Aves; order Passeriformes; family Dicruridae; genus Dicrurus; species Dicrurus megarhynchus. The sequence continues at coordinate 2,211,831 of VXAD01007025.1, forward strand.
TTTATAAAATTCAAGTCTAACAACAGCAAAGGAAGGCAATTCAATGCTTCTATTACTTATGGGTATTTCCGAAGACAATACAAGGTGCCAGTAAGAATATTACAAAAAACACACAGCATTCATGAACTGAAAACTACTGAACCCTCATTTTTTTCCTATCACTAAACTTTCTTTTCCTGTCTGTACCAGTGAACTTCTATCTAATAAAACAACTAATTATAGCCAAATCCAAACATGCTAGATGTCCCAACCATCTTTGCTACAGAAAACTTCAACTAGTTCCTTCTGTATCACCTAACCAATTTCAAAGATAGAGATACATGTCAGAAATCTGAGTTCTATTTCACAATGGAGAAACATATTAAGACTTTGCAGATTAACTGCAGCAAAGCAACATGATAAAATTATTTTTATCTGAATGTAATTACACTGCCAAAAAATGGTTTCTACATAACAGTGAATGTAGGTGTGTACTTTGCCAGCTCTGAGTATATAAGCACAAACAACAACAAAAATACGCAGTTTTTTTCATAGTAGTTTAAACATATCCAGAATGTGTAAGGTTTACAAAACATGTATCTAAAAAGTCACAGTTATCCTAATGTTTTTCCTATAATCCATATCAATTTTCATCTTACAGGCTCTCAAGATGATGGCTTGAGGTGACCACCTAAAAACAGAGGCTAGACAAAAATAAGAGAATAAAAGTAGGTATTTATTTGAAGGGCCTTCAAGGGAGTCAAAAGGCTCCACCCAAGATGGATGCTGGGTCATGGCTTCTTCACACTTTTATAAGTTTGGTTCATTTGCATATCAGGGTTAATTCTCCTATTATAACCTCAGTTAATGATGTAATTACCCCAAGTTTGCCACTCCTCTCAAGGCTTTAGTTTACACATTTTGGGGCCTGGTGTCCTAGGAGAGCAAACCTAGAGAGGTTTGTTATGTATGATCAGCATGAGAGAACAGCAGCTAACAGGGAAGAACATAAGAAACTTCAGAGTTACACACTGAGCAGTACAGGATTTGAAAAACGTAAAAGTTAAAACCTAAGGCATCAAAGAAAGCAATCCGTCAAATCTTCTCTTGAATACCAAAAAGAATTTCCTTGTCTTTCAGAAAAGCTGGGTTTACCTATCAGATACCAGCCTTTTACCTTCATGTTAAATCTGCTTTCTCTTATGCTTATTGCACATACAAAGTCAATAGGAGTAATAACTCTTAGGAAAATGTACCTATGTATTTCTGTGGACTTATTATTCAGCCTGAAGATTTAGGGCTTCAGGCTCCACATCTGAAAAAAATCCATAGTGCACACACATTACACCTGAAAGCAGCTCCAGTTCTTGGCCTTTCAGAGCAGAATAAGAGATTTTTTTTAAAATAAATTTCAACAAGGTGAATAAAATTAATAAAAAAATGTCTTTTCAGACACATAACTCCAGTCAGTTCAAGTTGTAAGAAACATGTCATCTTTTCATAAATTGCTGTCTTGAAAGCAGTTCTTCCCTCCTCATGCTATACCTGCTTCAGAACCATATTCCTCCGGGGTGATGATCTTTTAACAGATTTCCATACATGATTTATTTACAGCCTTTACTATTAGCCTATTAGTGTCTTCAAGTTATTCCTGGAACAACAGTGACACCTATCTTACACAGTTTTTTTTCTTCTGTTACACTTACTCCCTTTATACATGAAACCCCAGCAATTGTACCCATCTCAGCTATTACTTTGTGAGACTAATTGAACAGCATTGTTAGGTAAATCTCCATTTCTGTAACAATATGAGTAGACTTCTTTGTACCTTCTCTAGACTTGTATCCACCCTTCCTGACCAAGAATGGTAACTATTCTAGTGCTACTATTACAGGGGAAGCTTCGCTGTGGGGATAACACTGCCCTTTTCTGCTGATAATACATTTCCTGGGTGTCCAAGGGTCCTATTTGCCTTTTCACAGCCCTATGATATTGGTGATGCATCAGCCTACATTTCAGTATAGCATCTAAGTTCAAACAAAAAGTAAGTATCAAACTTCAAACTAAATGGATTGTTCTACAGGACAGGAAATTACAGTAAATTCAGAGCACAAACAAGAGGAAAATACAGCCTCTAAATATTCCACTTCTAAGAAGCAATATAGCAAATATTTATATGAATGAAATTATTAAATATTCAGAATGTCAATAGTATTATTATTCTGATCTTCAGTGGGAAAGACATAAAGTGGGCATTCAAAAGGAACATTGTAGTCAATTACACTGATGACCCTGAAGATGAAGAACCAGGTTTCTGAACTTTAGTCTTACAAAAAATATAAAAAAACCCAAACAAACCAAAAACCAACCAAAACCCAGAAGCATATCAAACACTGTATTGATAAACCATTATTTAAGAACCGTGTTTAGCACAGACAACTGACCACTGAAAATTAAATGGAAACTGGATGGATAAATTATAGCCCAATGCCTGCAGTATTTTTATTAACCAAGCTCATACGGTCAGAACAAATAATAATTGCAACAACAATAATATTCTCTTTGTTCTTTATTTACTGAATTTTTGTTCTTAAATCACACTTACCTTGGTTGGGAAGTGGCAGCTTATAATATAGAAAATAAAACCATTTAAATATTTTAAATAGATGGATTTAGTGTTTTCATTGCCTATATGTAATCATTAAAAAGGCAAGAACCAGTGCAGTCAGGCTCAGTCAAGACACTCACTCTGCGTTTTCTTTTATTTATGACACACACTATTCCAAAGTACTAAAAGATTGTTGTATCAAAGAAAAAGCTGAGAATTTCTCTAACAAGAAAAGCATTTCCAAGCATTTCATTCATGATACTTCACAAGCCCTGTACAGCTAATTTAAGTTCAGAATAAGCTTTCAATCCCCAAAGTGACTCTAGATGACCCTGTCCTGCCTTGGCAGTGGGGTTGGACTGGATGGTCTCCAGAAGTGTGTTCCAACACAAACTATTCTGTGATTCTGTAAAACTGTTTTTATAAAATCTTTATAATTTGCCATGCCATCTTTTCTGTCTTCTCGAATAGAAATATCTTAGCTTTTTATACTTTGCTTTTTCTATGCCAATCATGTTCTGAATTCACCTCATTCTGCTAAATCATCTACAGGAATAACTGTGATGGACAGCTGGAATAAGGTCCAACCACAACCTGAGAGGATGCAAAACTGGAACACTGAGCTACCCTGATGTTACCTGACTATTTAGCCAAGACCTTCTATGGTTTATAAACTTATCATCTGCAGCTCAGTAATGCAGTAAGTCTTCCAAAACCCACAAGCAGAAAAGTTTGTATATGAGAACATGACCCACATACTTTACAAATCAAACATATTTGCCTCTCCCTTTCCTACTGACATAACAAACTGAGTGCAAGTTTTGGTAATAAGACTTTAAATGTAACAATCTTCTCTCAGTAGTTATCCTCATGATTGTTTTCCTATTATTTTCCTATAAAACACACCCCAAATTTTCTGAACTAGCTTCTCTGTTACTTCTACATATCTATCAACCAACTTCTACTTTTAACTTTCTCTAGTAAGCTTTCTTCCACTTTCATCTGTCCTCAACTCTTCTCACACTCATCTTTTATCCACATTGCTTATGTCAGTTTTGTTCCTTGACTTACTGAATAATTTTCATTTTTTCCCCTATCATCATGCCTTGTAATAATATTTTAAATTATGCTAATAACCTATTCTCTCCCACGATATAAAGACCTTTTAATGCAGCCAAGCAGTCACAGTAATAAAACAGCATAATTCTTGTAATTTCAACCTAAATCAAAGTGAGTTTTAGTATGCCATTGCCAGAAGGTTTTTTAGACCTGCCATATGATTGCAGAAGTAGTCTCAGTCTTGTAAAAACAAAGCTTTTTATTTGCAAAATTGACACCGGAAAAGCCCAATTATGTTCATAAAATAAATCACATACTCTTCTTCTGCTTATGGAATTACAAAAGTGGAAAAATATCAATACTCTTGAAAACTGATAGGGCACGAAAGAGCTGAGTGCTGCAAAAGGCCTAAAAAAAAAAACTAAGAGAGAAAGAATGTGGTTATAGATTTGTGCAAAGAAGCAAGGTGAAAAATCTTCCGCAGGATATGCCTGTGCTGTGTGGCAATACTTCACTTGAAGCTGTAACCTTAGAGAAATTAGTCAAAGGTACTAATCTAGCACAGTGACATACTTAAGTGTCTCAAAACTTCACAGTAGCTAAAATACAACCATGATAAAATATACCTCTAGGAGAAGCAGATTTGTAAATACTAAAATCAATGTATTTGCATGGCAGGAACACTAAGTAATACTTTAAGCTCTTCATATATTAAAAAAAAATTGCTTATTTATAAAGTTTGTTATATTATGGGATCATGCTTCACCAACAGTTTACCAAGGGAAGTAGAAGTAAGTGTTATGTGCTTCATTACTGTTACCAGTTGATTCCATTGTGATCCTGTTCTGTTCCAGACACATTTCAAGCTAGTGTATCCATCACAATGATATCAGAATGTCTCCCAAGATTTCAATATGAAATATGATCAATATCTAGTTTGTGTGCATGTTCTAAGTCATATATAAAGCCAGGCATTTTCCTCTGTTTAATCTTTCACCAACTGATTAGGTTATACTGCACCTGAATGAACTAATGTAAGTGACTTGTGATGAGTGGCACCTCACTGGAGAACTTAAACTGCAAATGAAGTCTTCTGGCTTCAGAGAAAAAATCTGAAAAGTATTATCCACCATTTTTTTCCTAGCTGACTCTGTAACATGCATTAAATGCATACATCTTATTTCTGCATTTTAATATAGTTACTTGCTTTGGGCTATAAAACATGATCAGCTTTTCCTCTGCAGAACTTGTATGACGTGTGTACTGTGCAAAGTTATGTTGTTGCAAGGAAACTTCTGCTACATTTCCAATACACTGGTGTTAGTGCACATAGAAAGGTAGCCAAGTTTTAAAACACCTCCGCAATGTAATGTGCCTGTCTCTGACAGGGAAGCTTTGATAATGCAATAGAGGCCTAGGAGAAATAAAATACTTATAGATCTGAGTTAATCTTTTCCAGGCAAGATTTTGTTTCCTGTTTAACACTTACTGGTCAGTTCTTAGTGCTCTCTTTTAGTGGAAGAAAAAAGAAGACCGTCAAAAATTAAATTCTACCTCTGTGTCAAGAAATCCAGTTGTACTCAGTGGTCTTTTTTCTTCCAGCACTACTGTAGCAGAATTTATAGCCCAATCTTTTACTAAATCTTTCTGGTTCTCGTTGATAACAGGCCTATTATAATCCTGGCTGTCATCCACTCCAAATACCTGAAAATGAAACAAACCATTACATTCATTAACCCAATACCATCCTTACGCAATGTTCAATGTTAATGGATGGAAGGTGGCATGCTGGATAGTGAGTATAAATAAGTTTTACTGTATTATGCTTATCTGTCACCTTGGTGCAATCTACAAATTAAACAGAAGAAACATCTACAACAATTAACAAAAAAAGTGGAAGTCTATGTCAACATTGTGAAAATTTAAGGAACTGCTAGTTGGAATGGGCAGATATGAAAAAATGACACTTTGATGAAAGGAACAAAAGATAAAAGCAAAATCATTGTAAAACCCGTTTTACCAATTAAGGGAAAACCCCAATAACTAGAAACACCAAATTTTCAGATTTTTGCTATTATCTAATGAGAATAAGAAATACAAATGCTTGCATTTGCTATTATTATGCTTATTGAATTATTTCTCTAATACAAACAAAACTTCAGTTTTTCAATTGTTAGGGACTTAGCACATGTTAAAAGTCCACCAGGTCTCATGAACCATGTTGACTCATCTCATCCAAGATGTGACTTGGCATAGTTCTTTTACTGCTATTTCCTAACAATGCTTATAATCTCTTCTGTTTATGCCAGAATAATTTTCCCATGACATTTTAAAAAGATTGCTCAGAAAAAAATACTAGAAAAACATTATTACCAAGGCAATTTAGTAATAAGAACTTCAGTAAGAGAACCACCATTCTGTTTGTCAAATTTCTCATGAGTCACAGAAAACAAGGAATATGAATTGCTTTCAGAATTGATGTATAATCAAAGACATTTCAGAAAATATTTTGTATCTTGGAAACATCCAATTTATAAAATTTGCAAATTTCTGCCTAAGAAATAAATTCATTATGTTACTACTAGGAACTTAGACATTAAAAAATTACGGAATAAAATGTAATTTTACCTCCTACACACATTAAAATTGGTTGCCAAAAAGTAACAGTAAACATCAAAAATTGTTTTGTCATCTTCACAGATGTTATCCTCCCGTAATAAACACTACTAGTGCAGAATAGGAAAAGGTGTACAGAATTCTTTTTTCTCTGAAAGTGTGCTGTAATTCAGTTTTGCACAGCAAAGCTAGAGGACTGGTTTATTTATAATTCTGAACAAGGTTAGTGTCTTCAAAATGGATTCACCACTAGATGGCCACAAACCATAATATTGTCAGCTTCTAAGAAGCAGACAAAGGAAAAAAAAACAGTTAAGCACTCTGTCATTCAACTCCTTATGCTCTTCTAAACGTACACAAAGACCTTGCTACAGCATTACTACATTTTGACCTGAGGAAATTTTATCAAACTCATTGGATTTGTATTTTGCTCTCATGAGAAAAGCCTGCTTTCCTGACATCTTAAAATTTAGGCAGTGCTCCCTGAATTTTCAATTTATACGTAAATCATATCTAGAGTCTCTGGATTAGAAGTTGCTTAACAGTATTTACAAAATATTTATTTTCTTTTTTCAAAAATAGACTGTTACAACTTAAAATTTTGCTTTCATGATACACTTTTGATTTGTATAGTTGTAGCAATTTCTGAAGATAGAAACCAGTTACCACCCACTGACTCCTTTCTTTGAATATATCACTGCTCTGCAGAGACTTTCTTTGTGCACCACAGTTCCATTGATTACAGAATTTTACATGTTCTTTTAAATGAAATGAAATTCTGGTATTATCACATAAGCCCTGGAAGGAAAATATGAATTCCACACTTCCATATCTAATCAGGACTAGAGCAGCAAATTGCGGCCTGTAAATTGCTTCATTTTATCTGACAGCACATTCATTTACCATGTCAAATTTCTTTACTTGTATCAGAAATAACGCTTCTTTCAGTCTTACCTTTTCTAGTACTGAACTCTTGTTTAAGCAAATTTGCTTATTCTTCTTCTATTACTGAAATTACTGCAAAACCAAATTTGAATATTGCCTATTTTTTTTCTGTGAAAGGTAATATGGATATCACCAACACCCAAGTAACAGCACTCCTAACGTTCCTTCTCTCTATACAGTGGGGGTGTCAGAAGAGATAAGCAAAATATTTGGGGACAGTATTATTAGAAAGAAAAGTAAAACATCTTCTTCAATAAAAGTATATTTTTGTACTACTATGTCATTCTACATTTGATGTGTGCATGCACCTGTCCTAAGTCCCACTGCTATACAACTGCAAAGCTTCTCTTCTCACAAGAAAGAGATGCACATTAGTGTGATGTAGCCCAAAGACTAAATTTCAGACTTGTGATATATAAAAACCGCTCGAAAAGATTGTTACTAACACATAATTAAGAGTTTAAATACTAAAACTATTCACAAGATAAAACAACTCATGTTAAGTATTTGACGAAATTTAGATCATTACTTCCATGCCTGTCACACACCTGCAGAAAAGCAATAGTATCAGAATTTCATGATTAACCAATCAACATACTCCATTTATCAAATAAGGAGAATATACCCTCAACAGAAAGAGCCATTAATGTTTCTGCTGGAAATCATCTCTCTACCATTCAGAAAATGCAATTTGTACTTTCTGGGTTGCTACAATATGGCACGTGTGCAAACAGTGGGCCGTTGTGACCGCAGCCTGAATGGACAGAGACTCGTATCTTCCTAGAAAGACTAGATTACATTTTTCAAGGCTTTCAGTTCTTTAGACATTTCTGTTCTTTAGATATCTTCATGATAGCAAACTCGTTTAAGGTAGGCCTAGGAGATAACTTAATCAAACCAAGATAATTCAGAGGAAATGCTGATGACACATACGGCTGCACCTCTCATCTATTTAGACAAAAAGACTGAAGTTTCTTTCTGTAAAACTTGTATTTGTCAGAAGCAACTATGAAATGTATTTTGATTAACTGTGTTTTGGGGAAGAACAAGATGAAGCCATGTTTCACAACCAATAGAGATTTGGACACATTGAGCTGTTTGAAAAGTGAGAAGCAAGCCTTTATTCTTGATAAAGGAGGTAAAATAATTCTATGTATTCTATGTATGTGACTAACCATCACAAATCACACATATCTATCACACAGCTGTCAATGAAAAAGAAGTTTCCTAAATCTTTTACACTTTTTTAATAGCACTGTAAATAACAGGGACTTTCACAATACCCTGATCTTGCATTTTTTGAGGGAATCTGGGAAATGAGGAGTAATGTAAAAAGAATAAATAAAGAACAATTCCTAGAAATATTAAAAAACCAACAATACTAATGTTGGTTTGTTTTTTTTTTTTCTAACAGGTGAAATTTAAAACTGGACCTACCAGAGAAAGATATTTCCAAGGTATCAGCTTCCTATAAGCAATCATTCTGGAAAGCTAAAAGTCTTTTGCCCTGCTCTGTCCTATTGTTTATTTTTCTGAAATAATATTTTAGCAGGAAGATTACATTATTCCATCCTGATTGTTTCAAGTTTCATGAAGTTACAGAACAAAAAACCAGGATGAAAATTTTCACAGAAACCCTGAAAGTTGACTGGCACAGAAAAATCTAGACACCCCAGCAATGTGCACCATTTCATGGGGTTCTTGCAGGGTCTATGACACATGGCTGTAATGGTAGAACAGACACAAACATGGTATAAACTGTGGTGGTGGTATTTAAAAATAACTACTTTATTGTTAGGAAGCATGAAACAATTTCCAGTGCAAATCAGGACATTTTGAATGGCAAGGGAACGATGACATGCTGTAGAAAGTCAAGACCTGTCTGTGAAATGTTCTCAACATAATTTTGTTTAACTTGCAATCCAGTTGGCCTCTTAAGCAAATGGATTAACAGGTGATACAAGAGACATTGTCTAACTGGGGGAGCTCAGCAGGGGCCACCAGGATGGCCAAGACTAGAGCATTTTACCTGTGGGGAGAGACTGGGGAAGCTGGACTTGATCAGTTTGGAGATGGGAAGGCTTTGCGGTTACCTAACAGCAGCCCCTCAAGTACTATGAGGAGCATTATCAAGATGACAGCCAGGCTCTTCATAGGGCTCCACTGCAGGGGGACAAGGGACAACTCATGTAAACTGAGACAGGATATAGAGAAAAGTCTTTTCACTCTGAGGACAGTCAAACAAGCTAGTTGCCTAGTCTCTATCAGTTTGGGTCTTCATGCCCTACATGGGCAATGTCCTGGGCAACCTGGCTGACCTCAAAGCTTCTTTGAGCAAGGGGTCGGACTAGAGGTCTCCTTTCCAAGTCCTTTCCAGCTTATGTGATTCTGTGCTCCATAATAACAGTGATCATACATAATAACTTAGCATCTCAGGTCTCCTAGTGCAAAGTCTTGAGAAAGCCCCAAGCATCCTAGAGCAGCAGGGAAAAGGTGAGCTCCTGGCACATACTTTCCAATTTCAAAGCAGTGAAGTAAGTCCTGCAAAGATCCCTTATGATACTCCATTTACATTCTGCAGTTCACCCAGTAAAACAAAGGGACAAACCAGCAGGCTTAAACTATAGCAAGTCTCAAAGTACTATCTTGTTACTTGCTGGAATGCAAACTTGCCCTGAAAAAATACAGAAGGAAAATATTCAATAACTAATGGCAAAACAATTGTAGCTTAATGAGGATATTCACAAATTTCATCACTTTATAGCAGCAACAGTTTTTCCAATATTCTGAGACCATAACCTTACCTACATTAACCAGTAACTGTTAAAATTCTTCATCCAACCAAATCCAAGAATTAAAAAAATCTATCTAACACAAAAAAAGCAAGATACAAATCTTGTAAGAAGTACTGGCGTATTTTTGGAGACAGCATGAGTTCCAGGACCAAGTCTGAGCACATGCCTTGATCTCTTTGGCAAGGGCTAGTTTTGTAGAAAGCAGAGCACTCTCTTTTGGCAGGTCATATACACTTCCCTGTGACAACAGCTCATGACTCAGAGTTCATCTGCTCATCACCATAGCTGCAACACAGCTCTAACACAAGGTAGCTTTAGTGATCAAGAATTGGTCTTGTTCACTCTCCCTTCTCCTGCTCCAAAGCAGATGAATTAATATTTTTTGTAGCACAGAAGAACTATACTAGAGGTGAACATAATGACTTTAGCATTAACTATCAAGATGATTCTTTAAAACCACAGAAGTCAATTTTCTTTCTTGATATGTACAATGCTTTCAAGAAATTAAAATAAAAATTCATCAGAAAAAAATAATGACAACAGAAACCATTCTCCTCTGAATCAAAAGGAAGACAATGGTTTGCTAAACCCACCCCCCCATACCCACACCCTTATCTGATGTTCTTCGTACGTGCTTTTCATAAACTTTTAAGTTCTTGACTAAGAAAAATACTTTTTCCAGTTGTATCTCATTTAGATGCTTTTCAATGTTCATAATACCTGGACTTTATATTTGCTTTACCTTTAAACTATTTCACAGTGTAAGATGATCACACTGCAGTTCTACAATAACTATTCAGTACTTAATGACCACAGAGCTAGTTCCTCATCCAAATCATTACTGAAGATACTCATATAAATGGAAAAAAAGTATAATTTGAGACTTTTAATAGATATGATCACTCAGTTTTATAGCAGGTTATGTATATAAGAATGGGAAGATCTGAAGAATCCTATCTAGTTTTAAAATTTTTAGTTTACAAAGTTTCCCCAGTAATCTTATTACTGAAGTCTTAATGGAAAGGATATACAGTAATTACCAATATTATCAAACCAACAAATAAATAATAAAAATTCTTGTTGCAATTCCTATTCATTAATGATGGTATTTGAAAAGTAAAATTATTTCAGTAATTCTTTTTTTATTTCAGATCCTAACAACAGTCAGGGACATAATCTAGAAACATACTTGAAAAAGATCGTGAGTTGAATGCTATTAATTTCAGTGTAGGCAATGTGTATAAAAGGAACAGAACAAAACCCAATGACAAGAAAGACAAAAGGGAATTCAAAGATGAACAGTTAAGAAAAAAAATAAAATCAAAGCAGAGCAAGGGTAATGGACAAGGGGCTACACTGTACAGTGCATTAAAGAAGGTTCATGGCAAAATAAACAAGGAACAAATTATTTCATTTGAAATAAGGTATTTGCCATGGAAAATCGATGGGAATGTAAACTATAATAGCAATTATGTTTCATAACCTTTTAGGGCAACAGAATATGATGAGTATATTTGATTGTCACAGAAGTCAAAAGTAGATTTCAGAAACTGAGCTGTGAACTGATAGAGCAGCAAAAATCAAATTAAAAAAAAAAAAAGGGAAGAAGTATGATTTTGGAAATACAAGCAGGATTTCAGGATTTGAGCACAGTTTGGGTGTACTAAGAAAGAAGAAACTGTAAATAAACCACATTCAGAGGATGATTGATTGATGGCAAGAGAGGATTCCAGAGAGCAAGGAAATGGAAGAAGTTTCAGATCATCTTGGCAATGCTGTATTTAGTGTTCAGACTGAGCTCCTGACAGTTCTTCTACAGAAGGTAGTTCAGGCATTCATAACACACAGTAAATTGGTCATTTAAAGTCAGTTAAGGATCACAGAGAAAAGACAAAAAGCAAACATTTTTTCCCACCTTTCAGCAAGTGAGATAAGAGTACAGCGCCCCAGTTCACTTTGTGTTTAGCTACTGCATGAACTGTGTTTAACCAAGCTGCTTCTGAGGAGTTTCATTTTAATAGTTTTTGCTTGTTCTTGGCAGTTATCCTGGCCAACCCAGGCAAACAGACTGTGTTCTGTGCAGGGCATATCTCATGAATAGCCATGGATTTTCACAGAAGCTGTTTACGTCATTTTAACTCTATATTGAAGTTATAGAATCAGATGCAAGATGCTCTGGTATAAAAAAAGCCACATAAGCAAATGAAAAGGATCAACGTGCCAAGTCTAAGAGCTTCCTCTTACCAGACACCAGTTACATATTTACATGCATACATATTTTGTCCCTGTTTGCTACTGTGAAGAATTCATTTTCTTTAGGATTCCAAATTAAAAAGGAAACAGTAAGTTTAGAGGCTGTAGAACTCCTTTCCTCATAAGAAGAAAAGATTAGAAACATCCTCTGAACTCTTGACAAAATTTATAAGCTCAGATGACTGGACAGGCTTCGACCGGTCTACTGCTTTTTCAGCACTGTATTCATAAAACAGTCATTCTGCAATCAAGACACTCTGTGGGACTCAAGGCATTTCTCTCAAAGAAACTGCTGAAGCAATGGTAAAAGCAATTAAACCCAGAGAGTGTGAAAAGACGGAGACCTGAAAGCGATTTTCTGAAAATAGATATATCTATCTTGGTTCCTTAAATAGTCATTGAGACATACAGAGATTTTTTTTTCTCCTAACTTACTCCCTGCCCGTTGATTCTTTTCAGGTAGTTTTTCCACTTATAATACTGAAAAAATTGCCAAGAGGAGTTCCATAACATGTATGTTAACTCCATAACAAGAGGAATTGTAACAATAACAATCTGCAAGATAATTGATAAATTTTTAACATTTGCAAGAGAGAAGACAAGATCTGGTATAAAAACTTTATGAACACTTAAAGCAACAACAATAAATCATTCAAAAGTAAACACTCTTTGAAAAACACATTAGCCATTATTATAATGTGGTATGAACAGATACACCCCGTGAGCAAAAAGAAAAAGGAGATTCCATTTTATAATAATCATCTTTCAGAATAGATTCCCATTCATACCCATACTCAAAAAAAAGTCAAACCAAACTGAAATAAGTATCATCATGAGCAGAAAGATCTAGAAAATAAAATTGGAAAATGCACTGTCTACAGTGCACATCAATACAGTTTTTCCTTCGTAATTACTGTTCCAAAGTTTTAAAGACGAAAGAAGAATCTCTCTCAAGATTGTGTCAATAGAGTAAGATTTTATGTAAACTCACTGCACAGTATACAATCAAATAAAATCCAAGGTGATAGTCTGCACGTTAAAAACAAGATCATTACTATTAGGGCCTGTCTAGCTACATAAACAAAGACTTTAAAACATCTAGAATATGGAGTCTGCATTGAAAAAAAAATCACTACATGGTCACAGTAAGTCTTTTGAAGATGGCAGAAGGCTGGATTGAGGTTTGATTTTGATACATTTTTTCAAGTCTTCTGCTTGGGAATCAGTATGGATCAGTTGAATTTGCAATCTAAATTTACTCTGGTGATGAAAAATCAATTATCTATCAGGAAATTTCAATGAAAATAACATAAATCAAGTAAAAAAAATTGGGGACCAAAGAAAATTTTAAGCCAAATATTTCCATATGCGTATGAACTGCTATAACATTCCAGATTTCCTGGTTAGCTGACAGGACTTGAAACATTCATATAGCCTCAATTCTATTCCATCCCTTCCCTTCCCACACATGCATAGAAGAGCTTACATCTGCTATAGTAAGTTCTAAAAAATATTTCCATTTTTAAATACCCTAAAATTAAACTGGCTGAAGAAGACAACAAAAAACCCTACACAAAACAAACAAAGAGCCCTCAAGAAAACCCCCAAAGAACTTGCAAAAAAATCATTGAGTTGCTTTTTATTTACTGCAATAGCCTCAAAGTATTTAATATTCCAAACACATGCAGAATTATTTGCACATTCATTTATTAATATTTATTACTGGCAGTACTTTGCTTTATTGAAAAAGGGAAGTCATTAGCATGATAATTTGGTCTCTTTATATCAACAAAAAAAGGAAGATGAACTGCAGAAGCATCATTTTGAATTCTTTCATCCACTGACAGACTTACCTTTTCTGTGGCATATGAAGATTTTTAATGCGATATGACTGCTGAGAACAAGTTTCTTCTAATAAATTTGATTTATTTAAAAAAAGTAAAATGGATAGAAAATTTACAGCCCAGAGAGAAAAAGAAAGCAATTGCTAAGTGTTAACAGAAGAAAGCACTGAACCCATCTAAAGAGCAGAAAGGCTGGATGTAAAGGAAAAACAAATCCTACGACTGTGCCCCATTTACTCGTGTATTTTATACAGTAAAAGTAACACTGAAAACATGTTCTAAATTAAATCAAGATCCTAAATTTGTTTTATTTTGTACTTAGCTGTTAGCTACAACAATAAGACCATTATTCTGCTAGAAAGAGTTGTGACTTTCTGATGCTATTTGAGTAGAGGATATTTTACGCCACGTGTTCAAGGTGGGCTTTGTGGTATATAAGAGCAGTTTGCTTTCTTAAAACACATTGATGAAACTGGTCTCAATGGCAATTTTAAAAAGAGCTCTGCAAGTATAAAAAGAGATCCATCATCTATTTTTTTCTTCCTGTTTTTCATATTTATTTTCTAAACCTTAGCCTACAAACCAATTCATACTTCTCTATGGATTTAAGTGACATTTGAACACCCGGATGCAGAAATATCATTGGCTAATGAAAGGACTTTTAGGAAGCAATGTTTAAGTGCTATTTTTCAAGTATTCTCTATTCATAAAGAACATTAAGAGACAACCATAAATTTCTACTTGCATTTTCTTTTAATGTTTACAACTGAAAACTATCTGCATATGTACTCTATTTTTCATCTTAAAATCTTTTTAAAAAAAAATTCTTGCAAGTTTGAAAGCTGTATAGGACACAAGCCATAATGTGTTTGAAACCTTTCATTTTAGGCAAGTAGCAGACATTCACCCCAAGACAGGAATGACTGCAGATACCTGATTACACCTCTTTGTTAGGGAAAAGAATCAAAATTAAAAAGCTTTTCTCTGTTACTTATGAATTGTCTTCCTCTTTCTTTCTAATAATGCATTTTTCTCACATTCTTTTCTCAAAAGTCAGGCTTTAAAATGGTTGAGAAATAAAGGTTCTGTCATTTGCTATTCTACTCCTTTTCTGCTGTAGTGACAATACTTTTTTCTTAGAGGCTGAAAGAGCACCAGAGGAAGAACTGGATCCTTTGCAATCTAAATGAAATGAAGCTGCTGAATAAACAGGACAGAATAGTTTCTGGATTTTTAAAATCATTTCACACAACCATCTATTTTTCTTGAAACTATTTCCTAGAATCCTTAGTAAAAGGCTACATTAAGCAAAAATAGTACTTTTGAAGGAACTAATAAAGCTCAACATTAAGATTTTTACTCCCCCTTTTTTCAAATTACATAGATAGATGGGTGTTCTCCATTTTTTTCTGAGAATTTTAACTTTGATTTCCTGCATGTTTCTCTTGGATTCTTAACTCAAAGACGCATTAATAATCCTACCTTGATTTTTTACAAGTTAATACTACTCTTGCATTTGTGGTTTGCTCTTACGGTCCTTGCAAGAGAAAAGAGAAGAAGTAAGGCTAAGGCTAAGAATGAGTCACACTTGGAAGTAATCTTTGGATATTTTGGTCATTCTCATCCTTTTCTTCAAGAAAAGGGAAAAAATACTCAAATCCAGAAGTACTTTATTCCACTGAAAATTCTTCAGGTAAACCACACACGGATTTTAGCACCATTCTAATGTAAATTGCTACTGACAAGACTGCATTATTTGTGCAAATGTTTTAGAAAGTGATCCTTGCTATTTGTAGTGCATTTTCATCCCAATCCTAGCAAATTAAACTCTTGAATTTCAATCAAACTTTTGACCCAAGAGACACCCTTAAATGAGACTCAATTGAGCAGGCATGGTAACTTACTCAGAAAAGGACTGACTTGCCAACAAGGAAAGAGTGGTTATACTGAAATAACTGATAAAATGTAAACCAATAATTCTCTTAAATCCTCAATAAAGAAGCACAGGAGTCAACAGGCTAACAAAAGTCCTTGTCTTATACCTCACTTATCCCCCTTTGGCAAACTAAGATTATCCAAAGCATTAGCAATTTAAAATAGGAGGGAAGCAAAGCTGAGCTCAGCTGGAGGATGAAATTTTGGCTTCCACTTGGTTTAGAGTTTCTTCGTTGGCTGTTTTTCTGCACTTCATAAAAATAGTATCATACTGCTTTCACACTACCAAATCAAATAAGAACTGCATAGCAGGGCTCTTTGAACTGGGTGTAAAATACAGTCTTCATAAGATTTCAGCACAGATACTAAGTGAAACGATACAGAAGACCTTGAAGAAAAACATCTCTGCTTTACTTCACAGTAAATCTTTAATACCTAGTGGTGACACCTTTTAAGTTAGCAGTAAGGGAAATTTATGATACCCAAAAGCTTTTATATAACACTAAGATTATTAAGCAATAGTTTACTATCATCCTTAAGGCTTCCATTCACTTCCTGCTCCTAAATCACTCCTGTAACAGGAGATATTTGTTTCAAACAAAAAACTGACTTCAGATAATCTGAAGGGGTCCTGAAGGCCACCAAAATTTTGAAATTTTATTAACACTCTCGGGCACATGGTGTGATTTTTGGAGTGTCCTGTGTAGGGCTGGGAGTTTGACTCAATAATCCTAATGGGTCCCTTCCAGCTCAGCATGTTCTATGACCATAAATATTAGACAGCATTAACATTTTTATCAAGTACATAAATTGTCTATTTTCAAATGTTACTACTTTTTGTGGTTTCCAAATAAGCCCTGCTGAACAGCTATGCTTAGCTAAAGCTTGACTTCAAAAATTTTCTAATGCAATTTAGTTGAAGATTTATAATTTAATAATAAAATGCAGAAATTTGTAGTTCTTTAATATTCACTTACTTCATTTCAAATGCTTTTATTTCTCAGGTTTTTTTTGAATATTGACTCAAAGAAGTAAAAAATTTCCTTTTCAGAATCCATAAGAGGCAAAACTATTATCTTTATTTTTTTATTGAAAGTGCTACCCTTTACTTTAATCCCTGTCCCCAAATGCTCCATAAATACCTTTTTTAAAAGAAAACCATCTATAATAAGATGTCCCATTTCCCCACTCCTTCAGAATTTTGTTAGACATGCAAACGAATGCTTAGATAATTCTAAAACAAGTAAGTGATGAATTTCCTGTTAAATTAGCAAAACCCTAGCCTAGAATTGGATTGCAGGCATTCTACCACAATAGATTATCTAGGAAAACACAACAAAACCAGAAGAAAATCCATTTCAAGAGTCATGTTAAGCCAAATGATTAAACATAGCTTCTCCTACCCATATTTTTCCGTTGAATCCAAAGAAGTTATTTAACACAGTTTTTAAACTGCAAATACAATTTGTATCATTATTTATATTTCTGTTGTTATCAACAAGTAAACTAGGAAATTTACATTGCTATCATATAAATACTTCTGGAAATTAAAAGCGTTTTTATACTTACTCTTTATAACTGACACTGAAATTTAAGTTACTGTTACTGAATATACTTTTTTAATAAGTACAGAAAACATTTACAAACTATATCTATATGATCATTTGGATGGAACCAATTTATATCCTGAAAACTAGAGAGACAATAGGCTTGTAAGAACAATTGAATATTTCCACAGGGACACAAACCACCCTCATAAAAATACCAGTTAAACCATTTTTGGTGCCTAGTATTTTTAGAGTACTGAAATCTTCTGAAAACACATTAAAACTACCAAACTTTAAGAGAACAGCAGTATGAAACAGGAATAATGTTTAGCCAAATGTCTGCTGCAGCTCTTATGACATTCCATATTTCATCATTATAGACTGGTTTAAAAACTTGTGTCACTGCAGCAGCTTTAATAAGCAGACCTGAAGTGCTAGACTGCTGCCCACACATCACATAACACTTGTAACATCAGTATACATTTTAGGTTTCTCACCTTGTCAATCATTTTGCGGGCTTCCATTTCTTCAGAATTGGGATTTTCCAGCTCAATAGTGTAAGTACCTTTGTCACTCTGGTCATCCTCATTGTCGTTTTCAGTAGCAGCAGAAATATGTTGGCTCTTCAACTTTTTGTCCATCTCCTGGTTCTGATTAGGTCTATGGCCAAGGCTTCCTGAACTCCTTAACAATGCAGCTTGTAAGGCAGGTAATGCAGCAGAGGGTTCTTCTGATTTCTGTTTCAGAAGTTTGGCATGAACACCATGTACTGCTCTGTGATGTGATGAGCTAGCTTGCACAGGTGAAGGGACTTTCTCTCCTGATGCAGGTTTCACTCTTTCAGCTCGTGCATGAGATGTTGGAGATGGAGATTCTGGGCACAGAGCTCCTACATTCTGAGAAAAAGAGTAAGAACGTCTCTTGCGAGGATGGTCTTCATCAAAAAACTCAATCATAAAGGCAGTCTGACTAAAACCAGCTTGCTCTTGCTGCTTTTCTGTGGAATGGACTTTCTGGTGTGACTTTTTCAGCTCTGTATGATGATGCCTTAGGTGTTCTTCAAGTGCTGCCCGTTTACTGTAATGCCGGTGTGCACCAATATTCTCTGAATCACTTTGTGTGCCATCATCATGTTTATTCCCTACAGGCAAAGCAAAACAATATATAGCACAGTGAAACAAAGAAAGACCTCAACATAACATATACAAAAAAATCCAAGCAGCAAACTAGGAAGGAAATTATTTCAAACTGGATTTCTGTTTAGACTCCAACAGCTTACAGTACCTGGCTCTGCAAATTTGGTACAGTTCCTGGAAATGCCATCAACTTGCTACAAGTCAAACAATGAAACATTTTAGAAGCTGATCAGTAACAGCAGTGCATATGAAGTATCCTTTCCCCAACATTCTGATCTGCAAATACTTATCAGTGACATACAAAAGCCAGTATTTTACCAGCTGTACTATAGTATGTTTTTGAATTATATCAATTTTGTTACAGAGCCAGTTGATTACAAATGACTACTGACACATTCCAGGCAGGGTTAAGAGGAAAAAGAAAACCTTAATAAAGTCCTTCAGACAGTGGAAAGAGAGCCACAGTTCATATTGCTGGATTCCTCCCACATTTACAATAGTTTATCATGAGAAATGTCTACTTAAAATTGGATTGAATTCTTTATTACTCTTTCCAAGAAGAGCAATGAGTTTTTCCATAATTCACCCCACTCAGCATCTGATGTGTGCATGTAAAATGGTTGTTATTACTTATTCATTCCACAAACTACTCTGAGATATATGAATAAGGATTACATATTCCATAAATCATACACACACCTACAAATGTACTTTGCCATGATACCTGAAAATGCACGGAAGGCTGGATACCTACACATAGTAGGTGTTTTTAACACAGACCAACCTCCTGCACAATGAAAGTGTCAATGCTCCTAAGTTTTAGTTCAGTACCTGGAAGGAACAGTTTCACCCTCTTTGAACTCTTTTGGATCAAGCTTTACTCATATATATATATATATAAAACTTGATCCAGAAGAGTTCCAAGTGTTCATATATATATATATATATATATGTGTATGTATACATATATATACACACATATATGTATATAATTTCTGTATTTTTGATTCTCAAGAGGATAGCTTTTTTAATGTTTTCTCATTTAAATAGTTAGGATATGCAGTTACTATTCAGTTAAACAGTAATTACATATTAGCTAATCTCACTTATCAGACTAATACCACTGAAAACACAGCTGAAATCCCAACTTACATTCCTGTTCTCTACTTATTAGAATAGTGCCTACAAAAATGATGCGATGATTTCTATACTTCCAAATAATAATAAAGCAATACCAACACCACAATGAAAGTCATATAATATAATTTTAGCAGTGGGACTTCAGTACAGAATATTATACAAAAAAACTGAGGAGAAAAAAAAAACAATAAGCTTTGAGTTTTTTAAAAAAATCAATCTTTCCAAGCACCTAGGTATATTTACTATCTAAAAATACATCTAATGAATGAGAATAAAAACAGCCCATAGAATATTCAGATATTTAAATTCAGATACTTATTACGGCCATATGCCTCCCATAACTTACACCTCTTTCAGATGAAAATTAATCAGACTTTGAGGAGTTTCTGCCAGGAAAAGGCTTATAAACAAAGCCCCTTCTATTTATCAAAGTGTCATGGCTTGTATGTTAAAGAACATTCATGAATCCAATACATTTATATGAAGGCCAAAGAATGTGATTAACAACGGAAGAAATAATATACTATTATCTTTATGCTAGCACATTAATCTAATTCTGCTTCCAGAATTTTATTTTTAGTTTAATTTGAAAGAGTCACCCTCAAAAGACTTTTGATCAATAAAGCAAAGAATGTTGTACCCAGTCCTAGCTGGGTGACATGATAATGTTGTAGAGCCAAGGAAAATGAGAATTGTAGGGTTAAACTGCTGAAATCAAAAACAGAAAATAAGAGAGACTTGAAAAAGTTCATCAGAAGTTTTCATTCTGAAAGTTTGAATGGTACTGGAATCTTCATCTGAACATCAAGACTATCTGCTTCTCTATTCTGTTAAGTGACACTCAAGAGAAAGTATACTTGTCATGTGTAACATTTGATTTAATTTCATTTGAAATGGCAATGTCTGCAATAAATGAACATGTATGATCACCTGGAACTCCATTCAACAGCAGCACTCATATAAGTACAATATTCCACAAGCTGAGTATAAAAATTGAAGCTCTTGCTTTATTTCTGATTCCTGACTCAAACTTGACTCCACCAAACATGATCCATATAAGCAGAATGACTGTATGATGTATTCTGTGCCATAAATGATTTTCTGATAACACATAAATATTCACAGCACTGCCATTGAAGGAGTTGCTAAAAGCATAAATTGAACTTCAGAGCTTTGATTCTAAATAGCAATTCAGCTTTTTAAAGTAATTCCTGAGAAAAAGTGAGTTATACAGAATTTAACTAAGGTTTGGGTTTTTTCCTTTTCTTTTTCAAGATCAATGTTTAAATATCTGATGTTTTCAGCCATTCTAGAACATCTCCAACTAGCATTGATTGTAAGATGATTCAGCATTTGGTTTCTTATGCCCTTTGTAAGACTTTATTCAGCAATAAAATTCCCCAGCCCAGATCCTTGCACACATGTGGAGTATCTGTGGTGTAGAAATCACAGGTGTGATTTCATATGAACTCCGCAAGGGCTCAGGGATCCTCTGACCGCATGCTGGTGAGGAACTGCTGCTTTCAGAATAAGCATAGCTGGAATTATTCACTTTACCTTTCAGTCTCTTCAAGTACACTGGAACGTCACTCTTAATACTTTTGGAATCCTCCTCCGTTGGCTCCCAGATCATTCTCGGAGGATTGTTCTGTGCAAGCCAATCTGCCACTTTGCTCTCCGCAGCCATCATCACCGTCTGAAGCCCCGGCAGGTCCTGACCACTGGAGGAAGAAGGCTTTTTCGACTTATGACGCTGTTCTGACGTGAATTTTGTCACATGATCTTTGATCTTTACTTTTCCTGGAGTGTTGTCATCAAATTCAATGGTAAAGGAAGCGTGCCCTGAAGCTGCCGTGTGGGAGCTTTGGGTGTCTTTTGTGGGAATTTCATGGATAGTGCTCTCTGCTACCTGTGAAGCTTGCTGGCATTCTTTAGTAGGGATTTCAAAATAACTGGGCTCCCTACAGAAAGGATAAAGTTCTTCATTTGCAGATGCAGACTGCTCCTCAGATTGCTTGGCATCTGTGCTGCATCCTATTAGGAAAAATAAAAAAACAGATTTCACAATACTTGGGAACTTCAGGCTCCTCAAGAAGTTTCTGAACTCCTGTAAAGGTCACTTGAGTAATTTCTGGAATAAACAGTAAGATTGTGGAGTAGATTGAGCACCACAGTTCTGGAAAAATGATTCCAGAATTACATACAAAAAGTATTAATGAAAAGGCAGTTTGAACTTTGGCTGTGAAAAGTGCGAAGTGGCAAAAAGCTCACTTAGAATTTGTCAAAGTGCATGCAAAATATTTTCAGAAGATGTAAAGGTCAGATGAGTTATTTGAACATGGAAAACAGGTAAATCACAACAGAGAAATTGTTGAGATAATCATTATTGCAATTCCAATCTATTGGAAAAAACAGCAAATCAAGGTGCTCCCAAAACATGTGCTAATGATCTTCCATCTCCTGCAGTGGATAGAAAGCATAATTTTGTTCGGCCAAATTCTTCAGAAAAACAATTCACACATTAATGCAAGATAAACATTAATTCTGGCTTGAAAAGTTGAACACTGCTAAGCACTGGAAAATGTTTTGGAATTCAAACACTTCATGTGTCTACAAAAGATAAAACCAAAGAATGAAGCTAAACCCTACTGTCATGTCCTCTTTTTTTACTTGTTGCCATAGTTTGTAGATGAACAGAAAATGGAACAATAGCTGGAAGCATGCAGAATGTTAGCAAGCCATGCTCTCACTGGCTAAAAAAAGCAGAAAGTAGAAAAAGCACAGGGTAGTAATTCCAAGTTCCACTGTACAGCCTAAATGAAGGCTAAAGCTTCCTGTGGTTGCAGCAAAGCTACCAATGTGCTTTTAAGGAACAGACCTTCTGACTGCATTTCATGAACTACTATGTAAGCCAAAATACCCGGTGCAGAGATGTGCTGAAAGCAACAGAAGCTTGAGACCTCAGCAGCAATGGCAAGTTGGATTCCAGCAAAAGAATTCTGAATAGTTCTAAGCAATTTATCATGGACCACATTAAGATGTTTAAGAAATCATTTCAGGTTGCCAAGTAAAGAAATAAAGACTGCAACTAATTGATTTTGGGTACTGAAAAAAGCCACACTACATCAGCTGAGAAAGTTAATATTTGTGTATGAAACTATTATGCAATAAGGTAGCAATATAAACATTTATATTGAAGTCAGGAATTTAAAGGATGCAGGATGGAATAATGCACTTATGCTGCTCCTCACAAACACATACTTCTTGTGAGGATTTATGAAAAGGTTAAAAATTAAATTAAAAAAAAAGGATGGTAGTCGGATACAGAGGAATAAACTATTTAATGGAAAGAATAATAGCTGGACAAGTTAAAAAAAAAAAAAGGTGTTATTGAATGAAAACAAGAACAGTATACATTCATTATTATTGCCATGTTTGGATATCCATTGGATAAAACAATACCAATGCAGGTAACGAAGCGGTTTTAATTTATTTAATCAGTAGCTGTTACAAACACAAAACATGTTCAGAATTCAGACAGGTTTTTCTATTGTGCTGTTGGATTCTAAGAATCCCCTAGCTATTGCTTTTCACTGCACTATCAGCTACCTCATGTCTGTGGGGTAGTTTTCAGGTACTACAACAGCACCTCACTACTTCCCTCCCTGGGAAACAGAAAGCCTTTTTAATATCCTTCCTGAAAACACTTACCCAGAAGACACACAATACAGAATTAATCTATTTTACTGATGCAAAGGTTATTAAAAAAACTTCTCTGTTTATATAGAGAACGTACAGAAATAAACAAAAATCACACTTTGCAGCTCCTAGACTTTAGGTAAACTACCATCACTCTCCATTTGTTTCATGTAGCTGACAAGCTGGAATGGATCAAGCTCTAGTAGGATCAAACCTAGAGCCTGAATCCTTACAATATGAAACACAGTCACCAAAAAGGAGAGTAATCCACCACACAGGTAATTCATAGACAACTTTTTTTTTTTCCCCACATGATCTACTCCAAACTTCAAGTCAACAATATCATGCAATTCCTGTAGTCAAAAACTAAGCCAGATATAGTGTTCTATGCTCCTTCAAAAAAGGTAACTGGCTAATACTCTGTTTTGAGAACTATTTCTACTTTGGGGCAAGGCAGGAGCAAGCTGCTGGCCACACAAGACATAATATTTTTCAGTAATTATACAATAGTTGGCTTATTACCATCTTCTGAAAAAAGTAAAACTGTAGGCAAATTGCATCAGATGTACAGCAGTGAGAGGATCTCTCACACTGGTTTGTCAGCATTGATGAAGGACTTCATAAAAAAAATTTGTGTGAAACTTGTCAGCACCAATTTAACATTTCAAATCAACTGTTTATACTATAATAATATGGACAGTGTTTGATTCCAATATTTTTGATTAAACAGATGCTAGTATATAGTTTGAATCTAAATTAAGACAGAGTTTAGTCCAACAAAGAAAGAAACTGAACTACAACTGAATTGTAAATTTTATTAAACTAGAAAAATTTTTAACAATTCTATAAATAAAAATACCTGAAGTATAAGGTAATTTTAATTACTTAAAAATCCTATTTTCAGTCAGAAGTTCTTGCATTTTTAGAAGAGTTAAAAGCATCAGAATTGATTAAAATAAGGAATAGAAAACAACGAGGAAACAAAAAATTAATACATATCCTGATTTGAACCACCCTTTAGTATTTCTCACGCAGATTCTAAATGCAAGTCCTTACAGCTTTCTAAATATTACAAAGAGTGATCTATAAAATAGCCTTACCTTTGAAATCCTATTATAAAATGTCATCTGCCAAGATGAAGGAAATTATGTATCAGACTAAATACAGACACCTTTAAGAAAAAACTGCAAGCAAATACTGAAGATAGTGGTTGTCACTGCTCTGTAATTTTTTAAACAGAACAAGCATATTATATGTATAGCAAAAAAGGCAACTGCAAGTGAGTTTTGGGAAAACGAGGGGATGGGGAGGTTGTGAACTGCAATCTCTTCAAGGACTGAAGAGATTTCATAACTGGCAAGTCGAAAAAGAAAGGAGCAGAAAAACTAACAGGATTATCTGTAAAAAGGGAGCTCTCGCTCTTCAAAGGTCCACAGCTATAAAAGACAACTGAGCAACTTGTTCTACAAGGCAAGCAAGGAAGCAATAATTGGTAGCTGCTATCCAGCTGTACTGAGACTATTATTGAAACAACCAGTCTAGAAGATGCTAGGAGGGAAACTGTAATATTTGGGAAACCATCGGCTTAACCAAAGGGAGATTCAGGGAGATCCTTTACTACAGGACATATCTGAGGGAGCTGGGTTTGTTTAGTCTCGAGAAGAGGAGGCTCAGGTGGGATCTCATCACTTCCTACAACTCCCTGAAGGGAGGCTGTACTGAAGTGGGGGCCTATTGCTTCTACAGTGCCTGCAGTGAGAGGTCCAGAGGAAATGGCCTTCAGCTGAGATGGAGGAGATTCAGATTGGATACTAGAAAAAGTTTTTGCACTGTCGGGGTGGTCAGGCATGGGAATAGATTGCCCAGGGCTATGGTGGAGTCACCATCCCTGGAGGTGTGCAAGAGGCATCTGGATCTGGGTGGATGGTTTGATTGGATGATCTTGAAGGTATCTTCCAACCTTGGTAATTTCTGTTCTAGTCTACTCTATTCTATTGTATTCAGAGATGACCATCAGAAATGCAACATTCACTTTGTGGCATTAGCAGAATCGGTCAGACTTTCTAGGACTTTTTGGGGTTTTTTAAGTCTTATTTCTCAAGTTACACACACAAGTAGTCAGAATATTAACATTTTATCTGCTAACCTGGACAAGAAAAATCATAGGTGTCTGTGCTATTCAGATGTGTAAAACTGCCTCTGTATATTAATATATTATCATCTGCAATAATAGGAAATCTCAGAAAATATTTTGCACAATCTTCAGAGTTTTAGTAATGCTCTTTTCTTTCTGCCTTAAAAATACAATTTTAAGAATGAAACTTGTAAAAGAAAATGTTCTGGAATTCACAAAGCACTTCCCATAAAAAATGTTTGTAAACCTGAAGCAATAGATTTATTTGCAGCAGGTATAAGAAACAGCCAAAATACCATATTTACACAACACCCCAAAATATTTTTTATGTTAGCTTTATATTTGGCACTGTGTAATGGTGTGTGTAATAAAAGAAGCTGAATTTAGTGCTTTCAAATGCTTAATAGAATTTCTTTTTTTCCTTCCTCTTTCTTTTCATATTCCTACTTTTTATTTCCCCACTTACATTTTAGAGGGTTTTTTTTTGCTTTGTCGCTGAAGTAGACTTTTCATTTTTTATTTAAAGACAAGATTTCAACAAGTACACCTAGTATTCAGATTCACCTAGTATTGAATATAAAGATCTTTGTCTTTTAATGTTTTCATAACCAGTCTTATGAAAAAAATCAGAACTGCTCTTTCAAAATAAAAATATAAAACAGCATTGTATATAAATCCCCATCTCTCATAATAAATCATTTAACTACCTGCTTTAAAGGAGTTTAAGTGAAAAAAGGGCCAAACTAATCTTACTTAAATATATTGCTATTATATATTATATACTGCTAATATATTGGTCTAAAGAGTTCTGTAAGCTCCCCATGACATACTGTGCACATGTGCTGCTAGAGCTTTGCAAAGCAAGCCTTATATGCAGCACTTGCACGTATTTCATGACAAAACTCATCAAAATTCTAGAACAAACTTCTAGGAACTTAACTGCTAATACTCCTGATTAAGCACCACACGTTACAATGTGTGTAATCTACACACACTGATTACACTGGTATTTCTCACATAACTGTCAGCCTGCTCTACCTGAAAATGACACTGTTTCTTAAATGCAAGGAATCTTTAATCTGACATATTCTTATGCAATGCTGAAATTAAAATTCATTCCAAGTGGAAAGAATTACTTCAGATTCCTGAAGTCTTCTTAAAAACTTATTTCTGGCTTTTCTTAGACTTCTGGTAAAGGCATTAATGACATAAAATTCTACAACTAGTACTAAGATCAGCAGAGAATGTAGTTCTTGCTTTCCAGGAAGTGAGAGTGTAACATATGGCACTAGTAATAATTACACACCCGATAAACCTGCCAATAACGTGGACATTAAACAGCTGCAGCATAAACTCACACCAGAGAAGTACACACAACTGTTCATTTTAATACAGACTAGTAGACCTATGGATCATTAAACTGGACCACTACGTATGTCTGAAAAATGTAGAAAGGATTTTTCTTTTCAAAGTTTTCCAGGCTATATTGCTCTGTTTGTAAATAATTTTCATTAGTGAGTTTCTGTTGTGATAGAAATACAGTAACATTGAAATAATCTTATTAACCTGAGACTGTAAAGACTAATTGTCTATAGCTGGCTTAACAGAAATAAAGCTCCCACTTCAATCTCCTCATTAAACCTTGCCCTATCTCTTAGAACTTCTTTTCAGTAAATAATCATGTAATAAATCATTTAAGCATGACACAAGATTTTTAATAGGATTACTTTGTTAAAATGTTATCAGACTTTATTGATTTGAGTTAGTTTAGAATTCACCTGTCATGTATTTACTTTTAGGCAGTTTATATTAAAAAGCATGTCCTAGATCAGTTTTTTAAACACTTAATACAATTTAAACCATGAAAGAATAATTAACTACACCAATCTTGAACATTTTTTCTTAAAGCTGGCTTATATTTTAAAAATATTCAAGCATGATAGTCTTGTGAAGCTTCCAATTTTCTTCCATACCAGTGTGTCTTTATATTGATTTCCTACTATTATATTCATCTATCTTATAAAACCTAAGTGCTTGAAGAAAATATATAATAATTTGTTGAAAAGAAGTTCATCTTTTCATAGAACACAACTGTAGGCCAAAGCAGCCCAAACATCCTATGATTTTATGATTGCATGAAAACATTCTAAATGTCTTTTGCACACTTCTACACAGACACAGTGTTCTGAGACAGTCAAGTGTCCATAGAAGCAAATGCCAACTCTTACATGGCTTCTCTCCTCAGACTCTCTGCCAACACTTACTAAAAAATATCTACAACAGTCAAAAACCAGACTACTAGCAAATACAATTAATGTCTACTCAGAGATTAAGTGATCACAGTAAATAAATCATTTGTCTATACAAGGAATTTTCTTTCTACATCCTCACAAATTAAAAGAGTTTTGCAAAAATGCCAGGTTTTGGCTTTTTCTCAGCAGTGTCTTCCTTTCACATAAGCTTTTATTTAGTATCTTGTTTCAAACTGAATTCCATTCCTGCAGATTTATGTGTTTTTCAGTTTGAGGAAATAACAGCTATTCTTACATTCTAGTTAGATCAATACTATTCATAAGAGATACATTCATAGCTAAACAAAAGAAACAACATAAATAAAAGGGATTTGTAATATTTTTTTAAAAAAGAAAGGAAGAAATGTATTTGCCAAGGAGGCTTTGGGCCCAAATTTAGTTTTTTTATAGTGTATACATACGGAAAACAAACAAAAAAATTTAAATACTTTAGAAAATATTAATCCATTTTCTCTATTCATCATTGACCTTATGGCGACCTCACTAAGCAAATCATGTCAAAAATTACTGAAGTTCAGTCTAGAACAAACTTATTTTTGTCTACTGCTGAAACAGATGGCATCTTCATGACTAGTTTGAGTGCAAATTGGAATCTTATTTTTCTTGGAACTCAGGAACTAAGACAGAAGCACTGGTCACTTGCTGAAACATCTCTTGATAAAATAAATACATGAGCAGGTAAACCATTTGATGCAATTTGATGCTTCTGAAAAAGCAATTTAAAATTATAAAAAATAAGAACAGGCATACTACTAAATACCAGTTGGCATCTTGTGTCATACCTTGCTAATGGCATGGCATCACATCAAAAACACAGACTTTGGGATGTTACTTTTCAATAATCCTATGTTTAATGAGGGAAAACTAATTTAAATGTTTTCATCTGGTTTCTTTATACTAGTCCAAATCTTAATGGATTTACTCTACTGTCTGAATGATGACAACTTTAGAATAATAAGAAAAAGGTCCTTAAAAAGGCTATGGCAAAAAGTTAATTGCAAAGACCTTGCTTTCACTACATTGAAGTGTTAATTTAGTTTGATTTACTTGTTCTTAGATTTTCCTCCAGCTCCTGCAAAATATGATTCATGTTAACCAAGGCAAGTACTACGACAGGAAAAGAGAAATTCTCACATCAATTAAAGTACTTCAAAAAACTTCAAACTTTAAACTGTTGGACCTTAAATGTGTGTCTAAAGAGCTAAACAAACATGGTTGAATTTTGTCCTAACTTGAGCAAGTTTTAAGTTACTATCTTTATTAGAATAGCAGTCACTTTATTTATATGCCTGATGATAGATATAAAAGCCTAATTATAGGCACTGAGATAGAAGTTTTGGCAATACATACTGTGTCTAGACAAGCTAACCAATAAAAAGAGCTGTGTTATGAGGAAATAAATGTTACCAGTTTAACTTTAGACCACTCAAATCTTTACTTCAAGAACTATAATGTGCAATTCCCACTAACACAGCATTACTGAATTACAGAAGAGAATGTTAGCACAGATAACCTTATATAGCTAAAAGTCAGGCACAAATATAAAACACCACCATTTATTTTCAGAAATTATTTCCATAAAATATTCCTATGTACATAAAATGACAGGTATGGATTAAACTGAAAAAAAGGACACACTGGTTCAGGCAATGTTATTTGCTATACTTACTGACAGAAAAATGGTATTATATACTAGAAAACTGACACATCATATGTGAAATTGATCTCTAGAAATGCATAGTTTCTCACAAAATATGTATTTTTAAACTACCTTAAGTTTTAACAGGCTCTCATCTACGCAAACTGTGAAACTTCCAGACATTAGTATCTGTTTAGTTCCCCAGTTAAGAATACATGCAGCTCAGTAATGAGAAAAATAAACCAAACAAAAATAAGACAATGGACTTACCCGAAGCCCCTGTCTCAGGCATTTTTGATTCATGCTTGCTATCTGCCTTACAACCACCTTTTTCATCAGCTTCATCTTCACCCCACCAGGCTGGCTGTCCATACAAAGGTGTCCCACGAGGCATGGCAGAAAGATCTATAAAATCAGCCCAAAGCAGAGGAAATTACTTTTCTGTCTAGCTGTGATATTTAGGTTAAAATAACACGGAGATAAAGTAATTTGCTTGGATCATTCCTCTTGGAAGCTGAAGTGAAATGGTTGCATGCATTTGCCTAAATACAAAACAAACTTGGAGGCTGGACAACTGATCTGGGTTCTAAATATAAAAGCTTACTAATGACCTGATCAAAACTTCTGGCACAAATGTTTATGCAAAGGCAGCTGGCACCTCTTATTGTTACCCTGATACATCTGTAAATATTATTTCTTCTTTCAGTTTGAAGTCATCAAGAGAGCAGTACATTCCTAAAATCTGTCTGCTGCTATTTCTGTGAGAAGATTCTCATTCTTACCCATATTGACCTTTCAATGAAATCTGAACTCACTGCATGAAAAACTGATCAAATTTTGCAATGTTGCCAAGGTTCCAAATTGCTGACAGCTACTACAGAGTGCTGAAAGTTACCTTGTGAGTAAAACATTACTGAGCACAACCAATTTTAAAGGTCGGTGTTTTTTTTAAAGGTATTATTACAGTACAATTGGAAGTGCTATACACATGGTTAAATAGATATAAATGCAAAAATTAAATAAGAAAAAAAACCATTGATATAATTAAAATTTCTAACTTGATGATAAATTGGATAGGTTAGGTTTGATCTGATCTTTTGGAAGAATATTTCACCCTACAGAGATTTAGCTATTCTAGTATCATACAGATGTTCTGAATATACCTCAAAGAGTCTTCACAAAAAAAAAAAATCATCTGTTAGAATCTATCTTAGGAGCTTGTCTGTTACTTTACCTATGAGGAATATCAACACTATTTTCAGTATTTTATACACTTGCATTCCAAAGATGATTTCATAGCCATGCCAAAGGTTTCAACGTGATTTTAAGACATTAAGTACTTCCTTTTTACACAGCATGATGCCTTCGTCAATACTAAATTGTTTTTAAAAACGTGATGGTTGCACAGAGAATTTGTGGATTCCCCATCCCTGAGGTGTTCCAGGACAGGCTGGATGAGGCTTTGAGCAACCTGGTCTGGTGAAAGCTGTCCCTGGCCATGGCAAGGGGGTGCAACCTAAGTGTTGTTTAAGGTCCATTCCAACCCAAACCATTCCATCATTCTATTCCTGTGCACTGAACTAGCAATAGCAAACAGATATGCATTTATATAGCAACAGTGAGAGAATCAATCCTCAAAAAGCTTCTGAGAGTTGCACTCAAATATAAATCCCTATCCTTAAGTTTGACTGCTATTTTTGGAAGAGTGAAAAGAAAAATAGAAGATGAGGATGAAAGCCCCTCCAGTGCACTACTTTACGTATGCTTAACAGGATGCTGGCTTAGACAACAAAACAAACAGGTTTATCAGGTAGAGCACAGAATCCCCTAGGTGGGATGAGAATTCTTTGAAGTGTGTCTTCTGGAACAATAGATGAAACCTGACAAAAACTGTACAGCCTTGACCTAAGGAAATCAGACCTAGACAGTTGCATATTAAGGAAACAACAATACCTGATCCCTTTCTCATTCTTGTGGTTATCTCCACTACACTTCAGCAAGCCTCGTGCTTAAGTTCATCAGAGAATGGTTTGAGTTGGAAGGGTCTTTTGCCAGACCAGTTTGCTCAAGGCCTTGAACACTTCCAGGGATGGGACATCCACAAACTCTCTGGACAACTGTTCAAGTGGCTCACTACTCTCATAATACAAAATTTCTTCCTAGCATCAAATCAAAATCTCTCCTCTCTAAGTTTAAAATCATTCCACCTAGTCTTTTATCACTATCTGCCTGTGTATAATATGCTCTCCCTCTTTTTTTACAAGCTCACTCTAGGTACTGAAAAGCTGCTGTGAGGTCTCCCTGGAGCCTTTTCTTCTCTAGGCTGTCTCACAGCCTGTCTGCTCCAGCCCTCTGCTCATCTTTTTGGCCCTCCTCTGCCCTCACTCCAACAGGTCCAAATCCTTCCCACACTGGGGGCCCAGAGCTGGATGCAGTACAACCTAGACGAAGTTACCCACAGCAGAGCCACCACGACACATTAAATAAATATGAAAGATGATGCAGAACAAGGCTGAAACTAGACTACCTGCAAATCTTTAAACCACACTAGAACACTTAGATTAGATCCTGACACATCTAACAATGAATGCTAGGAGCTACAGAACAAACAAACAAAACTCCCACCCCGACCAAAGAAAAAAGGGTGCACTTGGTAATGCTGATGGTAAAAAGTACAAACTTTTTTACTATCTCCAGAATTTCACAAGCATCCGACTGAAGCAAATTAACATCCTTTCCAAGTTTTTGTGCTTCTGCAACAAAAAAATGAACCTTACCCATTGATTTTTCTTCAGATTTCAGTGCTTCTGTAGTTTTGTGGTGCACTTCAGCTGTGGACTCTGTTACCTTGGACTCTGAACTTTTGGAGCTGCTTTGTTTCGATCCTTCTGCCTCTGAAGATTTTTGGGATAACTGGAGTTGGCTTGTGAATTTTTCATGCTATATGACATTAAATAGAGAAAAAAACACAAACCCTCAAAGAGTGGGAAAAAAAATCCCTAAGTTAAAATAACTACACAATGACAGAAAAACATCCAGGAACTGCACATTTTTACCTTAAGTGCTTCTTCAGGGACTCTCATCTCTCCCCTGACCACAGTAAAAAGATTAGTATGTATGAAATTATAAGGAAAATACTGAAAAAATTCTGAATTCACAAGACGATTTTACAGAAAACCAACAATTGTGCAGCCTATTATGCCACTACAGTGGTGATAGCTTTTAAAATATGTCATTATTAGGATACCATGCACTATCATACTCATCAAAGCAAATGAAGTTATTTATTATTTGTAAGCAGAAGCCTGAGTGGATACCTTGGTGTTGTAATAATACAAGTCTTTTTTTTTCTATTCAGTAGTTTGCTGAATAATTAATTGTAATTTTATCTTATCTGCTGGTATACAATTGCATATGATACAATTATTTGTGTATTTGCCTCAAAGAAAAGTAGTACTTTTTAGCAACACAGAAGATACACATTAAGTTCTAAATTGTAATTGAAAGTTGAGGTTTCTTGCAGTGAGAGACAATGAAATGCATCTTATCAATAGTTCAGACC
The DNA here is from genome assembly GCA_013399195.1 of Dicrurus megarhynchus. NCBI lineage: Eukaryota > Metazoa > Chordata > Aves > Passeriformes > Dicruridae > Dicrurus > Dicrurus megarhynchus. Next base: position 2,245,034 of record VXAD01007025.1, read on the forward strand.
AAGGTAGAATATTCCAAACCCTGAGATTTTCTCTAATATAGGCATTTTTGTAGTAATGAGAACCCTTCACTTAACACAACCATACTTCTAACAAGAAAAGTGTGTCCTGACACTGTGCATTTTTATGGCAAGGATATCATATCCAAATCTCAATTTATCTTCTAACTTCAGAGTGATGTATGTCTGTTCTGGAATCCTCACATCATTCACAAATGTCTACAAAAAGAAATGAGGACAAAAAGAAATACTGTTAAATTCCAAAACAATAAAATTAGACCACTTAAATAATTTCATAAGAAAGTTTTCAGCACCACAAATTTCTACTGGTGATTCACAAGGAAACTATAAGCTCAAACTGCCAGATGCTTAATAAACTATGTCAAAAGAAAGGTTAAACACCAGTAGCTAACCAAGTTGCACACTGGCCTTGAAAAATTCCTTGCACGTTTAATCTTGTTAGCAGTATTCATGGAAGTGTTGATTAATGTTCCCTTGAATTAGCACCTCCACTTACTATTTTTCTTGTAATTTGCTTTTTCAAACCCAATTAACTGCCAGCATTGATTTATCATCATATTTACGCAGCATTTAGCATTGGATATGAGAGTTCTGAGGCAGCTTATTTCTAATCATTGTCAAAGGACTTAAGGAAAACATGGACCAAGTTAGTGAATCTGAGTAATGCCAAAAATCAACAGTAAGAGTTCAGTATATTGCAACCCTACAGGATCGTTCTACAACTAACTTATAAATTCTACAACATGTACATGTTTCTAAACAAAGAAACAGTTGAAATATGCCATTTTATAAGCACTCTGAAATTGGAAAAACCCAAAACATAAGCCAAGAATCTGAATCTTTGAATGGTTCTATTGCTCATACGAGTCTAGTATTAAATGAACTGTGGTTAGAGAGGAACAATCCCCTTCCCCAAAATAGTAAGAGGATCTTCCATTTAATTTTCTTTTTCTAAAGGAAAACAATGTTTATTTCATTATTTTAAAAATTGTTTACCTACTTCACAGAAAAGATCTTCCATGGGAAATAAGAATAAAAGGTACAACTATTTACTGGTTTGTAAGCATGAAACTTTCAGCAATGTTTCAGCCATATTTATTTCACTTTAACATTTTGAGAGTCCAGGGTAAGAACCCATGTAAAGACTATCCACAAGGCAATCTAAATTTTAGTAATCCAACAAAATTTAGGCCACCTTGCAGACATGTATGTATATTTGAATGTATGCATTTTTCCTCCCAGGTCAGAGTTCTGAAATCCATGAGCATGCAGCATACCCAACACAGAGAACTCCAAAGGTTGTGTGTGTGCAGTCTACTGACATCCTCATGTTCATGACCGAACTGATGGCAAACAACAACCAAGTCTTAGTTACTTTGCCACTGGAGCTTTAAAATCTCATCACATGCTTTGGGATGCAAGACAAAGCTTGAAAAAGCTAGTTACTGTGTAAATAAGGAATCCTTCCCCCCTTTAAATAATTCCATTCACATGATTTCTAAAGTTTGTTCCTCAAATAGTGAGAGTCAACTGTCTTTAAGCCTTCACAGAGTTTGCTAAGCTTTTCACAATCCAATCCTGAAACATCAGTGTGAAAGGACTTTGTTATCCTGTAAATATTCCTGAGAAGAATGTTATTCAAGAGAGTCATGGGTGTTTAATACTTCTTCTGGTATGTTTTTGAGTTCACAAGTCAAAGGAGAAAGTACAGTTGAAATCCACTGATACTAGAGAAACATTAATTACATACTAGCAACTGCACACATTTTCTTCAGAAAAGATAAATTCCTTCGTCTTTTTTGTATGGGAAAAAAAAAGTAAAAACAGGACTGTCCAGAATGAGTCACAACAGATTATCAGAAATAAAATTTTACTTCATGTAAAACAGACTCAAATTTATTTTTCCTTTATTTTCAAATCTAAACATCCCGGATAAAGACTTCTAAATTTAGAAGTCCGGGAAAAAGACTCCTGTAACCTTTTCACTGAACTGAGTGTGAATCAACCATACATATAAGAATATTCAGGCATTAGGGCATCAGGTGCAATTACAGTTCAGCTTGTGAAAGTATAACACTCATAACACTCAAAACAGAAGTATCGGTATTAGCCATCCCCCCTTAAACTCTGAACTGCCTTGAGTGGTTAAAGTGCATTACACCAGGAATGGAATAGTCCTGTATACTAAGACAAGTATGTATCTGTTCTCAAAAGAGAAGGAACCAACTGCAGAGATGCAAAACAAATCTTTTGATGAAGTATGCAAAATAAGAAAGGGTAGAAGCTGCTGAAGCACTGGAAGAGGCACTTGGCTGCTAGGGACGTGGTGTTCTCAGTGAAAACAGCAGCTAGACTAGAAGAATTATTACCTAGTTCACCATATGGTACTGAGGCATTTTTCTGCCACACAATTAAGTAAGGTGTTACAAAAATGATGTGTTTTCTCCTTTAACCTGAAACCAGGTAGGCAGAGGTATGAAAGAAAAGCACAGTGGGAAAGTGATAGTAAGGAAAACACTGTGAATACAAAGAGCAAGGACTGAACTCCTGAGAGTTGGTATTCCTTGTCCCAAAACAGTGGGAAGAAAGAGTTCCTTTGATGTCTCTGAGTGAACAGCTCTAAAGCAACTGAAGCTTCATCTCAAACTTGAGAATTAATTAGATCAAGTGAAGCAAATCACTGAAAGCTCTTTATCAGAGGCAAAAAAAGGAATTGAATGAAGGCCTTTTAACATATATTTCTATTAAATTCCAGTTTTGTGACAAGGCAACGAAAATCTAAAGGTATGCCTACTGACTACGGGAGTTACAGAATTAGGGAATAAAATCAAATGGCTCAGCAAAAAAATTCTATGTGCTGAACTTATTTTTCATCACCGGCTTGAGACAGCGCACTGACTTTGAAAATACAGACGTATATTAAATATTTAAGGACCAAAGTCCTTGTATGTCTACAACTGTTCAAAAGATATAGCCCTTCAGTGGTTTCACGTGGAGTTGAGACTGACTCTTTGGAAGGCTGAGTTAGTTACCTTTAAAACACAGAAAAGCTAATAGATATAGTGACAGAGTTTTATTTTGAAATGCACTACAAGATCAAAAGGCAGTAAGTTGAGAGTTCTTCTTCATCTTCTATTTATTTAAGCATTTGACAAAACTATTCACTATCAGTAGCTTTCTAAGTACTATTCAAATAAGCAGTCACAGATGAAGTCATGATTTTATTCTGTACATATTCATGACAGAGCCAAACATTTAAAGTTATAAAATAACAACCATAACTAGTGCAAATACACAGTTCATAAAGAAGTATTGAAAGGGCTACAAAATTATGACAAAGTTATTACATTTTTAATAATTTTCTATAATATCACAAACTTTTCTAAAAAGTGATGCTTAGCTAGACTACTGAATATGCCATTCCTAGAAAAGCCTTAAAACATAAAATGTCATATGAAACTTTACTTTTCTCATCACTTTGGATTTTTCCCGTATTAGTTTGCAATTACTTGACACAAATTATTCACAGAGATTTTAATAGAAATTATTCCGAAAAATTAGATTAGTTAAATAGATTTTCATACAACATGGTTATCGCACACTCAATTTTTTTCCACATATGAAATACAGTTCAACATTCTTTTCTCTATTATAACAGGAGAAAAAGGAATAGAACATGAAATAAAATCCGTATCACAATTGTACATTCTAGAGATTGAAATACGTTAGGGTTTTTACACAGTATATTCAAGATTCTATTTTTTATACAATTCTGAAATACAGAAGTATAACATATTCCTTCTTATTGTTCTGAGCTTTTCTCCTACTGCCAAGGCCCCTTATTACTGGAATTAACTGCAGCCCTTTAAAAAATGTGCAGTGGAAAACTCCTGCAAAGACTTCACTCTCCTTTTGAATATTCCCCCATTTCCAGTCTTGCATTAAAAAGGTGTTAATGTACAATTAATAATTGCTCGAAGAAATCCCAAAACAAAGATACAGAACACTGTGAGGAGCTACCCATTTCTGATGTTAACTTACCCCATTCAAGCTGCCCAAATCCTTCACCAAGTGTTCATCTGTAGAGGCATCATAGTTGAGTACAGCGTGTTGCTTGTCCACACTCCGTGACTAAAATATATAAAAGAAAATAAAATAAGGTATTTGAAAACCACATGAAGTGGTTATGGCTGTTTCTTAGAGCAGTGTGATTATTTTCTTTCTACATAGCACATTTATTCAACTTATATAGAAAAGTTAGTCCCACATATGTAAAAGACAATCTCTAACCCAAATCCAGGTACCCATAGCAGAATCCTACAATTAATTCAGAATAATTATTTTCTTAATGTTTCCCTAGATATGATGATGTCAGATCCAGATATATCTCATCCAAAGGTTTTCTTTTTTTTCAGTCCACTCTAGTATCACTGATGTTTAATCTAATATCATCAACTTCACTTTATGTCTTTCTCTCTCTCTCTCTCTCTCCCCCCTTAATTACATGCATCTTTCAAATCAGGACTATGATTCCGGGGTGTTGCTGTTCTCTCCTAAACACACCATTTCCTGTCACGCACCTGGGATAATTACCATAGTATACAAGCATTCAAATTGTTTCTCCTTGATCTCAATTTCCTGAACCAATTAGCTATAGCCTCATCACTAAATGTCTGAGCAGATCCTGACTTACTATTCCCATCAGTTCTGACTTTCTCAGATCTTCCTTAAGCACTTCAGTATCAATTTATTTATTTAATGAATTCTTTACTTCACATCCAAACATCACCACAGAGATGAGGAACAATCCTTGCTACTATTTGATCCAAGAACAGCAGCTCCATAACAGCCAAGTCCCTCTTTCAGCACTCACTCATGGCCAAGGGTTTGCAGCCTGGGGTGCTGATGGCAAGCAAGGGAGATGGGGCTGGATGTATGTCTCCTTCATGGATGCATATGGTCAGTACCTGGGCACCTACAAAAGTTCCCAAGTGAATGGAGACCATAGCTCATCTTCTCCATCTGCCCACACTTGATCTCATGTTTGCCAGTAATTCTGCTAGTGCACTGTCACAACATGATTGCATAGCAGTAAATTCCTTCCACCAGCATTCTTCCTAATTTCAGGTTTGCATCTTCTATCCTTGCTACTCAACTCATTTTCCAGGACTATATTGCACAGAGAATGGTACACTTCTGTCTGAGACTTCTGTGACTTCTGTGTACCAGCATTTGTGGTCTGTCAGTTCTAGGAGTCCTGCCTTACCAGTGCACCAGCCAGTTCAAAGCATCAAGACGTACAATTACTACTCCTAAGGAAATGTCTTCTTTTGCAATCCCATAGTTATCACCTCATTCCTTCTCTATTTCTTATGACTTGCTGCTATCATTTTCCTTATTTTCAATTTACTTTCTCATTCTTCCTTTCCATGTAATCTTTTGACTGCTTTGCTTTCTCCTCAAAGAAGTAAAATCAGTGTTCTTCTGCTTATACTTACTATTTTATTTTTAGACTTTTTATTTTGCTCTGCACTTTTGGGGAGTATAGTGGAGGGGCAGGATATCAAAGAGGAGCGGAGAATAAGCAAGAGACAGACAAATGAACAAGTTCCCTGCCAATATAAGCTGCACTAATATACTACATCAGTTAAGTGTTTTTAATGGCAGATGAAGACACAGCAACATGGTTCATTTTCTACTAACTTAGTAACCTTTCAAGTGAAAACAATCTCAATGCAATGAAATTCATTGATGTGCGTGTTCTGCTGAGCCTACAATATCAAGCAGAGATTACATTTTTCCACACTCAAGTGGAACCAATGTACCAAGAATTACCCTATTTTTACCTAAGCTATTGAAAAAATTCCGAACTTCTTTCAACATTGTTATTTAAATACATACTGTATTAATAATAATTTATTCATCTTTATGTGCTACATCCTATTAAAAATAAATTAAAACTAAAAGGACAAGAAAAGATCCCCAAAGCTTCATGATACTGTGTCACATCATCTGAAATGCTAAGAATGATTACTCCAGACTGTGGCTTTTACAGAAACGCTTGAAATTCTGAACAACATTACAGTTCTCCTCAGGTTCAGATTACTTGCATATAATTGGACATATTTTTTACTCATTTCAGCTGGTCTTTACAGGTGCAAAGACTGTGCAAGTCTTTTAAATGCCTTTTTTCCTTTGGCTTTGTTATTGCAGCCTTCCATTCAAATTTATGGGCTTTTAAAATTCCTTTTTATAAGACTGCGGTGCCCTGGCTGGCAGCTAAACACCACACAGCTGCTCACTCAGCCTCTGCTGCCCCAGCGGGATGTGGGATAGAACAGGAAGAGCAGAAGGAAAGAACTCATGGGTCATGTCAGCAGCAAAGGAAAGAGGAAGAAGGAAGACGAAGTAAAACAAATCAAGTGATGAGAAGGCAATCACCACCTCCCACAAGCAGCCCAGTGCCCAGACAGTCTTTGAGCAGTGGGTATCTTCCCCAAAGGCCCCCCCTCAGTTTTCATTGCCAAGCATAACACACTATATGTCACAGGGTCAGTTTGGATCAGCTGTCCTGGTTGTGCTCCCTCTCCACTTCTTGTGCACCTCCCCAGTCAAGTGTGTGTAGGAGGAGCAGAGTGAGAGAGACTGCCTTGAAACTGCACACACACTGTTCAGCACCAGCTGAAATAGTGGTGTGTTACCAACAGTGTTTTGGTCACAAATCCAAAACATAGTACTGTAATGGCTTCTATAAAAAAACCCCCACCAACCAGCCAGATCCAGTACAAAGATTTATATATGACTGCAGAAATAAGAATCACAGAAAAACCGTAGTAAGAGCCATATGAACATAAAGAGGAAAACTCCATCCTCAGTTTAAAAAAATTTGTAAATGGTATTATTTTAGATAGTTACTCTTCAATTCAATCCAGGCTACTAAGAAAATATTCAGAATACAGAAAATAAATGCACTCTTCTTTGCAAATAATTCTGATATTGTGAATAACGTAGATTTTTCTTTCTTGGAGATGATTTCTCCATCAACATTCAAAAAAGATTTGTAACCATAAAGGGGAAAGAAGGGGAAAATGTAGTATTTATCCACAAGCAGGCTGATGCACTGGAGCAGCTAGCTAAACAGGAAGACTTCACATTATTTATAAAAAAACACAAATCTGTATTCCCAGATGTGAACAAAGCCTCTTAGAACAACAGTGTTAGGTACAGATCTGAGGTCTATCAAGCATGAAACAGAGTTGAAATTCTTTTCATTAAAGCCTTTGCAACATGTTTTCTGTCAAGCAATTATGAATAAAAGCATTAAATTCTGCTTTCTTTATCATCCATAGTCCACATGCTTTGCAGTAAGAGAACAACCAAGTTGTCAAGAGCGGAAAGGAAGGTCCTGCACAAAGAGCTATACATACAGAACAAGAACACATTATTAGCTTCTCTTTTGGTGGGTTCCTCCCCCTGAAGCACTGTGTGGTGTTACAGTCATGCTGGCATGTAGACCTAACATACCAGCAGGCTAAAATGAATAATCTTGAAAGTCACCAGGCCCCATGATTTTTTTCACTAACTCTGAAGTAAACGCACAAAAAATAGTGTTTGTAAATAACTCAAATCTATTCACAGTACTAACCAAAGAGGCAGCTACCTTTGAAGGTGAAGTTCAGTAACACAAAAGAATAAATGCTTCACTCTAAGGACTGATCTACCACAGATGGCATAGCAGAGAAGAAAGAAGAAACTCCCTTATTCACAGACAACAGCCCTCTGAAACAAGTTACTAGTAAAATAAAAGCATTTCTGGATTATAACATACTGGGCAGGAACCACTCGGGTGGAGCATTTTGGTTGCTTTTCTTTTGTTGTTGTTTTGGATGTTGGGGAGTTTACCTGAGTGTTTGTTATTTGTTTGGGGTTTTTTTAATACTTCCCACATAAACTACCAAGACATCATCCTGTCTGTTGTTAAAGAGAAATTAAGCGTATTTTCAACTGCTTTCTAACATCACCAATAAAACATCTGAATGCCTTCTGAGGCTGAGAGCCAAATGCAGTTTACTAGAGATGCTACATTCTGAGTATTACATGTTGGATAACATCTCTAGGCACTTCATTTGCAAGTAAGATTCTAATCTGGCCAATAATGGCTGCATACACAACTTTTGGGAACAAAAAATCCAAAAGAAAATATTTTATTGAATGGTAGGAAGAGTTGAGAATATTAGTTTTGAAGTTCAATCTTCTTAAGAGCTCTATGGTAAACAAAGACAAAAATTTAAGAAGAAACTGCCAAAATACTACCATCAGTCATTCAAAAAAAAATATTTTAGAAAAAGGCAGCTCAGAGGACCACAGTTTTGACAGGGCAAAGTGCGTGCAGTATGTCTACATAACAACACAGCTACATACATCTAAGAGTTCCACAGAGTGAGCCTCAAAGTTGAGGAAGTTACTGAAGGATCAAGCTATTTTGACTTGTGTATTTTCACTTCTACTGAAACTGAGTCATTCAACTTCCTTAGAGATACAGAAATACTCTTCTCTACTAATTTCATTTTCTTTTGTACAACACAATCAGGGCATAGGGACAGAGTTACATCAAATCATGTGACTAAATTAGATTACAAACTGCTGAAAAAAGAAGGCTCCTTTCAAAAGCAGCCAACTCTCTTAACATTATCACATTTTATGGAACACAGCCTACTTATTTTACTGGTCATATTGCAAAATTTATTTCATCTTCTATTCTTGCATTCTGCATGTGACTTATAGGAAGAAAATGTGACTCTCTGTACTTAAGCAGTAATTGCATGATTGATGGCAATTCATTTAAACTATTTTTTTTTTCCTATGGACACAAAAGATTCTTCAAAACAACTGCTCCCCCAACATCTGGGGAATTTATTTTTCAAAAGGAATGCATGAAGCCGGTTCATTAAGTTCACTATTTGAGCGTTGCACATGGAAGGCTGATACAATTACCTGTAACATCAGCTCACAGTCATCTCTTCCAACAAAAATCATTTCTCGTGGCAGCCTATGTCGGGTGCCTCCACTGCTCACCAAAAACCAGGATGTTAAGCTCATTTTCTGCTTAGCTGATAAATCCTTGGCAAAGCTACGTCATCCTGCAGTAAGAAAGAAAGAGAGACAGAGAAATTCATTTTAGTTATTTTTAGCTACAGTTTCTGCTCAGCAAACACTGTGAGCAGAATACAAAAAGCCTCTGAAAATACAACATTCTCAATAGCATGTACTGAATCCAGCAATCAGAGGAAGCGACAGCCTTCAGATTTACATACTCTCAGGCTCTGCTTCATGCAACTAGGCAAATTTAATTGGTAACCTTCTGCAAAAGGAACAAGCAGCTAGCTAATGCCAAAGTTGTATGTCAAGTTGTCAGAAAGCTTTTAGCATTTGACCGCTTATTATCAAGATAATTGCTACAATAATGCTTCACAATCACAACCAACAAACAACGTGGCAAATATTCACAAAGTACAGCGAGTAACTTGCATGTGTGTCATTACATTTTCCTATGAAAAAGAACTACCTCATCTGATTTAAAGCTCAAGTCCTCTGTACAGCACCAAATCAGAGGAGCTTTAAATTAGTGGAACTTTTGCTTCTATTTAATTTCAGACTTTTACGATAAAATGTGCATCTTGGACATTTAACAGTGTGCATTTAGTATTGCAAACAAAGCAGAGCAAAATGAACAAATTAGAAGTTATCTGTAAGTATTAAATCCAAAAGAAGTACTCCTACAAAACTTTACCTTTATTTATCAATAAAAAGTCCAACATACTCCATAAACAGAAGAAAAAACCCATAGCTATTTAAAATGTCATAAAACTGGATAACATGTTTTATGGAAAACTTCTTCACATAATATGATGTACTTGAAACTGGACAAAAATATGATTAAAGCTCTCTTTAGAGTAATTCAATGGCTAACAGTTGAAAAAACCTATAGGAGTATTCCAAATGTCTTTTAAAGAAAATGCAAGCCAAAGCAATTATTTCATTCATTCATAACCACACTGTATTCATTAAAAAAGAAGCTAAAGAAAATCAAAAGCAACCAGACTGCTTTTCTCTCAATACCAAATAGCTGGCATTTCTCTTCTCTTCTATTTATATGTCAATTAGTGAATTTCTGCAAGGTTAACAAATGTACTGTAAGTAGACATAAGTCTGCAGTGGACTTGAGCATACCCTTGAATAATACCAAGATTTCAATGAGGTCCTCAAAACGAAGGATAACATGGAAACACTGAATAAAATGACAATGCCAGCACTATGCCATCAGACAAACTACAATCAAGGAGACACCACAGATTACTAAAACATGTCAAGATAACTAAGTTTAAGTCAAAACTGCATGTGACATGACAAAGCAGATATTTACAGAACAGTTAAGTCAAAAGCATCCCATGTGAGGTGTTAAATGTACCAGCAGAGCTGCCAATCCAGTTTAAAAAAACTAATGCAGTCCACATGGAAGAATTTAGAATGACTTAATTTGCTGACGAGTTACTCAATAAAAAAGCGAGTATGTATTGCAACAGTATTCTCTTCTACAGTAATACTTACAAAAGAATTATTTTTCCACAGCTGGATCACAACACATTCAAGTGAAACCTATGTCCACTTAATGTTAGATGACTCAACATAAGTAATACAGCATCTCTAACATATTTTATTCCTAGAAACTAAAAAGATTAAAAATTACATCTACAATAAGAACTTGCTGAAATAAAACTTAAAGTGATGTGGTTACTAAATAAGTGTTTCAATAATTAAAATGGCTTATTCAGCACCTTTGAAGGAAATTAACATGCTTATTTTTAATTTAATCTAGTTTAAAATTACAAGATAAACTGGGTCAATCAAATGACATTTTTCAGTTCCCTTTAGGAAAGGAAAAGGAAGTATCACAAATGGCCAGCCTATGTTCCAGATTTTAACAAGTAAATTAAACGGATGTTTGACAGCAAGCATGCTGTTCAATATCAAAGCTCCTCATTCTGTTTACATTTTACTACCTTTTAAAATCTCCCATCTGTTTATCATAATTACATTTGCACCATTTGGCCTTCCTGCTCTAATTGGAAATTCATATGAAAATCTCCAAGACTATATAAAAAAAATTAGAAAATTGGAAAAATTTCTTCATAAAAACTATGTTGCAGTTTACACAGGTAGACTGACTCTAAAAGGAAAATTATTTTTATTTATAAAACACAAAGTAGGTCAGCAACTAGAGCTAGGGAAAAAAAACCAACACCCTAAACTTCCACAAATGATAAAGCCTGACAACAAACAGATTAAACTAAGCTATCTGAAATAATTTAAAAAAATGTATTATACAGAGCAATCATTGCCACACAGCTTGGCAGCACATTTGTAGTTAAAAGTCCATCATCAGTTCTATCGAAGTTAATGTTGTTGTTCTTTTCAAACAGTTGCTGTCTCAACTGCAAGAAACCATCAACCTAGATACATATTTTATTTTAAAGTATTCTTTAGAATAAACCAATGCCTTTGATCAGAGCTATGCTGGAATCTGCATAGCAAAACTGCCTGAAAACAAGATCCAGTAGCAACAGTTGCTTAATATCAGAACAAAAAAAGGGCATTAAAATTAGATATGGAACTGCACACTTATTAGTCATATAGACAGTATGTGGAAATTACACTGTACCCCAAAAACTTCGTAAAAGCTTACAACGTTTTTAATACACTGCTGTCTTAAGTACTCTGGCTGTAGTATTCTGAACAATACAAGGATGAAAGATGCTTCACTGCCTAGGAGATACAAAATTAAATTATTGTATGACAGGTGCAAAATGATCACAAGAAATGGCTCTTTACACAGAGCAAATTTAGGTCATGATAATTCTTGCAATGAAATGTTATGGATACTAAAAGGTTACACAGGGTTCAAAAAGCAATTTTTTTCTTTCATGAATGCTTATTATCAATCCTGTTACATGCACTGACCCCACTTACAGCCCAGGAAATGCATGCATTGTGCATTTTGAAGGGCTGGGAGGATGCTCTAGTGAGGTTTCACTGTCCCACCCAAAAACCTCTCTTCCTCACCTAGCATTTGTTTATGCAGAACAGCATCTTGTCTCAGATGGACCTGTCTTACTCCAGTACAGACTACACTTTTCAGATCAAGTATTTACCAAAAAATATTTCTGCTCTAGAAAAAAGAACTTTAAATGCTTTATTGAAGCATTTGGTTTTACTAGTATTTCCTAAAATGGCAGTATTGTGTTGTAGTCTTTAACCAAACTAGCAAACATTTCATCAAGACTTGATCATTCAAAGCTTCATTCCAGATACCAGCAAGTCAGTTGCTGAGACATCTATGGCAGCTGCAAAATATTTCCTCGTCTGCAGAAGAACCAGCTTTTTATGGTGAAGGACTACAACTTTCAAAAGGCAGTAACCAGAGTGTCAGAATGAACATGTGGGTAATAAGTCATTTGAAACACATGATGCAGCAACAGGGAAATTGGCTGCATCATCCCTGTAAAATAATTCATTCCTAAGAACTAAGATCCTGTATTATGCAGCCAAAAGATGGGTGTAACCAATTTCAGATGTCTAAAGAGATACTGCCAAGATTAATTTCAATACAGTCATGTTATTGCAAATAAAAATCCTTAATAATCTCAAATTTGAGCATTTTACAGTCTACATTTTTGTATTTGCCTGTAAGTGAAAACAGCTCCAACTAAACTATTAGTGAACATGAGACACAAATTCTACAGAGAAACAAAAAACTATGTTTAAAATTTAAATTAAACGTTATATATGTCTGAAATTCCAACTCTTAAGCACTGCAGTCCTCCACATTAACACTGAAAATAGTGTAATTTTAATAGTATACAATTATCCTATTACTGTACAACAAATTCTACTTATGAATATTTAAAAACATTTTAAAAAGCCCTGCACCAAGCTGAGACACAGTACTGGCAAAGCCAGAAGCCCTTTGTTGCCCATTTTTTGCCCTTACAAGTTCCTGTTGCCAGCTGCTAAAATATTTGCTAAAATTAAGTTTACCTTCTCATACAACTGCCTGGTAAATTTGGGGAAATTTCTGAAGAAATGACTCAAATATTTCTAAAACAAGGTTAGAGCAAAACATTCAATGTCACTACCTTTAAAAAAAATACTAGCTATACCTCATATATGCAAATCAGTACTGAAATGTGGCAGGAGGCCTGAGTATCAGCTTGTACCTTGCACTATTGCTCTTGTGCAAATCTATCCAAGTGCAGACAAGCAAGATGCTTTTGAAAACCTTCCTCATGTATATTCATTCAATAAGGACAGAGAGAAATTCTCTCATCACATCTGTCTACACAGAGGTAGTTAAGTAAGTTTGTGGAGCATGCTGTTTTAGTATTACACTGCCAGTTAGAACCAAAAATAAAGCATCTTTTCCCCAGTATTTTCAACTCATCCAATGCTGAAACAAACATGAGGGGTAGAAGGCACAGGAGAGAACACCACCACACCAGGACAAGACACTTGAACTGGAGCTAGACAGATTCTGGAATCATGACTCAGGAAACGGAAATGTCAGAAGTAAGCCTCGATAAGGGAGAAATCAGAAATGAGAGCAGTAATGGAGCCAGTAATGACTGGAGAAGACCTGAAGTTGAAGCTGGTAACCAAATCACAAAGAAATGCTGTCAGGAAACAACATCCACTGGAAAAGTGCCTACCATGACTCCTTTATTGTCTATTCAATGTAATAAAAAATAACAGTGCCAGCACTTCTAATTTTGACTGAATTGAAGAAATCTATGCCAAAGAAAGAAAAGACCAAACTGAAGGTAACTTCAACCCTGAGAAGATTATTGTACCCATATAATTGATATTAAAAAGTAATCTATAAAAATAATTGATTAAACCTAGGAAGTTTTAAGTGGTAAACAGCACAGTAATATTGTCTACTCTGTAAAACCCTCTGAAGTGGGGTAGTGTAACACACAAAGTGTTCTGTGGGTGATCATAATTAACCTACTTACATACATGCATTAGAAAACAACCTTTAACTACATCACCACATATTTTAATCAGGACTCTACCGTACTCAGGTTAAAACAAAGAGCTTAACAATCCGTTAATCAGTATTTTTTTTTCCTCTCCTCATCAAGTGATTAGCCTGTGCCTTATTTACTGCACAGTGCTAAAAACCTTTCCTAAATTATTAACTTCCTCCTGACTTCATCTGCCATGCTCAACACCACCACATGAGAAATTCATTAACACTTACAGTAAAATCTTCACAAGTAGCTATAGAGAGGGTTTCTTGTAAATGGGGAACTGGAAAGAGCTTTTTTTAACACTGAAATATCTTAGTCTTGAATATTTAAGTTCCAAACCCATCAGCATTTCATTCTAAAGTACCTAGTTTCACACAACACACCGGTGTTCAAATAGTCTCATTTATTTCTGTTACATCTCTGAACACCTAATTCTCTTGCAAATAAGCTTAAAGCCACACATAGGGTGGCTAGAAAATTAAGACCACTCTTCCAAAGTAAAGGGTAGATGGCTCTTCTGCCATCATAGGGACTATAAAAACAAGAAAATAAGTCATACTCTAGGATAGCTTCTAAATGTTTACTTATGAAACTATCCTTGGTGCTTTCGTAATTCTCTGCTGCCTTCACTGCTCACATTGCTGTCATCCCAGAAGGGGAGATAGAGGGCTGCACAGACAACAGCCTCCTGACTGAAACTATTCTCACCAGTTCAAAGGGCTAGTATACCAAAGTATTTTGTTAACAAAGAGAGTATCTTGTGCAGGAAAAAACTCAACAAAACCAGCAAACCCAAACAAAAAAAAAGGAAAGTTGCAGGGCTGAAGAACCTTCTGTTGCGAGCTGGAATTCAATCTACGGAAGCCATATTTCATGCCACAGTAGTGTGTAATGTTGCTCCTCAAAACCCTTAAATAAATAAACCCCCATCTAAATTTAAATGGCTTAGGCTAATGATCAATAAAAATATTTTTTGACGTATTTATGGACCTTTTGTACACTCAAGTGTACTTCACGAGGGGAAGTAAGAAGACTACAGTGTTGGCCATAAAGGGTAATCAAAATATTCCTTTAAAAGGCTGTTAAAATAAACAAGGTAATTTATGCTTAAACCCATTGAAATTCTTCATCAAAATGAGAAGATTAACTCACATACTTAGGAAAAATGACCAAACAATCCTAGATTTTCAGCAATTGAACAACAAACTAGTATCGTTATTTTCAAGTGTTTCACCGACTGGAAAATTCACCTGAACACATCCCTCTAGAAACATTCAAATGCTATATACAGCCCTGAACATGAAACTGTTGCCATTCTCACTGATATAAAGAAATACTGGTATTATTTATAAAGTTCATTAAAATTTTACACAATTACTGGATAAGAGTGGAACTGGATGGCAAGCATGCCAATAGGTAAGGTGGAAGAAAACAGGAAACTCAAGAGAAAGAAAAGGGACTTATTCAGTCAGTTTAACTTCCTTGCTCAAATAGGGAACAGGAGTGCGATTAGGATAACTGCCCTTATCACTAAACCAAAGCATCTCACAAAAATCTCAGTCTTCCTTGGTCTGTTGGCTTCTCACCTAAACTTACTAAGATTTAACTGGCAGGGCAACAGAATGATACCCTTGAGTATTCTGCTTCTGAAGTATTTGATCTGCTCCACCTCAGCTCAAATATCCGAACTTGGCCACAATTTCTTGAAAAACAGATTAAAAAATCATACTGAAGCCTTACACTAAGTCTAAAAGATGTCATTTCCAGCATGGACTGAAAGATGTAGCCATGACAAAATCTTACAGTACAAAAGAAACACTGAGAGCAAAGAAACCTTCTTAATCACTACTCTGCAATACCATTCTCTTTTACCTTCTAGGCCCTCCATGCTTTTAGTCTTGTGGTTGATGTTCTTCTACAGAAAGATGGAGGAGGAAAGAAGACAAAATAAAAATATGTAAATCTCCTTGAATCTTATGTCTGAAAAAATCCCCAGAACTTTTGTTTATAGACAGAGAACATCTGCTAGATCCACTACTATAAAAAAGACTTTTCTAAAAGCTAGTTTAAGCTTAAGAAGAAAAGAAATTAGATATAATTAGCAGATGAGAAACAACAAAAAAAAAGAGCAAGAAACTGCCTTTATAAAGCATCAGGACATCAAGCCCAGTCATGCCCCTTACTTCTTTAATTAGTACAATCCTACGTAGGCAGATACGCACATTACCTATACTGACTACCATAAAAGACTAAAACAAGAGCTACAGAGTTGTATCAAATCTATAAAGCAACAGCAGTGTATTTCTCAGGTAGTCTGTGACCAGGAGAGAAAGGAAAAGGGGGCGGGGGAGAAGGAGGAGGTGGGGAGGAGGAGACAGACAGCCACACCTTCAGTTTTAGGGTGGTGCAACGGGAGGGTACAGGCTGGCCCTCGCACAGGTTAGCACCGCAGGCTCCTCAGCAGCATTTGAGGGAAGGAGCATTTCTTCCTCACATTTTAATTACAAAAAAAGGCCTTCTAGCTGTGAATATTACTAAGCATAAAGAGAGATTTTCCTCCTGCATTCAAGGAGTTTGAGATCTCTCTCTTCTTGCCCTCCAAGCCACCATGTATCTGACGGAATAAAGACAAGAAAGCAGCTCAGGAGGCTGTTGCCCTCTGTCAGGCAGCAAATATGTCCTGTAACATTGCTGCAGCTCTAGGACTGCACAAGCATCCTCTCCCTCTGGTCCAGGTCAGAATTAGATCCATGTCTATTTTACCACTGTGACACACAGGAAGAGCTGTCAGAACAGCAACTGAAATAGACTTCTTTTTCTGCCAGCAGTGCAGCTGCACTCCAAGTTGCTTTGGGGTTTTGATTTTGAGGGACAGTGACTTAAATACCGTATCTTACTCTGTTTTTGATATAACAATGACTGAAAAAAAAAGAACACTGAGATCTTGTCCTTTGCTATTATACCAATATCAACATACAAATGCTGCAAAGGAATGTATGAAACAGAAGGCTTACCTGATGGCTATCAGTCATTTGAATGTTACAGTATGTAAAAAGATCCGGTCCAGTGACAATTATCTGCTGCTATTATTTCATGTGGGTACCAGTGATACAGCAAGGAGCAACCAGAGGAGTACCGGGGATTACAGAGCCCTGGGAGCAGCAATAAAGCCCTCTGGAACACAGGCAGTTTTTACATCAATCTTCCCAGTTAAAGGGAAGGGTTTGAAAGGGCCAGTTTAATCTGGAGAATCAATAAATGGGGCCACACACAGAGGTTTGCCAACTTAGACCATGGGACTCACTTCGAAAAACCTGGTCTGCTGGGGGACTGCTGGGGTTCATCTATCAGAGAAAGGGAAGAGTATCTTTGGACACAGGTTTGCCAAGCTGGTGAAGAGGCCTTTGAACTACAGTTGCCAGGAAGGCATCAGAGAGACATGAAGGGACTGGAGTGTCAGAATGGAAAGATACAGGATCTTTAGGAATGATAGGCAGAAAGGAGGGGGTATCACCCTCCATATCAGTAACCAGCATGGAGCTCCACCTGGCGATGGATGAGAAGCCGACTGAGAGCTTATGGACCAGGTTTAAAAGGAGGGCAGGGACAGGTGTCATTATAGTGGGTGTCTGCTGGTCACCTAACCTGTAGGACTGAGCAGGTAAGGCCCTCAATGGACAGACAGGAGTGTCCTCACATTTACAAGTCCTGGTCCCCATGGGGGACTACAACCACCCCAGTATCTGCTGGAGGGATAACATGGCAGGGCATAAGCAGCACAGGAAGCTCCTGGAACACACTGATCATAACTTCATTCTCCAAGTGCTAGAGGACCCATCAAAGAGGGGCTGGTGGACCTTGTTCTCACCAACAAGGAGGGGCTGGTGGGGAATGTGAAGCTCAAGGACAGCCTTGGCTGCAGTGACTCCATGGAGGAGTTTGAGATCCTTAGGGCAGCGAGGAGGGTGGCCAGCAAGCTCGCTACCCTGCACTTCAGCAAAGCAGACTTTGGCCTCTTCAGGGATCTTCAGTATATTCCTTAGACTAGGATACAGCTCTGAAGAGAAGAGGCGTTCAAGAAAGCTCATTAATATTCAAGGATCACATCCTCCAAGTTCAGAAGTGATGCATCCCAACACAGAAGAATTTGGGCATATTTGCCAGGAGGCCTGCATAGATGAAAAGTAGTTTCTGGACAAACTCAAACTCACTCAAAAAGCAAGCCTACAGAAGATTGAAGCAAGGACAAGTAGCTTGGCGGAAATAGCATATGAACAGCCACAGATCGGGCGAGGAAAGCTAGTGCTCTCATAGAATAATCTTGCCAGTGATGTCAAGGGCAACAGGAAAAGTTTCTTTGGATATGTCAAGATAAAAGAAACACTAGAGAAAATGTGGGCTCTCTCCAGAAGGAAAAGAGTGACCTAGTTACCTGGGATATGGAGAAGGTTGAGGCACTCAACCACTTTTTTGCCCTGTTCTTCACCAGCAAAAGCTCCAGCCACACTGTCCAAGTCCCAGAAGACAAAGACAGGGACTGGGAGAATGAAGAACCATCCACTGCAGGAGATCAGGGTCAAGACCACCTAAAGAACCTGAAGGTGCACGTCCACTGGACCTGATGAGAGACATGCAGGTCCTGAGGGAACTGGCAGCTGAAGTGGCTAAGTCACTATTCCCCCCCGCAAAAAAAACCCAAAAATTGAGAAGCGATTAAGGGGGAAAAGAAACCATATATCAAAATCCCTAGCAGAAGCTAAGAGACCAAATTATATTAAGAACAGCAGATTGAATCAAACTCCTACACCAACTTGACAAAAAAATAAAATACTGGGTTATCTTTACAGAGAATACTGGTAAACAAGCAAATCCTTAAAAGACTGATTAGAAAACTTCGCTTAGGACTGGTACTGTACATGAATACAGTCTTACACAACAATCATAAGCCTTTTTATGCATATATTGTTCTTATAGTAATGAGAAGTACCTGAAGATTTAATTTTTCCTTTTAAGTTGTCCTATCTAAACATTAAAACCTACTCCATTACTAGCCACTAGGATAAAGCTGTTAAAGACTTCAAAGAACGATCCTGTTTTATTCTTTGATAACAGACAATAACGACATTTTGCATTTATTAAAGAAACAGACAGCTCATTTCGCATTCCCAATCTTTACAATCATTAACAAAAAATCATTTCTCATGAATGTACTTCTCTGCAGCCTCCCTACACTGAATGGCAATACTTTTCAAAAGCTGCTTTCAATAAACAGCTAAAATAAAGGCTAATAACTGCTTATAAGAGTAGCTTAGTTTATGTTCAAACAATCATTTTTTGTCCATCACTCTCATTCAGATTAAGGAATTGCATAAAAGAAATTATTTTAAAATTTCCCTATTTCACATGGTCAAAAGAGGTCATCTGTGGAGAGATTAGCATACCAAGCATGCTAATAAAACAGTACATCTGATAAGTAGCCTTTAGGAACGATTGTGGCAAGCAAGCCAAAGAAATCATAACCAAATCATCTTTGGAAAAAAGCTCCCTGTCATGAAAGCTACAAAAATACCTCCTTTCCCTCTATTGCATATCACACTCTACTATTGCTGAGATAAGCAAACAGGAAAATAAATAAATAAACAAATACAGATCAGGCATTACACTCAGGCAGAATGCAATCTTAAAAGAAGCAGTCAAGTCCTCCTCTTCCACTTCCTGTTCTTAGTGCCTCCATCCTGGCATATTTCAAGTGATTTTGTAGGCTGTGTGAGATGAGGTGGTTTTATGTGAACTGGCCAAGTACTGACCACAGCCCTGAGCACTACTGAAAAAACAAACAGCATTTTGCAAATAAAACTGGACCTCTTAACCTCCCAAGGGTGGTGATTTCACTTTCCCCAAAATTGTGAAATAGATGAGGTTTAGCTCACGACTCAAGATACTTAGTAAGATTAAATTACATTCAAGGCAATGCAAATTTTTTCATCCTTCATACAACGAATTATTTATTTTGTGGGTATGAAGATAAGCTTACTTTCCAAAGAAAAGCATGTACTGAAGTAGTTTTAACATCTACCTTTCTCCTTTCAATTCCATTTTACTTGACACAATGCATGAGTACAGAGAACATGAAAGTGGATGTGATGGAGGACAATTCTTGATATCAATGCTACTGATCTCCATATCCATTTGTAGTATTACAGATATGTAACTTCAAAAAGGTGTTCAATTATTATTCTTTGCTACATCTCCACTGTAACATGAAAAACATTAATCATGCTGCACACAAAATATTTGATACATTCTATCCTCTCCCTTATGGAATGCTTTGGAGCTTTTTACAATTACCCTCAACAGCCACAGATGTATTTTTCTTGGAAATACACTGAGTTGTTTGTTCCAAGATCAGTAACACAAGCCCTACATGAAAAAAAAAGAAAAAAAAAGTTGGATGAACTTAGTTTACAAAGCAAGCAAAAGCTCAAACTTTTGCCTTAAAGTTGTAAGAGATGTTTGCCCTAGGCAATCTTCACTGTCTGAAGAGAGGCAGAGCATGTGTGCATGCACAAAGCACAAAAATAATTCTGTGCCATAATTACGTTGAGCAACGTGGGTATTCTACAAAGTAATTAACATCACGACAAGCTTAAAATCAAAATTATTTAAAAATTAGCATGGTAGCTCTGATGTAAAGAGATCAGATTTTTTTTTCCAGCATTTTTCAATATCAGACAAAGACATTGGACTTGATTTTTAGATCTTTTCCTGATGGGAAGTCCTCTTCCTGAAGATTCATATAAAAACAGAGTAGAACAAGTCTTAAAATGCCTTACATTTTAATTATTTGTTTGGTTCTTTAATCAGAAGCCAAATAGTTCAAAATAAATCTAATGTTGCAGTTTGGAGTATGGCATTTCTTTAATGTTTATGTCCTCCTTTCTCTCTCCTTCCCATGAAATGAAACTGAAAGGTACCAAATGTAATAAACACTTTCTCAATGTATGATCATATGCAAACAGCTGTCAAAACGACAGTATTAGGAATTTAGCAAGACAGAAAGCAGGGTAAGATATTTGCACAAATGCTAAGAATACCCATGGTTTTAATGATCAATTCTACTTATTGCAAAGACTTTAAACCAGTCTGTAATTAGAACCCAGTAAATGGCTTCCCTGCAGAGAAGCTATTCCACATCTGTTTGTGGTGCCTACTCACTCCTTTCTTGTATGCAGCCAACAAACAGGACTATAGCTACTAGCATGGTGAGTCTTAATTCTATTTCTTTTACTCTCTTATTTACTAAATGTGATTAAACAGCTACAAGTGAATTATCAAAATAAATTTTCAGAATTAACACATAGAGTGAATATAGAGCTCGACATTATTATGCAAGAACTTGTTTGAGCAGGTAGATTACAACCCCTCAACTAAATGACAATCAGAAGTCCTCACTGCTAAGTAAGCAGACTATTTTCATGTGGACTTGATAAGCTGGTTTAAGAATGACTGGGGATTTAAGCTTGATTTGATACATTAGCATATATTTTGCAGACTGCTACAGCGAAAATCTGATTAATTTCAGAATACTTGGAGACCACTGGAAAATGCTTTTATTAGTATCATACTACAAATATTTTTAAAGGCTATTAAATGAATGCAAGTGTGTCTTTCAATAGACAGAAATCTGGAATTCAAGTTATTTTATGGGAGGAAATCTATATAGATTTTCCACTGTAAGTTCAATACTTTCGTCTCCTTAAAAAAAAAAAAAAAAAAAGGAAAAGATGTGAAAGGGAAGGCTAAATGGGAAGAACTCCAAACTACACATACTTCTCCAGGCACCAAACCACACAAGAGGAAGTGGTACTGTAACCCCATCCACGAAAAGGGATCAAGTCATGCTTTTTGTTTGCACTGTAGCAAACAAGTTTGAAGGCTAGGATTTTGATTCCTTTAAGAACTACCCACAGTTACTACAGAAGTTACTCATTTTATGTCTCCAACAAAAGGATTAGACTTCAAACTCAGTTAAGCTCAGCTGCATAAAAAGCTATGTTAAGCAACACTGACCATGCTGCTGCAATAGAGAAATAATCTTCTGGTTTACCAAAAATATTTTACAATATTTTAAGACAGAACTAAATATGGACAAGAGCATAAGAAGTTGATTAAGATAGATCACTATGAGCTCCATTTTTAAAGGCTGGAACAATTCACATCCTGTATTCTTTAAATTATTCTATGTTTCATAGAATCTCGGAACGGGTAAGGTTGGAAGGACTCAGAGGGGGTCATCTGGTCGAACCTCGCTGCTCAAGCAGGGTGATCCTAGAGCACATGGCACAGGATTGTGTCCAGATGGTTCTTGAGTATCTCCAGTGAAGGAGACTGCACAACCTCTCCAGGCAATCTGTTCCAGTGTGCAGTACCTGCACAGTAAAGAAGTTCTTCCTCACATTCAGGTGGAAGTTCCTGTGCTTCAGAGGTTTTTAAAAATGTATTCTCCTTCTACCACACAGTTAGCAATTAAAACTCTTACTGAAACCATTTTCAGTTATCTGAGGAAATAAGGCTTAAGCAAACATTCTGTTTCCACCAATTGCTCCTCCCAACAGCAAGCTTTAGAGAGCTGGAGACTTCAGAGATACAAAGCTCCTAAAAGTTTCAGGAAAATGGAGAGCTGAGCAGAACAAGTTCAAAAGAACAAGTTCATTGTCCCACTAGAAACACTGTGCTACAGTCTGACAATTCCCAGCTCCCTACAGCCTGCTGGCTGACCTGTGCTCACATGGCGCCTTTGTGCTCTCGATGCCTTTGCGGGGCATTTGCCACTCAAGTTATTTTCCCCACAGAACATTGTAGGGAACAGAACAAATTATTTTCCCCACAGAACAAGAGCGAGCTCATGTGCATGTTGAGGTTCACTACAGTTTGGGATACAGGACACATCCCTAAGAAACCAGACATTACTTGTTCTCCTGCATATGTTTTTCTATTTTATCTTAATAGCATTGCTTTACTTCAAATCAAAGGCAAACTGCTTTCCCAATGTTGCCAGAATTTCAGAAGTGGGGTTTTTTTTCCCTTTAGCCTTGAATGCACAAGCCATGTACTACTGCAAACTAGAGGGAGGGAGAGAAAAATACAAACGTTCCCCGTACTTGGTCCTCAAGATGAACAGGTTAAGGGCCACCCCAGCCAGGCACGCAAGCATTTCCAATAAAATGAGTGCATTCTAATGGCACTGGAAGATAAACACACAAGTACCATAATGGATTAAAGAGAGATGTTTCATTAATAATGGTCCAACTGTGTACACCAATATATCCATAGAAGTTGAACTCTACAGTCAGAAAACAGCTGGTCTAGAATATACCATTAACTATCAACCTGCAATCTTTTGCAGACAGAAAGGCAGATAAAAAACAAAAGAATACTGAATAATCATGACAAAACAATTATTCTTTACTATTTGTATTTTCATTCTAGTTAAAAAAACTCTATGAACAACAGAGCTCCAAAGACTGATTTTTATTCAAATTTTATCCTCAAGTTCAAAGTGCTTTTTTAGATATTTTTGCAGGTTTGGTAAAGAAAACACATTTTATTTTCAGATTCTGCACAGCTCTTAATATTTGGTAAAATGCCAATGTATCTAGAATTTATGGGAATGAAGCAGCCTGTGCCTAAGTTTTACTAGCTGAAATGGGGAAGTTAGCTTAATTAAATTTAAAGATGTAAATATAGAAGCAGTATGGAATGTGAAATTTATAGTGTGGCACCTCTTCCTTACTAGCAGCTCCTGCATACACCCTTGCATTGCAGCAAATCTCAAGCAGCCTACTTTGTGTGAAGTACCTTGTGTTCCCTGCATCTGCCATGGAGTAGGAGTTATAATGCAAAATTAATATATACACCACTAATACACAGATTACCCTGTCATAAATTGCTTGCATGTCCAGAACTTCACTGTATTGACTTATTTTCAACCCTAGTGTTGAAGATTCAATGGACAGGCAAATGAGTTTTAAGCCTCATCATATAAATGCTAAAACGAAGAAGCTGCAGTTCCACATTAACTCAAGCCAGTTTCTCTGCTGTCAAGATCCCAACCCTCTCACCCCACCTCAGCCACAAAGTCACGACTCCTCCCTTTGCCTTGGCTGCAGGACTCCCGTGCCTGTGCAGCTGAGCTGCGCTATTTCACTGTTCAAATAGCGACAGAATAACTCTTGTGCTCTTCTCCACTCCCATAAACAAATTAATGGTTCCCAGAAGCCACACACCAATGTAGGACCAAAGCAAAAGAGATGAGGCTGTGCAGCTGGGGCTGGGAGAAAAGGGAAGAACAGGGCAGGACCAGGACAGCCAGTAGCAAGCTCTGCTTAGGCTGCTACAAGAACACAAGGCAAATCCCCCTAAGCCTCACAGGACTTCCTATATTTAGACAAATCTATAGGAACTGTAAGGACTACTAATACAGAATCACAGAATGGCTTGGCTTGAAAGGGACCTCAAAGACCATCGAGTTCCAAGCCCCCCGCCATGGGCAACTTCAACTAGAGCAGGTTGCTCAGGGCCCCACCCAGCCTGGCCTTGAACACCTCCAGGGATGGGGCATCCACCACTTCCCTAGGCAACCTGCTCCAGTGCTTCACCACAATTGGTATTCAAATAAAAAGTAGGTTTTCATATTTATCCATTACAGATTAAAACTATATACTTTGTGAAATGTTTCAGTGTGTAATTTTATTTTTTTTCAGTTGCTCAACCATGTTTTATAACACACCCAATGATCAAATCTTTAGTCTCTCATCTCATGATGCAATAATGCATCATTGGTCTTTAAATCTGTTTTAGATCAGTGACCCCTAATGTGAATAAGTACACTGAACAGAGAGAGAGGAAGAATTCCTATGGAAATAACTACATAAATAAAACAATACATGGATATTATTGAATAAAATTTTTTGAAGGTCAACGGCATTGTCCCTCAAAAGCCACGGAAGATAAAAATAGCAAGGCATAATGCTTTTCTTGGTTTTGGAATGAAACTGCACCAAGAGAAAGACTCAAGAGAAGACCAAGAGAAAACCCAAGAACTCAAGGATCTTAATCTCTCAAAAGTAGTCTTGTCCCACAGTGCTGTTCAAAGTAATTTCATTAACTATACTACCAAAATAGTAGTACATTTGATAATATTCATACTTCTTTATGAAATTAAAGGGTTCCATTTGCCTCAACTGGACAAGGAATGACTCATGACTTCCTGGTTCACTCTCACGTCTTGATGGTTCATCCTTTATTTTTATTACCACATTTCAAAAGACTTTACTATATGCTATAGGCTGTCAAGACAACGTCAAAAGGAATTCATCTTGTTAGACATTTAAGTAAATGCCTGGTCATATTAACCAAACCAACTGAAAATGGTTGTTGTGTGGGGTACATAAATGAGGTAAGTAAAATTTGAGACCAAAAGCAACATCAGAAACTCTGGCAAAAAGAAACTTTTTTCTTCTTAACAAACTAGAACTCAAGCCATGATGAACAAAAAAAACCTTTAAAGCACTTCAACTACGTGCAGGTATTGAAAGGTGATTGTTGCATAAATGAGTTCCTAGTTCTGTTCCAAACTGTGACCTCCTCAAAGCAAGTAACCAGGCAGCATTTTGAAACAATCCACATGCAATGACAATCGTTCAAGAGTTCAATACAAACCAGACTCTGGAGTATCAGTCTGCCCTAAGGGGGAAGTTCACTGTTGCTATTTGCAGCTTCAACAACGAAACACCTAACACGTTTCACTCTGACAGCTGAAGTTGCCAATAAAGTGTGCTAAAGAAAATGCCATCAGGCCACAAATTTGGAGAAAAGCAAGGTGTGTTTGTTTAAGGGTTAGTAGAAAAAATACACATCCAGTTTGCAAGACAATTACATGTCATCTAGAAGTTGCAAATACCAGAGAAAGTAATAGTTATTACAGGAAAACAGAAAAACACGATATTGGTTAATGACAAGCAATAAACTTCCTACAGCAAATTAAAGAACATAATGCAACAGAATCATATTGGGCTTTCTATTGTTGTGTAAGAACAGATCCTGCCCTACACAGCAGTCATCTGCAGCACCTGAAGATCCATTGACTGCACTAAGACCTGGGACAGACTTACCCATGCTCAAGGAAGCCAAAAATAAAAGTCAGAATGAGAAAAAGAGCCAACAAAACAAACGGTATAAAGATTCAACACAAAGTGGCAAACTACAATTACGGAAACAATGATACATTTTCTGCAATAGCTACCTTATTTCAAATATCCTTACTGCCAAACTTAAAAAAGAATTTTAAAAAAGTTTGTGACGTATCTGGGCCTTCAAGTGATTGACTCAATCTATGTCTGAGATTAAGTTCAACCTGCTATTTTTTTGTGTGAATGTATTTTTCTATTGCTCATTCTTGGTGTTCTTTTTTCTAGTTTTGTTTTGGTTTTGGGTTGGGCTTTTCTTTTAAATATTTTTTTTCATAATACTCCTACTGACTATATCCAACCATTCCTTTTCACTAATTCCAGTTCTGTGCCAGCAACATTATCTTTCTTAGTGTTCTCCAACTAGGACAAAAACTGAAGAGAACAAAGCCACACAGTACTATCTGCAGAAGAAGAAGAAAAATCAATAAAAATAAGCATGTTCATCAGAAGCCTCACTGCAACTCCCCATAAAACAACTGGAGACAATTCTCTACATCAGGAATCTGTTTTCAGATGAAAAACACCCATATGATGAGTTCATGCCTCTTTCTGATATGCTACATAACATATATTTGTAGGACTGATAGTGGGCATGCAATTGCACCTCTCAGAAGAACACTCAGCAACAAAGTTAGGCATAGGATTCCTTGTAATATATTAGGACTGGAGCTTGTCTAAAAAGAGATCACAAGGTGAATTTAAAAGCTGATTAATTAAGATTTGATTCATTAAAAATATGCTACAGAATTTGTGACCAAAAGGCTAATAGTTGGAACTAAAAGCATTTATTTAAACAAACAGGCAGGAATTATGGCATACTTAGAACTAATTAATTTCACAAAGGCTGTTAAAGATTCAAGTCTACAATGACTTCATCAAAAAAAGGCTCTACCCAATTATCACCAATCTGGCCCAATAAAATAATCAGCATGATGTTTAAATGGCTATGAGAGCATGATGACTGAGCAATATTTAGAATAAAAACAGTTTTTGAAAAAGACCTTTTATCATGTTCATCAATAAGAACTGTAAAAGCAAAACAAACACAAAATGACCACCAAGGGCCATATGATCTGTAACATGAAAAAAATGTACAGGTTCCATATTTCTTATGTCAACAATTTGCCATCATTCTTCAAAACTCTCTGGTCATGCAAAAGCTAAACAAAAAGTTCTGGGTTCTCAGTGGTTCCTCAAAGGCTTCCTGAATAATTTCTGCTTAAAATTAAAAAATATATTTGTAATAGCCAGTTTCACGGTGAACTTAAAGCTAAAATTCAAATTCTGTTTTTGACTGGTGAATCACCTCAAGAAGTCATTCTACAAGAAGGGTCTCACCCTCATTTTACCTGACTATACCCTCTGGAAACCAAGTACAATAAAAAGAAAACATGACCATTTAAAGAAACAGGAGATGGATGACCAGAAGAGTAATCATCATTAATTTCACAAAACTGGGACAGCTTTTTTGCAATTAAAAAAAATTGTTAAAACCCAAGATATTAATTATTTAATTAAGCTGATCTATAGCTGAACATGAATAAAAAATTAGGCCATTTTTATTGAATTGCCTTTCCAAGACTCAGCTGAAGAAATGAAGATCAAGTGAAAGTAACAATTCTTAACAGAAACTACATCTGACTCAAAAGTTTGAAGCAGAAAATAGATGGGAGGCTAGCAATGCCTCAGCAGAAACTACCAAATATTGCTTGCACCTTTTTCAGCTTTGCCTTGGCACCAGGTTATACCTATCCTTGGAGAAAAGATACTGAGTTTAAGTCAGAACAGAGGTCCATCTATGTGGCCATTTTCAGGAAAATTCCAAAGGAAAAAAAAAATTAAAACTAAAATATTACCCATTAAGTGTTTTCTGTTTACTAAATTAAATTATGAAGTTAAGTAGAATAATTCCTGAGATCAAGATTCCTGTGATGATACAGTTCCACAGGACTAAATAATCAGCTAGGTAACAGGGGAGCAAGGAGAGAAGGTAGGATTAATATAAGCAGGAAAAATGTATGTTCATGAGAAAACTGAAAAGGTATCATGACACTCTAACTTCCTGCATTTTTCTTCCTAGTTCTGAAATACAATCCACTTCGAGAAGACAAATAAGACAAAATTAAAAAGGCTTTGGTTTTGAACACAGAATAGAATGCATATTTAGATGGCCAAATATTTGCAAATGAATAGAAAGATCATCAACAAAATTATTTGGGCATGTAATTTTGAGAGAAAAGTTGCAAGTACATCTGATTTAACGCATTGAGTGTATTACTACTTTCAGACCATAATGACTTGCTAATGGATTGATTACAAGTTTTTCATATACCACAGCTGAAGACTAACTAAATACTCCATGCACAAAGAAACATCTTGGAAATGCCAGGGAGTGGCACCACTTCTGTTATTTTGTCTCTGAAAAGCTCAATAATTGCAGTTCTTCCTGGAAAGAAACAAAATGAGCAGAACCAGAATTTTATTTGGAATGAAGTACAAAATGAGATCTGGAAAATGCACCACACAGACTTCAGAAGACTCAGCTATTTGTCAAGGACAATACCCTCTTAAATTTCACTGACTAGATCAGAATATAAAACATTTTAATTCAAAATAACGGAAACAAGAAAACAGAGAATCCTATTAGAAGAACACCAAACCTTGCAATAAAAGCAGCAGAACCAACCAAAGAAGCTAGACAGTAAGAGGGCTGCAGTTGTTGCACCTGAATCAGCCCACCAGACCCACCAGTGGATGATGCCGAAGCTCTGAAAAGCACCCAGCTAAAGAAAAGTCTGTTTTTCCAGTAACAATTTCTCAGAGGAGAAAAAGAGAAGGAGAAACAAAGCTGACAGATTTGCTGGGCTCCCATGTGAAAAATTTATCAGGGAATAAAAAGAAAAACTATGTTTTAATCTCTGTTTTGAATTTAAAAACCCACCATTTCTCTAAACCCCTACTTACTAGCACCTTCCTACAATTCACAAAACTCACACACTTCAAAACTAGTCAATAGGAGAGACAAAACTATGGAAATACTTGAAAATTTACATCCTTAAATTCCATAAAGGAGACAATACCAACATTAGCCTGGAACAAAAATCCTGCTTATCCTAGTGCAAAGGCCACAATGCTTAACAGAACTACTTGTCCTCCTTCCTTTCACGTTTACTTTCCAGAGAAACATTTTTTTCTTCCAGTGATAGGTTCTGCTCAGTCTGTGGTTGTGGACATTTTACATATCAAGGACCTCAAATAAAGACTAACAGAACAAACCCAGTATCTTAATTTTTTGTTTTCTTGTATTTATACATAATCCACCTCTTCTCTGACCGCAGTAGCCTGCAGTGGTGCAGGGGACAGCCATATAGGACAGTAAAGTAGATTAAATGTATCTTTGCTACTGGAAAAATGAGTATTCCCCCCTTCCTGGCTTGACACTGCCATCCCCGTTCTGTGTACTTGCTCTGGCACTCATCTGGCCACACAATAAGATAATTCAATTTGCTAATCCAAGGGAGGAAGGGAAAAAAAAAAAGAGCAAAACAAGAAGAAAAGAAATAGTGTTCTCCTGGGTTAGTGGAGTGAATTAACTTCTCATGTACTTCGAAAACTACCAGAGTCACTGCAACAAAGCAGTGCAGCCATGCTGTACCAAACCCAAAGAAGAGGGAGTAACTGGGAATACTCCACGCAGAGGCATTAAGAGATGAGAACAGCTAGTCAGCCTCTTTAATATCCACCCACTCCCTTACTTCTCACCCACAATCTAAGAGCCGGCAGGAGACACTTCAATTTCAGTGATGCAGCACTGAGTACATTCCCAAACACAGGTCTCCCCATCTGCAATCTAATTATGTCAAAAATCTACTAAAATACAATTGTGGCTTTTATCTGAAACCTCTAGGACAAGCTAGTTTTGACATAATATATGATAAAAAATGATTTACATTAATTTAAAATATAAGGGTTTTTTGAAGGTCAAACACAATTTTAACTAAAAAGATCATTCTACCTATAAATGCACCTGTAGAATAAAAACAGCCTCCCAGCTTTCTGGCGGTAGAGTCAAAGAAACTAAACTACAAGACAGAACTAGGCATTTGCAATTTATTTTAGTATTTTCTAATATTTATATGCATATATAACTGTACAACAGACATACATGAAGTCGTTTAAACACCTCTCTTCCCGCCCTTATTTGCATGCATTATTACACTGTTACAGTTTAAGTCACCTAATCACATACTGTCCTGCCCCATTCAACGCCCTAGCTGGACTGTGATCCAGGGAAACATTAGCATTGTGCACTGAAGGAAGCTGCTCTCGGTAGAGCAGTCCCTCAAAAATGCGTGGATATATAAGGATCAATACTGGAATGGAAGAAGTGCAGGCATTCAGTAAGAGCATCATAAACCTAACACACAATGAAAGGCCCCCACAGGCTCAATTAGCGCAGTGAAGATGTGCACCTTAGAGGAGATACACACATCTAACCCCAGCTCCCAGCTAGCAGACTTGAAGCTCCATCCCTCAGTCACAAACAACTTCCTTTTCTCAAATTGCAGTCTCTTGGTCACAACAGAATCAATTTTTACTAGATTATGTAGCATATCCTTCAAAGAGGGGGAAGTACCATTGTGTCCTTTTACAATCTCACAAGTGCTAGAAGCTGACAGAATTTACTTGTAGAAAACCTCCTATCTGCATGTATTCCATATCTGACTCCCCAGTTCAGAATTTTCTAAAGAAAAAACCAGGATTTCACAGTTTTT
This sequence comes from Dicrurus megarhynchus, assembly GCA_013399195.1. Lineage (NCBI taxonomy): Eukaryota > Metazoa > Chordata > Aves > Passeriformes > Dicruridae > Dicrurus > Dicrurus megarhynchus. Next base: position 2,276,165 of record VXAD01007025.1, read on the forward strand.
CTTTGCTTTCTAGCTAAAGTAAAAACAATCTGTTGTATCTCAGTTCCATTCTGCCTGCAAAGCTAAGAAAAACAGTGCTAACATGGACACTATCCTGTTAGGATACTCGAAGAGATACTGTGGTATTAATATACATTAAATACCTTCTCCCTGCAATTGCAAGAACTGGAAATGGTACTGCAAGATCCATTTCTGCAACTCCTCATGCCTTGGCATTTGAGGAAGCTTCCAAGCTCTCACCTACAACCAAACATAGACTTTTCCAGTTCATTTTCATAATCTGGATCTTTTCTGGCTTGTATGTTATCGCCAGAATTTTGAAGAAATTTTGCCTGTCAAGTCCCTTACAGCAGATGAAACACAATCTAGGACAAACCCACTGTTTTCTTCAAAAGTCAGATTAAATATGGGAAATAGTCATGTCAGAACCACTCCCCAAACAATGCACTGTCATGCCAAAGTTTGGTAACAACTTACGAGTCAGAAGGTTTCTCTTCAAAAGAATTAAAGAAAATGTTTTTATCTGATCCATTACAAATAACTTCTGGATTCTTGATATTTTGACAAAATTCTTTGTATCCCCAGCTGCACTACTCTCTCTATTCAGCCAGCCTTCCTGACCTCCATCAGACAAAGAGAAAAAAAAAAGCCAACAGAACAGAGCATTTACATGAAGGTGAAAAAATGTTTAAAAAAGTGATAATCAAAGAGTGAAGGGAGATTCTTTGCAGTGTTTATATTTAACTTTTTCTCCGTTAAATAAAATTTAAAGTTGAGGAGCTTCCATATCAGCAGAGTTCAGCAAGACAGACTTCTCAACATCTGGACCTAAAGTAATTCCCAGAGGAAATTAATCATAGGAAATCATAGCATATTCAATCTGTCTCCATTCAGTTTACAAAAACTGTCCCATCCCACATATCATTTTACAGACGCAAGCCCAGGGCCAAGAACGCTGTCACAATGCCTTGAATGGCATTCCAAAGGAGAAGAGATGAACATCGCAGTGCTAGAACAGGCTTTATTCTTTCAAAGTACTTAAATATTTTATGAGTACCTTTGCTTCCACAGGGAAAATAATTTCCTCCAAGTGCAGATCAGTGGATGCTATCTAATCTCTTGTCACAAGAAGGCAATCCTTATGTATCTGCAACTCATCAGCATAGCATCTACATCTCATTTGCCTTCCATCAAGCCGTGAGCACTGATGGGCTAATTGTCGGCTTATGTTAAAAAAGCGCTCAAAACACGGCCGCAAACGCTGGCAGGCAGCGCACGCCGTGCCCGCCCGGGTCCCGCCGCCGCTCCCGGCTCGCATGGCCCCGCTGCCCGGCGGCTGNGTCCCCACGGCGGGCACACAAAGTGGGCCCGGGCTGCTCCTCGTCACCGGGGACAAAAACCCTGATTCCATGTTTTCCCCGGGAAGCGTCTCGAAGGAGGAAAGGCTCACGCCTTCGGGAGGATATTTTCGGAAGCAGGGGACCTGACTCGTCGAGTGGAAATACGCAATACGAGAAAAGGCGAAAGCCGCAGAATTTCTCCATCACCCTTTCACAGAAGACATTATTTTAAGGAGACGCATCCCAGACGAAGGGCGTCACTGATTTTTAAATCCGAAGAAACACGCCGCCTCCAGCCCCGGGGCAGTCAGTGAAAGAGGGCAACACAAAAAAAAAAAAAATTAAATCTCTGGAAACGTCTCCGCTGGAACCGCGGAAATCCGCCCGCAGGAGGGGAGGCTGCGCAGCCCCGGGGTTGGGTGGATGGGTGGGTGTGCCGGGGGCGCCCCGCGGGCGGAGAGGGGCAGGGAGCCGGGGGCAGCGGGATCCAGCAGCACCAAATGCCAGATGTGGGATGCCGTCCGCGTCCCGCCTGAGGCGATGCCTCCTGGCACCGGCGATCCCCCCAGCGCCGACGAGGGGAAAGGAAGGCGAGAGCGAGGAGCAACCTACGGGCCCGGCGGGGACGGGGGAGGGGGAGCGGGCTGTGCCCAGACCGTGCTGCCTCCCCCTCCGCCGGCCGCAGCCCGCCCGGGTCCCGGCGGGCGAGCACCTCCTGACACAATAGGCACCGGGAGGACCCACGGCGCGACCGCGACCCCTCTCCCGCTCCCGCCTGACACGCAGCCCAGGGCGGCGGCGGCAGCATCATCTTCACTCACCCCTCCGAGGAGGCTCGCCGTGCCGGGGAGGGGCCGTCACTAGCTGGTGTTCAGCGAGCCGGCATCCCGGGGGATGCGGGAGCGAGGGCGGAGCGCTCGGTGTCCCTCTGGCAACGGCCCCGGCGTTATTCCCGGCACATAGCGGCGGGTAACGGCACCGCGCACTGCGCCGCACTGCGCACGCGCCGAGGCCGAGCGGCGGCGGGGCCGCGCTGCGCCTGCGCTGCCCGCAGACAATAGCGCTCCCCGGGCTGCGGGCGCTCCCCGCGCGGGCGATGGCGGGAGGTAAACGGCGCTTCCCGCCCCGATCCGCCCCGGCCGTGACGGGACCGGCGCTGAGCCCGCTGCCGGCCCGAGGGCGTAGGCTGACGGGCTGTGCTGTGCGCAGGCGCGACTGCGACCGCGATCCACAACAAAGGGGAAACGGGTTGCGGCGACCACCCTTCCCCCGTTGCCGGGGGCGGGCGGGGGGCGGAACCTCCGCCTCCCTCGACGCGGTGCATGCCGGGATTTGTAGTCCTGGCGGCGGCATTCCCGCCATCGGGAGGCGCGACGGGCTCCCGGCGTTGCCAGGCTCAGTTGTGGCGGCCGGCGGCAACGGCTGGCGATCAGGAGGCGGAGGGAGTCCCACAGGTGGCTCCTCCGAGAGCCCAGCGCGGGAAGGCCAAACGGGTGGAACTACCGTCCCCCAGCCTCGCCGCGGGGAGCCCCCGGTGTCGGGGGACAGCGCCGGCTGCTCCCCGGGAGCCAGCGGCGTCCTGATGCGGGCGCCCCGCGGGGAGCGCGCCCTGGAGGAGTCCCTGGAGCGGTACCAGAGGCGCCTCCGAGGTGNGGCTGGGACAGGAGCGCGGCTCCCGGCGCCGCTGGCGGCAGCAGGGAAGTTGCGCCTGGTGCTCGCCACATCCGATCGCCGGCGCCGGTCTTGCTGTGACACGCGCTCGTCTCACCGTAACTCGGCTCGGGCAGGACCGCTGCTGCTTCGGGTGCGATTTTGGTTCGTGTGAGGGTTTTGGCCGTCCTTTGAAGTATCGGATTCTAGTCGTGGTAAAGATTAGGGTACAAATGGATTCTAATGAGAGTGGTTATTTCCCATGTCATCGAGTGTTTTCATACCTGTCACTTAGTCCAAGAAGCGTGGTATATAGCCTGACAGAGAGTACCTGAATCTGTCAGCCGTGACACCTGGGCTTTACCAGCCTTCAGATTGTCACTGAGTGGGCAAGGTGATGTCCGAATTCTGAAGAAAGCCAGTGAATAGTTTGTGGGTATGTGAATCTCTGGTGCGAAAAGTTGTGTTCTGAGCACAGCACCCCCACATGGCCTGTTACGATGTTTCCTGTGTCATAGGAAACAACATTGCCAAAAAAAAAAAAAAGAAGAAAGAAAGGCTAAAACAATGGAAATACTTTCAAATAGCTATTTGATACTTGATTCTCGGCAAGTATTTTATATTTCTTTCTCAAAAGAGCATCAGTTCTTTACATTGGCGATAGATTTCATTTGTCCCAGAAGATAGAGCTTCGAGGAATAATTTCAGTTTACTTTTCCTGTAGATGAAATGGGCGTGGTAGTCTACTTGACACTTACAGTTGTTGTTGTACAGTTAACAGTTGTTGCAGAACCATCAGGATGACAAATATCAGCGCTGTTTGTAAGACAAAAACTGTGTGTAAGACTATCAGAGCTGACCATATCTAATGGATACATTGAATGCATGTATTCTCTTCACACAACTTATTTTCATTTTATCTTTTTCTAACTGGATTCACTTACACTGGATCCATTATATTTGTTAAATAATTTCAGAACGTCAATTTCTGATGAGCGATTCCCTTTTACATTCTTGGAAACAAGACTTTTCTTTTCATACAATGCCAAGGTAGTTTTGGTTTCATACATCCAGGGGTGCCTCTCAGTAGAAATCAATATGCTGATGCACAAACATAGCCCCAATACAGGGCGATATAACCTAAGTTCCATTATATTTCTCAAAGAACCTCTTTATTTCTCAGTGATGTACAATTTTTAACTCTTTTGAGCTGTACAGCATTTTTCACCTCATTACTACCAGTGTTAGGAATTCACTGTAGGACAAACAGGTCATCATTACTCTCAAAGTTGTCAAATCTGATGCTTTACCTATTTCTCTTACACATCTATGCAGCTTGAGATTCTCCTCCCCATTGAGATCATTCCTGTCGTCTGGGTTCTGCAATTTTAGGTGAATGCCTTGGGCATTAATTGATGTGTTTGAAATAAAGCATTCTTAACCTGCCTGTAATGCTTAACATTATCTGGACGCAGGTTGAGCTCATAGCAACAGGTTTTCACCGCCCACACCAGACACCAGAGGAATCACTTTACAACCTTACTCAGTTTGATGGAAGGGTGGATATGTTCGTAACTGATTATTTCAGTGCAGAGTCCTTTGTCTCAAAGGGAAATCCCTCAGAAGACAGGGAGCCTGAGTGTTCAGTAAACTGTGTCTGGTGGCCAGAGGGCAGAAAGCTGGACCAAAAAAACCTGATTGAGACCTAACTGGTCTTAGAGCTCAACAGAGAGGCTTTGATAAAATAACCAAGGTTCTATAATGTAGCTTTTCCTGACCTTGTGTAATGAAAGTCTGTAATTCTGCGTGTAGTACTGAGTTAAGAGGGTGGTATTTGTACAGTTGGGGTTATTAGGTTACTGTGTAATCTTTCACATAATTGAAACCATTTCAAATGAACCGTAAAAACTTTAGGAGATAATAATATTTCTAATAAAAAGTTATTCTCAAGGGACTAGAGGTATTTTGCAAAGGAGAATCAGTGGTGTGCTGCTGTATTCACATTAATAACTGAAAATTGACAGGCATAATGTGAATGTCCAATGGGCCTTGTACTACACCACTGCCAAGACCAGAGTGTGATGCCTTCCTGTGACTTTCCCCTTTTCTCGTAACAGCAGTAAATTGAGAAGACTATTTAGAGTCCCCTTCTTTGTTTCTAGCATATTTCTGGTTCCTTGAACAGAGGACTATTAGCTCATTTTTTATGCTGAGTTTTCTGCCTCTTGAGTAAAGAGCACTAGCTCACTGTTGGACCTGAGACAGTATAAGAGCAGGAGCAAAGGAGGGGCAAACCATCCTTTATAGGTACTGAGCCTGATAGACATCTAGTCTGCCCTAGGAACTTGTGGAAATTACATTCTGTATTCCACTGCGTTGCTGAGTGCAGTGTCCTACATAATTTCAGAGAACGGAGATGCAAACTCTGAGGGAAACAGATGAAAATATAAGACTTCTACAAATAAAGTTTCATTTTGTGGCTGTTTTATGTGGTTCCAAAAACAAAACAGGAGACATGGGAAGTCAAAGCCATCTTAGAAAAAATGAGTATGTGGCCCAGTTTCCATCACTACAAGTTAGCTGTGACACTAAAGCAGCTAAGAATTACATTCCTAATGGTTTTTTGCTTAGACTTTTTATTTTTATTTGGCAGTTGTTTCTAGGTATTCTTCTGAACATAAAATGTTCTTTTAAGGGTGGAGAATCTGTCAAAAGGAGCTGGGCAATGAGGTTTTCACATGTGAGGGTTTCTAGACCTTAGGCAAGTGCTTTATGCTCTGCAGAAAGGGTGGGTTTAGGAACTCGTGGCAGTGACTGCTGCAGCTCCAGAGAACACTGTGTTTTTAAAGATGATAGCTTGGTAAAAGTTGTGCTGAAAACTGCCTATTTCTCATATACAAAGCAACAATAGAGACCAAGAAACCAAATCAAAAGGGTTCATTATTTTGAAACAGCTGAGCATTTCACACATTTTGGGATCTTTTGAGGCCCAACTAATGAACAGTCTGGTGTTGCTCATTGCTGCATGTAAAATCCTAGCAGCACAGGTAGTGATAGATAGGATGCTTTTAGTCTCAAAACTGCCATATAGTGTGCTACTTCCATGGTAGCATACCTGTGTTTGGCAGCCAATAAAGAATGCCTGCATGTCAGAATGGGAAGTAAAGTAGGTTCCAAGATGTGCTAAACAAAAAAACCCCTTATAACCAAATTCTTAGGTTCAGTATTTTTCAGCAGTTACTTGACTGAAATGCCATCCCAGAAGAGTTAATATGATATAATAGTTCAGATTTTTAGCTGTCAGTAGAGGCAAATGTTGATCTAATTTTGGACAGGAAAGTTTTTTTTAAATGGACATATTCTTTCTGTTTTCACTAACTTGTCTAATTGTCTGTTTTGTCAGTTACTCTTTCACAGAAATTCTACAGTGGTTTGGTTTGGGTTTTTTCAAGACCTAAAGAATTGGTTTAATTCCTTCTTTAATTTTCTAATGCTGTTTGCTGATTGGGAACCATGAGATATTAGAAAGTGATGCTGTTTGTTGAATTTACAGCCAACTTTGTGTTCTTGTAGGCATTATTAGAACTGGACTGTTAGCTTTGGGTGACAGACTTATGAAAACATTTTCATAGAGTTGCCACTTGTTTTCTTCAATTTATGTTGCTTAGCGCTTCCACCAGCTGGAGTTATTTCCCATGTCTTTCAGGCAATTCTGTTGTTTTGGATGATTGGTTCTTTTGCTCCCAGAGTATTTTCTCTGGCATTTCCAAGTCCATGAATGAGGTAGCTTTGGTGCTTTCATTTAAAGGAGTACTCTTTTTAAAGAGTTCTGTGCTATGCCTGAAAAAACCTCTCTTGTTTAGGCAATGCTAACCCAGTTCAATGTCTTCTGGGTTTTTTTTCTGGTTTGACTTCGATGGCAAATTGTTCTTACACTGACTTTTTTTTTTTTTTTAATTTTTTGTTTTGTCTCCCCCAAAGCGGATGACTACTTTGGAAATACAGCTGCCTTTTTCATGTTGTACTTGACTCCTGAGTCTCCTGACTCTAGTTTCTATGTTTTTTCTTTTGACAAGTTGAATGAATCTTTAATGTGTCTCCAGTGTAAAAAAAAAAAAAAAATTGTTCAGCAGTATTATTGACATTCCCATATTAATAAAAGAAATCTACCATTCATATTTATACAAAGATACTTTTCTGGAAAAGGGGATACCTCTATTATATTTTCAGGGAGTACTACTTAGGTTTTGTAGTTACAGTGAGTACGGAAAATAACTAGTTAATAATGCTTCTTTCAGGGCATTGAAGTGTATTTTTTCATCATGTAGAATATATGTCGTGCTTTTTGAACATTAATTCGTGTTTCAGTTGTGGCTCTTAAAGTATTATGCTTAACTGGACTCAGTCTAGTCCAGAGCTGCATTTAAGTTTTGATGAAATGAGTGATAGGAATATCTCTGTACCTGGAATAATATGGTCTTGATCCTGGATTAGGATCACTCATTGCTTCTGTCCATGAAATAATAAGCAGCAATGTATTTCTGTCTTTTTGGTATTTGGTCAGCTGTGTATTCCTGAAGTGTTGGAAAAGTTGTCTGCCTGTCCCTTGTGACAAGTGCTGCCTGGGATTTATACATGATAGTTAGCGACTTGGCAGCATTTTCAAGGAGCAGTTGTCTTTTTTATATATTGAGTTTGATCCCTCAAGTTTGGCTGCTAGCTTGTCATTTTTCCTAATCATCTCAGATCTCTTAAACACTGAAAACCAAAGAGCTTAATAGTAAGTAAGTGTTATTTTTTGAAGTTTCAGTCCACATGAGTCCAATTTAATTTATATCCTCAGCTGTTCCAATAGGAAATAGCACTTCAGTGATGTTTTATGATAGAACAGGAACACATTTGGATTGTATTTGTAGAGTCTTGTTAAGACGTAGAAAAGAAAGATGCTGATTGATTTTGATACGTAAATCGTAGTGCTGCATGTGAGCAGATTTTGCAGTATGTTTTCACTGAGGCCATGCTTCTATAAAATGTACTATTACAGGAGTAGCTTAACAAAAAAAGTTAGACTGAATGTGGAAGCACTTAAAAATTAATTGCTTCTGAATTAATTTAAAAAATTCATCATGTCTTTAAGCAAAGGTTTTGCATCCTTTTATCCTTTACTTTTAAACAGTGGGGTTTTTTTCAATTTCTTTCATATTTAAAAAGAATATTTTTACATTGGCAGAAACAACAAATATAATCTTTCTACTCATTAGTGCATTGTGTTTTATCCTAATGCCCAAAATTATGTTCCTTACTTTGGAAAAATGTTATAATGTCCTTATTCCCTTTTAGGCATCCAGTTCAACTCTTAGTGAAGTGAATGTTGGCTGGTTTGTATCTGGTGAATGTAAAGCCACACCACTGGGACCTCCTAATCCCCAGTTTCCCAGTGGTGAGTGTTTTGCCTATGGCAGCAACACTAGTAATTTGGAAATAGGCAAGCTTTTAAGAAATTAAAGCAAATACTTGATGACACTTTCAAAAGCGTGGTGACATTATTTCAGAGGCAGAAAAGCATAGTCAAAAAAAATAGGCATCAGTGTGCCATTGATAATGGTTTTAATGTGTTTCACTACTACTGCCCTGTATGTTTATGGGAAAAGAGGACAGAGTGCGAGAAGATCTGTGTTATCCTTGTGGGTAAAGTAGCAGCTTGGAGTTCAGAAGCTGTAATACTACAAAAGAGAGAGAAGTTCTGGGAAAACCAATATATATGGGCTTGGTTGGTTATGGTTTGGTTTGCTTTGCTGTTTGTCCCTTGGCTGTGGAGCAAATATTGATACTCCGTGGTTCTCTGACAGATATCTACAGGGAATGGGGAAATGAAGGAGCTTTATTGCTATCAGGTGACACACCGCATAATAACTTAAATGACATAGAACACTTCTTGGCAACAAATGGTTGCAACATAGTTCACTAAATATCTTAGCCATTGCATCAGGGAGATACTTCTGCCATTTCTCAATTAGCTCTTCCGCCCTCACAGCATCCTGGAATGCTCAAGAAAGGATGAAGAGCCCAAGTATGCCAAAAGTGAAATATTTGACCTAAACCCTTCTTTTTTTGAGTCATTGCCTTGTGAATTGTATTTGGGTTTGTTTTACTATATTACAACTGTTTAAAATGTGCTTTTTATGTCTTCTTTTACATTAAATCCATTAAAGGGTGGAGTAACCAGAAATGGTGATGTGAGCCGTAAGATGACAGGGCTTTAAAAAGAAGTGCTGAGAGAAGATTAATAGGTCAGAAATGGGTCAGGTTACTATTAAAAATTAGCATTGCTAAAAAGAGAGTGATGGTTGGCATACTGGACTGAGAACATGTTCTTAAATATAATGCTTTTTGGGGGGTTATTTATATTTTATAAGCTGTTGGTAAGTTACAACCAAGTAGAGAAGACTGAAAAAATGGTGAAAACCATTTCAGTGGGGAAAAAAATCGGTTTCCGAGCTTCAGTCAAGATGAAGTGAACTTGAAAAAACAGATAAAGTGAAGGCAGAAATACTTATCTAACTTTTGTTTTCTTGCTTGAACTGCTATTTACCTTTCTATTTGGAAGAAAAGAGCTATTAATGTTTTTACAGCAACCTGTATTCTGAGGCATGTCTTCTGAATTCTACCTAGCACATGCTTAGCTGTGATTGTTATTTGAAGGATTTTTTGCCAGTGACAAGAAATATTTTTAGTTATGTATGCATCATATCAATTTAGAAATTACAAGCGTGTAAATATTAATTAAGGATGTGTGTTGGAAAGGTTACCATTTTTCTAACTGTAGAAGTAACTCCAATAAAAGATGTTTCCTTATAAGCTTGTCTCACAAGAGTGAAATTCTGTTCTGTGGGCGTTTATACCTAGAAGTTTCATGTGTTATAATCTTAGGGAAGAGTAGCCCTCCAAAGAATTTGGGGCTAAAGAAATAAAATGGCTGTAATTCCCTGTTTCTGAAAGTCAAGTGAGGTTTTGAGAGTGTGGGGTTTTGTTTTAAATTAAAATTATTAAGTATTAATGGAACTTTTCTGATTAGGAGGAGTTGTGACTGATAGTCACAAATGACTGTGACATTACTGAGGAGAAACACAAACAGGTGTCCTTGTACTCTCGTGAAGTGGCTGTGAAGGGTGTTGGAGGACTGTCTCACCCCTTGTGACTGACGCTCTGTGACTGACGTACGGGCCATTCTCTTGGTTCACTTGGCATTACAGCAGAACCTGGAGATCCTGCTTTGTTCAACACTGCATGAAGCCGTATTACTTGGGTTACTACTCTGTCTTCTCTGGGTAGTATATACACTGCTTAATGGGGAGAAAATGAACTAGCCATCTCCCAACTACATTGGCAATTGAAATAAAGAAGTCATAAGTGAGTTGTCCGAGGTCCAGTGGTGCAAACTAGGTGTATCCTTATCTAAAACCAAGCCCGTATTTTGTGATTTCCAATTCAGTTGTCATTTCTTAGCTGCAAATCTCTTAAATTTCTTTCCTGGCATATTGGAAATGCTCAGCTTTATCAAAGTGATATGGCATTTATGATTGGCATTTATGATTTTTGTGAAGTCAGCTGAATCAAATAAAAAAATTAGAAAAGGAATACAAAGAAAAATATATTGAACATTAGGTAAGACCTTTACTATATCATCTGTCAGTAAGTCAGTTCTTGAAAATATTTCTATTCATCTGGATAGAGGTTTTCTGTTGTGTTTGTAGGGTTTTTTCCTAGAATAGTGTATGTTGTTATTTATTTTTCACACTTGTTCACAAGTCATCGGTCTTTATTAAATAACTGTTTTATGTTGGCTTGGTTTGCTGAGTTATTAATTCATTTACTCAGGTATTTGTTTCATTGTGTGATACATTGCTTTGTAATATGTGGTGGCATCACTAAAATGCAAAAATATTTTTCTTGGTTTCCAGTCCTGCATATTGTACAAAATGTAGCATGAGCTTTAGGTTCATTGAAAAGTATGGAAGGTTCATATGCTAGGAAATATTTTAGGGTCAAGTATAGTATTACTTGTGCTGCTGCAGAGTGCTGTTGAGGGGCTAAGATGGTATTTATAGCTCTTCTCTGAAAAATTAGTATTTAGTAAATGTTTTGCAAATGTAGTAGTTGTTTTGGCTGTTTGCATTAGATAATTGCTTCCAGTGTCTGAGTTTAGGTCAAGTAGTCAAGCTAGACACATGCTGAATGCTTGTAGTTCTCTCATGATTTTTTCCCATTTAAAATATCAGCCAGTAAATACTTTCTTTTGTGTTGTTCATCGTGGCTAATGATGTGGTTGGGTTTTTTTAGAACGTGCCAGTGAAAGCATCTCTCAACTGAAACATGCCTTGGCGAAAAGTGAGGATGGCATTGGATTTGACCAGTCCACTGTGGATGAGGGCAGTGACACTGCGGACAGGGACAATGATGACTGTGGGAATGCAGCCAGTCAGGAACCACAGCACAGTCACGCAGGTAAGATAACTCTGAAAGCAAATGGTTTAAACATTTTGAGAAATTACACTAATTTCAATGGAAAAGTAATTATTTATTGGTTATAATGGTTTTTATCTCTTCCTAGTTAACCAACTTAAAATTTTGTTGCAACACCAAGAAACAATGGAAAGTGAAGAGTCTCCCTCAAGAAGGAAGAAGTCATTACATGTATGTTTCTTCTGGTTTCATTTGTGTTGTTTGAATGAATAGCATGCATGTTGATTTTATAGTATACAGGGGAAAAAAGAAACATTGAATAATTTTTACAATCTTAAATATGGGAGCTTCCTGAGGCTATGGGCAGAACTTGGTATGCTTATGACCATAGTGGAAGAAAAAGGAATCTATAATACAGTGTTCAGATTTTTGTCCTCTTTTGTTGACCATGCAGTGGGGTCATCCATCCTTTTTGTTTTGAAAACACTTGGGAGAGACAACAAGGAAAAATTTCTGAAAAAGCATCCTCTGTTTTCCTTTGACTGTACCTTAAGGATTCTCAGTGTCCTTCTTGTGCTTTAACTACACTTTTCCTTGAAAGAATTAGAGACGTTGATGCGAAAACAGGTTTTGTAGTTCTCTGCCAAAATGCAGTGGCCTCTGTCAAAGTTTGTTTACGCCCTTACATGGGCTTCTCAGATGTTGCTTTATTGAAGCAGAACTGCACCAAAGTATGTGCAATGCACTGTTCAGTTACAGAGCAGCTGCTAGTTGCTAGAATCTCTATAGAAAAATAATTCAAAGGCACTCTTGCAATTTTATCTTTTGATGGCCTACACTGAATATTTTTGGATTATACTAAGCAAGACAAGCAGCTCTTTGCTGTCAAAGTTAACAGCAGAGGAATCTAAAGCCTGTATTCCTGCTGTGTTGCTTTCAGCCTGTGTAATGAGCATAGCTCTACGGTTCTGACATTAAGGAATTTTATTTAAAGTTAACTTTTCTGAGTGTTCTAAGATCCACGGGTTTAGTATAGTTGTCCTGCCAGGTATTTTGCCTCATAAGGGCATAGGAAAGAGTTAGTGTTTTGTAGCTCAAGGGATCAGTGCATCATTGGTTGACTTTGGCATGACATAAATCAGTATCAGTTTGTATTTAGCTTCGGGAGCAAGGGAAAGAATCTTTTATTCCATCTTTGGTGAGGTTTTCTACTTATATTGGGAAATTTCAGTCGAGTGGAAAATGAAGAAAATGGAATACTTTTATCTGAGAAACTTGGGATGGTGCTTTCAGGGAGTGGATCAAAGGATGGAGGAATAAATGAAGAAAAAATGGGAATTTACTGTATTGTACAGCATTGTCCCATTTCTTCCTCTTGAAGTTTCCAGTGAGAGACATCCTGTGAAGTGGTGGCTTTATTCTCCTTTGCAGCTGTCCTCCATCCGCTTGAGGATATGAAAGTGTTCTGAAGACAAACCACGTGTAAAGCTCAAAAAAATGTTGAACTGCAAAAGTGCACACACACCAAAAAAAAGCCCAAAACTTTATAAAATACAAGCTTGTCTGGTGATTTACTGGACACTGCAGAAATGCTTCTTGTATAAGAAGAATCCAATTTCCCAAAGGTCAAGGAAAGCAAACTTAGATTATGAGTAACCTTAATCTTTTGCTTTGAGTGATGCTGAAATACCAGATGACTGCTGAATAGTAAATGCAGGATCTATAGCTAAATATAACATTTCATGAAAACTATACTCTTTAGTTGTCGGTGCTCGGCCTCAGTCGGCCTTGGCACACGAGCGAGGAAGGTTTCAGCGCTTTTGCCCATAACTCAGTCAGAGGTCACAAAGCTGGCATGTAAAGGTTGTTTATTCTAATGTTATCTATAGCTGCGATGTCCCGCACAGCAGGTGCATCTAGCAGGAGAAAGTAGCGTAGATCTGCCCGCCTTTTGGGCGTACCGAGATTTTTATACCCCGTTACAAATCCAATCAGTGGACAAAACGTGTCATTATTTACAAATTTATACCAATTAATTCTAACCTGTTCTAGACATGCAATTTCCTGTCTTATCTCTATTCTACCAATCAATTTATGTCCTCGTCACCGAGAATATGGAGGACAGTGAAGAAGAAGAAGGAGAAGGTGACCACACCCTTTAGACTCCATCTTAACCCCCACGTACATGTTATCAGATCTTCTATATACTACATTTCACCTGGTGCAAAGTGACTATTAATGCTTATATTAGACTCTTGTGGCTTGCAATCCATCTCTTAGAGTTGGTAAAGTTCTCCAAGGACAAAGATCAAAGGCAGTGCCCTCCGGGGCACCCCCATTTCGGGGTGTCAGGTCCCCTAAATTAGACAGAGACATGTCGTGGGTTCCGACATTTAGTAACCTTTACCACACATCATACATATGAATAATATTGTCTTAACAAAATTCCCTTTTCTTGCCCATTGATTAAAGTTGCAGTAGACATCAAATGAGTACATCTTTTTTCTGATTACACCCAGATGGTTGGGCAGAAGTTTTCCTTCTGGTCTGCACTTCATCACCTGAGGTCAAGGCCCAGCAAGATTGCTTCATATAACAGCTGCAGTTCTGCTGGCTGGGTTTTGGCTAACCTAGCTGCACCCAGCCTCTGTTCCTGACACTGTTGTTATAGCTGGAGTGTGTATAGCTATAGTGATGGATTCCTGTTGCTTCCTGCCAGTTTATAGGGTGGCAGAGTTTCTCTAGTTCTCTGGTTTAGATGCTTGAAATTTGAGGCATTCAGGAAAAGTACCAGGTGGGCCAAATTATTTGTGATGTTGGCAAAACTGTTTATCACCATGTAGAATGCTGGCTTCTAAAGCTGCTAAGCATTTATAGTTTATAAATCCTTTTCAGTATTAAGTATTTGAATGTGAAGAACATTTCCAAGACTCAGGCATAATTGTTTGGTAATTCATACTGATCAGATGTGTCTCTCAGTTCTGATTTTAATATCTGGCCTAATTTAAATTCATGCCTCCCCTGACCTCTGTTCCTTCACCCTGTTACACATTATATTGTGAGAACATTAATTAAAAAGTCCCAAATTAATTTATAATCAATTTATAACAGTTACATTGTTAAAAAGGTTAAAAAAAAGTCACAGAGGGCCTCTGTTCTTTTAGTGTTGAGAAAATGTTGTACTACCTGCTATTTTCTTTTTAGTGAAACATTCCTTAGCACTATCATTTACATTGCAGTGATGTTTCTCAGGTTAAACATTAGAACTGCTTTTCAGTGAAAAATAATTTTAATAGAAATGGAGTTTTTCCACATTTTCTAACACTGATGTGGTATAATCTTTTCAGGGAGGCAGCTGGAGGTCTCAGCTGCAAGGTGTTCATTATGCTTTCAGAGAAGAGGGAGGGATGAATAGGAGCCAAAGAAACAGATTACTTACAAATATTATCAAGGCTATATCATATATACTTTAACAAGTGTGATTCCTTTTGTTTTTTTTAATTTATAAAGTAGTTAGGATTAGGAATTTAAATCAAGGTGAATTCTGAGTCAATAGAACATGGGGCTTATGTGTACTGAGCCAGGCAGAATATGTTGCAAATTTGGAATTCCTTCTCTAAGGGATGTTTTTTTCAGATGGTTCTGGACATCCTCCATTTGTCTCTGCAGTCCTGGTTCCAGATATCTCAAGTGTACCCCTCTTTAAAAAAGCCAATATTTATATTTTATATAATTTGACTGTAAGGTTTTTGTTGCTAGAAACTTTCACCTCATCCTGATTGAAGGATTATACCTTTTTAAAGATTGGACAAGGAATTTTAATATATTGTTTGCAGAACCTGTAGATAAGATAACTAGTAGGTGTAATAGCTAGCCATTAGTAGCTTGGTTTACTTTTTGTTATTTTGGTTTGTGGGGTTTTTCTTTGGTTTTTTTTTTGAATGGTGAATATTTCAAAAGTAGTATTTAAAAAACAAGGATGTAGGTTTCTGAATCTTTGATCTTTTTTAGACTTCAATTATATTTGAGAAGTATATAATGGAATATTTTTGCACAAAAAGGCATGTTTCAGACCCAAAATCACAGGTGCTAGAATTGTATGAGTTTCAAAAATAGGTAGGGTAGGGATCAGCATACAGATGCTTGTTTTCCTCCAGAATCACGAACTAGTGCCAGAAATGTACCTGTTGTTCCTCTGAGAAGACTCCACTAACAACTCTGTGCATTTTGTGAATCCTTAACAGAAAACTGTAGGTTGTATTCTGTGTGCAAGCAACATCTTACTGCAATAATGGAAAACCAGAAGGTAACACATGCTATTCTTTACTTCCTTCAGAAACCCACAGAAGCTGTGCCTGGAGACTTACCAGCCCTTTCCGATCTTGTTCCTATAATCAATGATCAGTCACAGTACATTAACCACTTGGAAGCAGAAGTGAAGTTTTACAAGGTATCAGACAACATATTTGACCTACTAAAACCCTGGTCTCCCAAATGTGAAGAATTGCATTAAAAGCAGCTTACACTTAGACTTGAGATTGATTGCTGTAATGACCAAAACTGAGCCAAATGCAGTTCAGTAGATCCACTACCCTGTGTCTTGGTGTCTGGCATTTAAGAATCTTTAATGACATTTTTACATCCCGTCACAAATACAAATAAGCATTTTTTTAAAAGAAGCTTTATGGGAATTTCAGCTGCAAAAATACAAAATCTGTCTTTTTGAGTTTTCTTAGTCTCTCTTAAAGGGTTAAAATAGTTGAGAATGTTAGTCAAGACTCTTGGTCTCAAGATGTATTTCAATACTGATAGCTGTCTTAAGGAAGCTTTTAAGTGCAATTCCTTTATCCTGTAGGAGGAGTTGTGTGGGATGAAAGATCGAGAAGAGGCAGTTTTACTTGAAAATGAGGAACTTCATCAGAAACTGAAATTCTTAACTGCAGAATACACATTGAGAGAACAAACTCTTCTAGATGCCTCAGTAAGTTTTTTTTGTTGTTGTTGCTTTAATCAGAGCTCAAGGATCTGGCCAGATTATTTTTATGGAAGGGTCTACAAATGGTTGTCTGCAAACAGAATTTTAGTCAAAATTTAATGAGAATTTGTAAACATGGATTTCCTTGGGTAACATCATTATCACAGGTTGGTAACCTAATTAACTTGTTTATTGGTTCTTATATTCTACTGAAGTTTATAAAATTCAATACTTACCTAAGTACATTTGTTTAAAAAACCAGCCTACATAATCATAACGGAAGCATTAATACTTTTATTTTAGGCAAATACTCAGAACTCCTGGCCTGTAGGTGGTAAAGACTGCAGCACACACCAGCCTGTCACCTCATCAGCAGCACATAGCAAAGATCAGGCTTTTGTTACAGCAGCTTCTGGAGACAAAGCAAAATGGCCTGTAGAACTGGTTGGTATTACCTTTCTTCACAGAGTCCTACCTTTGCAAAGCTGTTCAGTGCTTTGCTGTTGTGCCAGTTCTGATGATCGAGTTTGTAACAGACCAGGAGAAGTTTTAGTTGACTGAACCTTAATCTGAGCTCAAATTTTATTTTCTTAAACCTCATCTTCTCATTATACCCTAACTAATATTATTGTGCAGTTAGACACAGATGGCAGGTTGTATCTGCAGATGATGACTTCCCAGAGATAATTCTTGTTTAAAGATAATGGCTTCACTGTACTTTGGAGATTCTTAGGAGTAACACAGTGCCCAAGCAGGTGGGAACTTGCTGGTGTAATTTATGTAGCCCTCCACACAAGCTCTTTCATAATGAGTTGTTCTGCTCCTGGAACAGCACAGGCTCAGTAAGGTACAGAAATAGCTTTGTGCAATCTGCTTTCCTTAAGCTGAATTACACACCTTGTGCTTTTAGAGATACGGAGGAGTCCTAGTAATTTAGAGATGATGTTGTCTCTTCCAGTATTTTTAATTTCAGAAGGTATTAATTTTCCTTTTGCTCTGAAGTAGTGGGGTAGTGTTGCTATCTTTTGGGGAAAAAAAACTTGGGTAATTGAAAAATTTTGATATATTTTATCCATGTGCATTTGTATACTGTGGAATTTATAGGGTACTTCAATTCTTTAATTATATGGGATTTGTGGTTTTTTTAATAGAAAAATATAGTTTTGGTATTTTTATGCTATTATTTTAGACCTGAAGACCTCAGTGGTCGCTGATGCCTGCAGTTGTTTGGAAGCTAGTTTTTACAGTAATTGCTCTTTTCTTCATCTGCCACATTTAAAGTAGGAAAATCATGTTGATTGTAACTTCTTTCCAAGCATCATAGTGAGCTAAATTTGTAGTGCTTTATCTGGTTTGTTATCACCATTGTATTTAACATGGATGTGGTTGATTCATATACCTAGTTCTTCACCAGGTAATAAGAGTAACTCACTATATTATAAGTAAATAGCCTGTGTAC
Source organism: Dicrurus megarhynchus (assembly GCA_013399195.1). Lineage (NCBI taxonomy): Eukaryota > Metazoa > Chordata > Aves > Passeriformes > Dicruridae > Dicrurus > Dicrurus megarhynchus. The sequence goes on from VXAD01007025.1 coordinate 2,294,052, forward strand.
TTGAAGTTTTTCATGATTCCTTTTTAAAATCTGCTGACTTGTGGGAGGGCAAGAGCAAACTTGAGACATGATCAGCAGTTTCTGTGAATCATTGGAGAGAACTGAGGACTGCAGTTGGAGCTGAAACAATTTACCATATGAGGATCTGGCAAAAAACCTTATTTAGAAATAAAAAATGTGAGGGTTGTTCACTTTTTAGATTTTCAGAAGTGCAAAACATTTAGGTTTCTCTGCCACTAGTATTTCAACAGGTTTATGTCCTTAGGGGAAAAGAATGTGGGTAAAGTCTAGGTTTATTTGTAAAGACTATTATGAAGAAAGCAAGACATATCTTTTCTCTCATCTTTTTTAAAGGAGAATCTAAAACTTCTTTATCAAGAAAAAGTTAATATCCTTGATGCTCAAATACAGTCTCTAAGGTAAAGTGAAATTTTTTTTTCTTAAAATGATGCTTAATAAATTGTCACTACATAACAGCATGAACCACTCTTAATCTGAATTTAACTAAGAGAATGCCGGAGTTTGTGATTGTTGTGTCTTCTGATAGTGTCTCTGAAAACTGGTTTTCTATTAAGTTCTCTCAAATATAACTGTAGCAAAATGGAATGTAGTGCTATTTTATAGAAACAGTAGCAATATAAAACATCTTATCTTTTTTACCCTCTTTCCCCTAAAAAAGGTCATGTAAGATAGACCAATCAAAGAAAAAAGACAAGTTAGAATTTTAGCTTGTGTGATTACTCCCATAATTAGCTGCCTTCTACTAATATTTTATATTGCAAATTTTAGAGATCTTAAGCAGCAAACTAGTTTAGGCCACTGAATGATTTTTGAGCAGGAAAATATAATTTTGAAGCATACAGGCATGTTTCTAGCCATGTAACCCCCCTATCTTTAAACACAAAAATATTTGGAAGTAAGTCCTCATGTACTTCTCAAAATATTCAAGGTTTGAATAAGTAGCAAACTATACAAAAAAAGAGGAAGAGACAACCACTTTATGATGTGGTGTTCAGGACTAAACTTCCCCCTGTACACATACATGAGTAATACTGCTGCTGAGTCTGTTTAATTATGTTTTTCCCTGAATAAATCGTAGTTTCATATATTTGAAAATGCTAGACTTTTCTGTGTGTAAAAACAGTTATTTTTTTACACACAGAAAGGTAGAGAGACAAGTTTAAATAATGCTCTCTGCATTGGTGAAACCTGAAACGTGCAAAGCCAGTTTGTTAGTGAATGTAAAGGAGGATCTTAAATTTCAGCTGTATAATCAATTTTTTATTTTTTTCCCCCCTTGGCCTCAAGTGTTATATTTACTCAAAAATAATTCTTGGAGGCTAAGGTTTTCTCAAAAGTCCCTCAAGTATATTTTTCTGCCTCTTGATTTCTCCTAAGAGGCACAATCTTGCAAACAGGAAGTTCTGCAAAGCTAAATTTTATTGAAGTGAGAAATTATATCACTTTCAGTGGGACTATATTTCCTTTTAACTTCAAGGATGAATGTACACAGCACTTGCTGATTTCTGTCCAAGGTTTTCCAACAATAGGTTTGTTGCACCATGACTGTCTAAGGATATAAGCAGAGCAAATTCTGTTCAGGTTATAGTGGATTATATGTAATAGACCAAGTACTAAAATTGGAAAAAGTGCACAGAAGACTTTCCAGATGGAAATAAGAATGCATGCAGTGTATATATCATGTGCACAGTAAATCCGATGCAACCAGAATGTGTCAGACTTTCTATGTGTATGCTGCCCAGATGGCCTGCATAACAAACCCAAAGTTTTGGATTCATTGCACAATTTGTCAAATTGATGTATATGTGCACAGTGTGCGTTTGTCTGGAACTTCCTGATGTTAACATTCCTATTGCCTGCGAGTTCCCCAGCCTGACACATGCTTGGAAATTCTGGAGAAGATTCTTCAGAGCACCTGGTAAAAATTTTGGAGACAAGAAAAAACTTAGCCTGTTTTTCTGCACACGTGTTTGACCTCAAGTTGTGTATATTGCTGGATCTGAGTGAATGTGCTGATTACGTCTGGATTCTTGTCTAGGGAGTAGAGAATAAATGTGAAGTTAGTGATATTATTAATAAAAACAACAGAAAATTGTTAGAGTATTGAAATATTTATACAGCTGAGAGTGGGTTTTGCTAATGAATATTATACTCTGTTCAGACAAAATGTAAGCCTGCAAGTATTTAATCTAATAATTTTCTGTTTAACTTCAATATTTTCTGATACTACAGGGGAAGAAACAAATTACCACAGTATCGTTCTGTCTTTTAATAATTTTGATTGGGCAGTTCAACTGTTCTTTTTTTGTTAAAGTCTTCCTCAGCTTATTGAAATGTGTAAAATAATGTTAATTACAGGGATTCTGACAGTTCTTTATAGGTTACATTTGTTATCATATATTGTATATGAATATAACTTGTAGAAATATATAATTTCACAAATCATATTTTTTATTTCTTCTTTCTAGAAAAGACCTTTCAGAATCTCAGAAGACATGCAAAGATTTGGAAGAAAGGCTGAAACACCAGAAGTCACTCGTTTCAGCCAGAAATTCTCAGCAGGTTGGTGGTCTGTGCCTGAGCTGTGCCCAGCACGAGGCTGTTCTCGCGCAGACTCACTGTAACGTTCACGTGCAGACCATCGAGAGGCTGACAAGGTAGGTTGAGGGGGGGTATGTACTTTGTGATTGGAAGTATGGCTCCTGGCATTAAACCAGTTAAATCTCAATGTGTTGGGTTACATTCATAAAGAGGTGTGTACTTCTCGAACAATAACACTCCCAAGCTGGAGTCATAATACTGAAATCAGTGAATGTAGGTTGCAACCACTTTGAAATCTACAATAGCTTTGCTACGTATTTCAAGTGGGAAAGAGTGTTAGTTGTTACCATGTAGTTATGATCCCTTGGGCTGACCAGATAATGAGACTATTTACAGTCTGCTTCCTGCACTTTTTGTACAAACAAGTCCTTCACTGTCAGCACAAATATTGTGCAAGCCCATGTGTTTTGATCGATTATTTCTTGCAAAATTCATTATAATTCTGTAGTTAAAAGTTTTTGTGACTCCACTTTATTCTTCTTATATATGGGCAACTTTTGAGATACATCAACAACAGGTCAGGTGTTTGGGGTAGGATGCATTTCCTACCCCAAACACCTGTAGTAGTTCCTCCCTGACTACAATAAGACAGGGAAAAGAAGTTCCATTGGATAAAAATAAATTAAATTATTTGGTGCAACATTCTTTTTAATTCTAGCTTTTATTTAAATAATTTTAAAAACCCCAGCTATACAGGCTGAACATACGTAGTTCAGAAACCCCAACAGCATTACATTTTTTTCCTTAAGGAATTCTGCCAGTCAGTCATCTTCAAAAAAACTCTCCCTTTCAACTTGCTAGTAGTAATGATAGGATAATGCAGCTTTCTCATAGTTTGTTAAACAGCCATCTGTTTATTGTCAGATACCTGAAGCTTCTTAGAATCTCTGAAGTATTAGAATGAGCCTGCCAGAGATGGAATAGTGGGTCAGTTAGAAGCAGGAAGACTGAAGGGACATAGTACATATATATAGTCAGTCAAGTGGGCATTATTCCTCTGCACTAGATGGTTCTTGCCAGGACTTATGTAATTTTTTCTATAATTAAGTCCAAGAATTTTCTGGGAAAGCTCCATTGCTGCGAAGTTGTGTTTCAAAATCTGCTTTTGTAACAGAAGTAATGATTTGTCACAGATGTTGGAAAGTATGAGCAAACTGTAAATCAGTACATTCTTGTCCTCTTATAGTGCAGCTTGAAATAAAAGATTTGAACTGACCTCTTTATCTATCTTAAACCATTATTTCATTTGGATCTAAAATCTAAAAGCTACCTCTACTTGTGATGCAGTTTATTAAAAAAAAAGGTATTTCAGTAGGAATTTTCAAAGGAACTTTGTCCAATTCAAAAATGAAATAAAATTTCAAAATATGACTGCTAGGTCTCTGGGAAATACAAAAAAATGTCTTACTATTTCACACAACATTAAGAAGACAGCAATGTTCAGATAGAATCTCAAGCTGGACCTAAACCACAGGCAATTAAACTTAGTTTAAAAGCTTTTAACATATCAAAGTATTGAAAAGGTGAGATCAGGTATTACAGTTTTACCAACTTTGCTTTACCATTAATACAGATCTCAGTGTCTTAGTTAACAAAAGTTGAAAAGAGTTGTAGAATCCAGGTGTCTTATTGTTAGGTTAAATTCCAGTTTGGAGCAAATGGATTTAGATTGTCATTTGACATACTTAACGATTACTTGTTGAACTTAACCCTTCCATTTTATTATTTTTCCCTCTTTTTTTTACATTTAATGACAGTGTCATTCCACATTGCCTTTGTTTTCTTTATTTGTGTGGATCCTCATTTTGTTATGTCAACAGAATGTGCTCAGCTTTAGTATATTAATGACTTGAGATCTGCTCTCTTTACTGGCAGTTTCTCTAATGGTCCATGCTTCTAAAATGAAGGACTGGTTGTCAAGCAAATGATATTTTCAATATCTGCCAAGCTTCCAGTATGCTGTCTTTCACTCATGAGTTTTAGTCTTGTTTTGCCTACCACCCTTATGTCTTTTATCTGTTTATATTTTATATTTGGTATACCTGTTGTTTGGGGTTTTTTCTCTTACAAAATGATATAGAAGAAGTATCTGGGTTGTTTTTTTAATATGCAGAGAAAGAGATGACTTGATGGATGCACTTGTTTCAGTGAGACAAAGCATGAAAGAGATGCAGCAAAGGGAATCTAATGCTTGTAGGCAAGTTGAACACGCAGTGCAAATGGCAGAAGAGGCCAATTTCGAAAAAACAAAGGTAAATTCATCACGGAATTAGAGCTTTTTAGTGTTCAGATCTAATGCAAATGTTAATTAGTTTCCATGCTAATGAGAGAATACATGCATAAGACCTTTATCATATGTTGATGTGATGTAGATTTAAAACAACTGCACCATGTGACTGTTTCTGAGCAGTAACATGAACTCTGTATTTGAGTTCTTAAATTCTCATCAATACTGTAAGGAGTGTTGCATTTTTTAATTGTGATGTAGTTTCACAGCTAGGTCATGTAATTGAGGTGTAGAATTTTTAAAAGGCATTCATGACATGTAAGAGGATAATTTTGTCATCACATTTCTGACCTACTCTGCAAAGAATAGTTAAAATGCTTGCAAACAATTCTTTTTTGCCTCAGATCAGAGCAGTGCAAGAACTGATTAACTATCAGAGCTCTTTGAAGATGAGAAATTTTGTCTAATGATACCTGCAGGAAGCTTTTGTTATCTAAATAATAATGATAAAACCAGTTTTGATCTAATGCTTGTGTTAGCCCTAGTTCTGTACACAATCAATCTATATTGACCTGAATTATTTCCTTGATAGTTAGTGACATCTACTGTACTATTAGTGAATTACTATGAAATTGAGAGAGGGTTGTTTTGGCTTGGTTTTTGTAATTAAATGAAAACAAGATTGATATAATTGTTGTATTGATTGAATTGGTATTATTTATCCAGTACTGTAAGAGAAGAGTGTGTGCTTGTAGGGTTGTGTGAAGTGCTACCTGTTTGTCTACAAAGTTGAATAGTAGTCTGGATTTTTTTCATGCTCCAAAACTGTTTTAATATGAAGGAAGAGGAAGAAATTTTGTACTTACACTGCATTAATTTTGCCTTTTTACAAGTATTGTATACCTCTTGGTAAGTACAAACCATCTTTTTTTTTCGCAGTCCTATTCTACTCTTAAGGGCTGGTTTTCTTAATTACTAGCATGGAATCCCATAGAACAATCCATACAAACAAAACAAAAGTGAGAAGTTAACACATTAAGCCTCCAAATTCTATAATTGCAATTTCATCAGCCTGTTGACCCGAAGTCTAACCTCAGGTGTTTATCATTTAAAACCACCGTTTCTTCTTGTCTTTTGGTTGTCTCAGTAGTTTGTGGCTTCTTGCTTATTTCATAGAGCAGGGAGGAGATCTGTTATGATGAAGTTCACCATAGTTGAAGCAAAATCAGGAATATATTTTCAACACAAATGTCATAAAAGAGTAATTGAACTGCTCATTGTGTAGTCAGAACAGCGGAGCTAACAAAATAGACATTTCTTCTTGAAATGCCACAAATGTAACTACGTTATTCTACAGTGGCACTGGTTTAGATGTCTACTGAGTTACAGCAGCTTTATGCAGGCAATTGTTTGCTGATGTTGATGATTCTTTCCTACAGAAAAGGATTCAATGCCATAACAGAGGGATTCTCTCACCACGGTAGACTTGTGATAGGAAAGGGATCCTCCAGAGAGTCCCCCAGATTTGCCACAAAACTAATGGAGACTGTTAGAGCATTCTCTAAAAAAACATGGTTTAACTTGCTCCCCTCAAGAACAGTCCAACACCAAGAAAACTGAACACAGGGGATTGTCTTTGAGTAAAAGAAAAATAAACAGTTAAAAAAATTAATTTGAAAATTAAAAAAAAAAGTTAATAAGTTAGAATTCCTAAAAGGAGGTTACTCTAGCTTCTTTGAAACAGAATATGCTGGATATCAGTGAAGTGTTGAAATGAAGTTTACTTGTGGGCTAGCAAAGCTCCCTTCAGGGTACTTTGAAGATTTGGATTTACTTGTAATGGAGTAGTGTATTTCTGATTTAAACTGACATAACACTTAAATTTTGCACTTTGGCGGAGATACAGCAGCATATATGGATAAATATCTTCTTAGCTTGTTTAGAAGATAGTGTTTTGAGAGTATTCTGGAACTTAAGTTTCTTCTGTTTTGCTAGAAAACACATCTATACCCTGTGTTTTAGCACCTGAAATTAAGCAGTATCTTTATGAGGTTTTTAGTAGAATTAATTTTTGACAAACCTTAGACAATTTGTAAAACTTTTTTTTTGTATCTCTACTGACTGCTTTCAGGTTTCTTAGCATTCTGCACTCAGTAATTCATTTCAGGAGGAGACTAAGTAGAAGTGCATATATTTTATTAATTTTTCCTTCAGTTCTTTAGTTAGACACTGACCACTCTATTTGCAAGGAGTCAAATACTGGAGGGTGATTATAGTGATGTGCATTCAGGAATTTTAAATTTTAAATGCAAGGCAAATAATCATAGTTTTAGAAGAACCGCTAGTTATTTGGAAAGTACACTTGGAAAAATGCTTCCATCTTTGCCATGATTCCTAAAAGCAATTAAATTTCTCAATTGCAGTAGGGCATGTGTATACATACAAACATATACATCCATTTTGATTTTGTTAGTCCTATTCTAGATGGTAACACAGTAGGATATGTATAAACTTCATAACAACTGCATAAAAAATAAAAATATGACATTTCAAACTTTGGTTTCTTTGAAGGTATTGGATAAATACCATGTTTGTTTAAAAATTTTAGGTTTCTTTCACTTAAACAAATTGGGGTTTCTTAGGCTCTAGTCCACTGTGACCAACTGAAAAGTGAGATGGAACGGCAGAAGAACTATCTTGAAAAGGAGTTTGCTGCCCAGCTAAGTAAGAGGGCTGATGAAAAAGAAGCACTGCGGCAAGAAATGAAGAAGGAAAGGGAGGATTTGACAGCAATGGTATGACTTGGTTCATTTTTTGTTCGTGTATTACAATGAGTGTATCATTCTCTTTAAACTTCGTTTGCTTGTCTTGTATTTTTAGTTTTGGATGTGAGAGCTCAATAAGTCACTTCCACCATTTCTTTAAAGCAGTGGTAGATAAGTGGTCCTTTGAGTTTGAATAACTGGGGTTTGTGCTGTGTCACTAGATACATACTACGTTGTTGATGTTGTGCACTTTTATTTTAGTTTGCATAATATTTTTAATGCACTTTGTCAAGGTAAGAAAGGGTTAAGTAATATGCGATGCAAGGTTTGTACGTAGCTCTTTTATAAAAATTATTATTTAGTTTGTCAAGGCAAGCGTTCAGAAGTTAGTACATGTCAAATTTAGGATTCTTTGCTACTTTGATCTTACATATACATTAAAGTTACAGTATCATAATTTCAAAGTGATCTTATCATATGTTTAGTTTTCCCACCTGCAGAAATGTGTTGGAATCTCTCTTCTCACTTATACTAATGTTTATAAACTCTCTGAGACAGAATCTGTCTCATCGCTTATGCTGTGACCATTGCGATAGTCTTGATAACCTTGTTTTAGACTTCTAGATGCTGCTGTAATTTGAGTATAAAACATAAGGGTTTTCTGCCCAATGGAGTCTACAGAGGAAAGCTCATGCTAACAGCAGTAAGCCTGTGATAGAGGATGCATTTCTAAGGTGATTGAAATGGGAAGAAGTGTAGAGAGAGAAATACTTCATGAATTAGTGTTTTTCACACTTGTGATTTGCAGTATCTTCAGCCATTTTCTGGTGGAGGTTTGGAAACAATAGAGTGAATTTCTCTCCTGATCGTAGACTTTTTCTTATATTTTGGGACTCTTTTATAAGTTGTATGTCTTATTTCTAAAAATCCGGTGAGCACAGACTGAACAAAATAAACCATTTACAGTGTGTGTAAAAAAACCTCTTTGACTCCAATTCCAGATATAAAAACAGGTATTAAGCACAGTGATAGGGACTAAGTGATATTTAAGTACATGCACTGATATCAGTGATCTGTTGCCAGGGAAACTGAAATTAAAGAAAATAACCTTCCACTAGAGACAATTATTAAGCGATTCCTTGTTTGACTCCTTGCTATCTATCAGAAGTTATCCCTTTTATGAAATTAGTTGTTTTGTTACAGAGTTTCTTTAAAGCCGTGTATTCATTCCAAAATACAGCCTATTAGACAAGCATTTAATACTTTTTTTTGGTAGAATATTTCACTCCATGTCATCACATTACTTTATATTTCATCACCCACTGAGTTGTTTTACTGGAACCGATTCCCACTTTAAGTAGTTGTAGTCTTTTTTTTTAAATCCTGCATATACATAGAACAACATATAGTGACACTATGATGATGTCATGCCTGGTAATTAAAGATATGGGATGACTTTGTAGAAAATTATGATCTATATTAATGATTTACACCTACATATGATTAACTACTTTTATGTTTTAGGATTATGAGGTGGTAGAAATAGTATACTGTGCATCAAGTCAAGATTCATATGAATATTTTATTGCTTACTTTATGAAATGGTTTGTTTGAAGGGGAGAATTGGCATGATGCATAAATCAGGTGGATGTATAAGGAGTGAAAAATAGTTATGAATATATAATCCTCTAGGTTTTGCTTTGAATTTCTGAAAGTTAACCTGGAACTGTCAGATACCATTATTTCCACTTATATTAGTAAGCTTCAGGGCTAAATAGCTGAAGGTTCACTGTCTCTGTTTTATTGTTACATTTTTTAATCATTCAGCAAAATTTCATCGGAATTACATTAGAATTTTAAATATACTATTTCTATATGAGTTTTGCTCAACATTATGCTTTGATTTATAGTGTTGAAATGTTTTCTGAACTTGAAAATTAATTTAAGATCTGTGGTTGCAACAACAGTTTTCTTTAGCTGTGGGAACATGATTTGGTTTGAATCAATCTACATAAAGATGGATAAGAAGGTGTTAAATACTACTTTTACATTGCAAAACTAATGTATTCAGCTGCTTCTGACACCTTGTTCATATTAACAAGTCCTGGAGACTAGTGCAGTTGATGAAAAGTTTCAAATAAACTACTGTATGATAAATTAATTAAAAATAGTGAACCCATTAATAAAATAATGTAGCCGTATTCTTTTGTATTATTAATAATATAGGATATATTTTTATTGTACATACTTGATTTTTTATTACATTTTTTATATTATATATTTTGTCATACAGTTGCTTTTGAGGAGAAAGTTCCACAAGAGTTTGATCTGTGGTTTGTCAAATTGCATCACTACAGTGTTCTTGGACTTTTTGCAGGTGACAACTTTGTCTAAGGATGTGGCTGTTTTGGAGGCTCAAGTAGAGAGAATTACAAGGGAAAAGAATTCTCTAGCTAACCAGTTAGAAGAATCACAGCACCAGCTTGCATCTCATGAAATGGAGATGAATAAGGTAAGCACATTTATAAAGGAATATTGAGCTTGGTTTTCCTTATAATTGTGACCTGAAAGAAGAGAATCTTTACCTTGTCCATTTTCCTCTGTTTTGGTAAGGAATATGTGGTAACTGTAAATTTCATCTCAATATCCTAGAGGCACTACAACTATCCCAGCTGCAGGGGTAAAAAAACAACTTTTTCAATTTCCAAGTCACCTTGTCATGCAGAAGAACTTTTCTACTTTGCAGCCTATGAGGGTCACTATTTAAAACTCTGTTCCAGTGTTTCAGTAAGAATTGTGTTTGGTCTGAGTGAGACAACGTAGAATTCAACAGTGTCCTCAATTGCTACCTGTGGGACTTGCAGTGCTAAAATAAAGGGAGCTAGCTGTATCAAATCACTGTTTTTCAAGTACTTTCCTTTGGACTTTCTATGTAGTACACTGCTTAATTCAGTACTATTGATAGTATGCCTCTTACAAAGAGATCTTCTAGTTAAGAATTATAGCTTAACGTGCACCTTGTGTAGGTGTATCACTCTTGGGTGCTTTCTTTTGCACGTTTCTCAGTCAATTAGCACCTTAATGTGGGTCATAACATGAGAAAGAAAAAAATATTTGTTACAGCCTCTTCAAATGTCTATATTCATTACCAATAATCCTAGGGCCCATCCTACCTCCCCAGTTGTTAATTGCAAGGATTTGAAGAGCAATTTATTCTTTGGGCCTCCAGAGATTTCTGGAGAGGTTCTCGAGAGTTCCTGTCTTCCCCTGCTGTCCTGGCTGATAGAAAGAGGCAAAAGTGTTGCAGAAAATTCACAGCAAAAAGTCATCCCAACTTACTAGAAAGTTTAATTTCACTTTAACTGAAAGACAAATGAGTATTTTAAGAATGTCAGAATGGTTTGATTTACCAATTCTGAAACACACTTTTGGTCTTTCAGGCTGGGTTCACAAATGACTAGCACCACTTAGAGGGGTGAGGAGGTGGTGAAAGAGGCAGTAGGTACAAATATTCATTGGTCTGAAAAGAACAATTTTGTACCCTACCAATTTGAAGTTATCTCTCAGGAGATGGTACTGTGGTTCCTGTCCCTGCTTCAGTTAATGTTAATACAAAGTTGAATAGGTGGTCACCTTGCAATAGTCTATGCTGTGTTTTAATTGCACTGTCCTGAGAGATTGGAAAACTTCGTTTGTGTCCCTGTACTAAACTGAGAAGTCTTGAAAATCCTGAAGGAACCTCCCAACCACTGAGCTGACAGGACTCTGTGCATCACCCTGACATTTTCATTGGGTATATGACATCTTTGCTTGTGAATCTGACTCTTTGTTTCCAAACTCAGTTTGCCATTATTAAAAACAGCAAATAGCAATACTTCTGGTTTTTTTCCGAATCATTGTTTTCCTTCATGCACCAGAAGTCAGGGAAAAAAAATATGGAGTGAGGATCTATTTCCTTCATTCCTTAGGAGACTGAAAAATCCATTATTAGGACAGCACCATCTGCTGATTCTTCTGTGTTATTGCCTTTGTATGTACAGTGTATGGAGGAGCTGAAGGCAAGGATTGCTGTATTTTTTTAATTTCACTTGGAGGAAGTGACATACTGCATTTTGTTACATCCTTCAGATAAAGCAAGGAGGAGGTAGAAAGCTAGGGTTTGCAAGCCATGCAGTTGCATCTCAAGATTTTTTTAGTTGCATATAATATTTTTGTGTTTAAAAAAATGCTTTAGAAGTTTGCCGTTCTTCAGAGCATTTGCTGCTTTGCGTTATTTGCAATGGCTAAATTCACAAGCTGTCCTTTGAATTTATAAGTGATGCTACTTTTTAAAAGTTATGACAGTTGGTTTAGTTTTTTGCTAGAGTGATTTCATTGCAGTATGCATATTTACTTTTTCCCTACTTTCTTTTTAAGGAGAAAAAAAAAAGTGAAAATGAGAAGAGGTATAAGACTGAAAAACAGAAATTAATATGGGTTGTAGAATATGTGAGAACGTTTTTGAGAAGCACAGAGGATTGTAGCAGCAAATTAAAAGGGTGTACATTTAAGGAGCAAGTGCTGAAAGAATATAGGCAAGGCAGGAAAGTGGAGTGAGTTGGGAAGAAAGTTGACTAAGAGGAGCTGTGAGTAAACATATTTGCATTCTCACTAAGGCATGTGCATGTATTTGGTTGGTTAATTAAGGTGAAATGAACAGGCACAAATTGGAGGTGATGGCACAGGATAAGGACAAAAAGGGGACAGCTTAGATTGAAAAATGGAGGAATAACAACCCTGCACAGCAGTAAAGTTATGTGGAAGGGATTAGCGATCTTCTGGTTTTGTTTTGGTTTTTTTTATTTCTTTCACTTTCTTCTAACTCCTTCACAGATTCTCTGAAGTTTATCTGCCAGCTGGAAAGGATTGAGGGGGTAATATAACAAACACTGCAATAGCAGAGAATAGTTGTCCTGTGTAGATGTGATTTCTTGAAATGTTGCTTTGATCCATTTCTTCTGGACCATGTATCTGTTTAAATTAGACATTATTTTTTAAAGAATTTATCTTCAGTTTGCAATAAGTTTGTAATGCTCTGATCAAACTTTGGAAATTATTGTGTTAACATTTAAACAATTTCTTTCTCAACAGCATCAAATTGGCAAGTTAAAATACACCTTTATTTAGGAGTGTGATAGATGCTTTACTTCTAGGTTTTGAAAGTGTTGACATAGACTTTCTTGGGATTTTACAGAGAAGGAGAGAAGAATATAAAACCAGCAACTGTCATCTAACTGTATCTAGTGATATATATTTACAACATAAGTATTTATACTTAGCAAAATCTTGATCCAAATATATTTGAATCTAGAAGGTACTGCATATGTCAAAGTTAATGACTATATATAGAATTCAGATCCACCTTTCTATGTAAAAACATTTACCATTTGTAGACCTAAAATATCTGTAAATTAAAAATATGTTGCATTTCAACGACCTGTAGAGGGCACCAAAAGATCTAATTGCAAACCCTGGTCTATGGATTCTTCAAGCTACAGATCATGTTGTCTGTGTAATCTAACAGGTGTGTGGAGAAATGCGCTATCAGTTGAATCAAACCAAAATGAAGAAGGATGAGGCAGAAAAGGAGCTCAGAGAGTACAGAACAAAAACTATAAGGGAGCTTGAAATTAAGGACCAGGTAAGAGATAATACTGCTATAACTTTGCAGTTATTAGTAACCTAAGTAGGGTTTTTTCAGAAGCTGGAATGATTCATTTTACTAATAGTGGTCATTTATTACTGTTAAATGGTTTCTAAATTAATGGCAAAAAGCCAGCTTTTACTGCTAAATAAATACCTCTTGGTTATCTTAATCTTGTTTTCAACCCTAGTATGTTCAGTTTTGCGCATCACTCATTCCATGCTTTCATATAGAATTACTCTATCATATTATTCATACAAGCTACTTAAATTCTATGTACTGTATACATATGTTTATACACTTTTTCTCACAAATAAATCCACACATAATTACCTATACATGCAGCCTAACAGAACATTAAAGACTCTAAGCATAACTTAATGATACCAAAAATGAAAATCATTTATCTTCCAATTTCTTTAAAGATTCAATGTTACTGAATGCTGGGATTCATAGAAAAGTTTAAAAAAACAAAACCAAAACAAAAGTAACCTTCTAGAAAAAAATAACTGTAGAAAAATTCCATTTGGCATTAACTGTTGCTTATCTAAAACTGGGTTTCATAATAATACAAAAACCAGTATATGCCTTACAGGTAGTTTGTGAGAAAACATCCCATGCAGTAAGAAAGATTATTAGAGTAACCTGCAACATACTTGGCAAACAGCTTGAACAGGTGTAATCTGCATCTTTTGAAGTGCCCTTTTTCTTGAGGTTCTATCCATTTTTCTCTAGGACTTCAAACTTTAAGTATTCCTTCATAAGTTGTGATTTGCACAGAAGAGTCTTCTGAATACACAGATATATAAAATACACATGAGGATGGTTTTTTTAATATGCTTTTTGTTATTTGAGCAGCCTATCCAACAGGTTTTGCATCATTCTTTTTCTTGTAAATAACTGAACAAATCATTCCCTGTATAAGAATATATGTAGGGGGAAAATAAAGTATTTCAAAAATTAAATTTTTAATTACCAGTTCCTCAAAAGCTTCATGTAGGACAGTAAGTTGATTAAATTAATAGTGCAACCTTAGTCTTGAAGCAATATTAATTCAAGTTATAATGAAAATATATGTAAAATCCAAAGGAGGAGCTGATTAGGTGAAATAGCCCTTCAACATGTATAGAAAATCATACAGTGCAGAAAAACAGAGATCTTAAAGCATTCTTTTTTTCAAGGTTTGGTTTTTTTTTTCACTCCTGCATCCTTTAGGCCTAAGGACACTGAAAAACAAAAAACAGGCTTGTCGTCTGTGTCTTGACAGATATCACAGATAAAAGAGTTGGCATAATCTTGGCATACAAATAAAACAGGATGTGTTTAATAAGATACTTGAAGAAGTATCTTGGATTTTAAATCCACTTCTCCAACTTGCTTGAGGATTGCCTTTTGAACAAATTATTTAACAAAATACTTTAACCTCATGTATCAACATACTGGTATATGTATCTGTGTGGGGCTGAATACACCAAAATATGGTGATTTATAATTTGATATAAATTGAAATGATGTGAGGGAAAGTTCCTATCAGCAAAAATTATTAGATAATTAGAAAAAAAGTAGATACTCAGTAATTATGTTATTATATTGTTCAAATATGGTTGTTGGTTTGTCAAAAAAAAGGAAAACATGCAATTTTGAAATTGTCAGACCCTGTATCTAGCAGCTGTTTTGTAGCTGTGGCTCCAGTAACCGAAAAAGTTCTGTATAGGTCCTAGGATTATTTAAAACATTGAAGGCAACCCAAGAAGAGTGTTAGAGTGCCTTATTCTGTTGTTGTTGTTGCTGGTTGGCTGGGGATTTTTAAATCAAATTTTAACAAATATTAATAAATCATTGCAAATTATTTAGTTTTAAAAAATGAAAACAGTTCAGTCGCATCTATCTTTGTATTTAAAGAAAACCTGAAATGTTTTATCTTATGTGGCACCGAATAGCAAACAATAATTGTTCTTTGGTCTCTCAGCCATGACCTGACCTTCTGGCTAAGAGACAGAGCTGATACCTTCCTTGGCCACCATCTGTTCGTAATAAATACATATTTATTTTTTTTTAAAGTAGAGAGACAATAATGTATGAGTATTTTCATGCTATTCGGTATTAAATGATGGCTTTTTCTCTTTTAAAAGCAAAGGATCATGTTTTGGATTGCCTTTTAACATACTGAGAGCAAGTTTACTGTTTCTTCAGGTATAATTGTATTTTTAATTGTGCTGTGGATAAATTTCAGTTTGGAAGATATTTTTTAGTTTACACGTAGTGACTTTTAAAAAAGGATTAAAATTATTCAGGTGTGTCAGAATAGGCAGAAAGCCCCACATATACAATTTAGGATCACCAGACACATACATTTATATGCCAAGTAAATACAGGTTGGTATTTATCATATGCTGGTATTTGTAAATCTTATTCAAAATTGAACTTACATCATTTAGGAAACCTAAAGAGAGTATATATCTTTGGTCTTACTCTCTTTTATCCTAATATCTTTTTTCCTATCTTTATTGTTTGGTTAGGACTAATACCCACGTGTCAGTATCTGTTATAACTCTCTGTTATTAACATTTTACGTGAATATTTCTTAAAATTTAAAAAGCAATGAGCAATGCTACCATTTAAATTTAACAACTGTTTTGTAATATCATCCATCATGATCCTGATTAACATCAGGGTTATGGAGGGAGGCGGGGGGAAAGACATGTACCACACAGTTTCTCTACACAAAAACCACATCTGTTCATCTGGCCCAATATGTTGTAAAGTAGCATAACCTACTGCCCTCTCTTTTCCTCTCTCAGCCAGCCCTCCCATTGTGGATGTAGCTGTGCTGAAATAACAGTGCATTACTTAATACTTTTACTGCTTAGGAACAAGCTTTATAAATTATACGAATATAATGCCTTCATGGCAGTAAACTGTGTCCACACTAGGGGTTGTACTAGCACAGCTATATCAGAGAAAAGTCACGCCCTAACCTAAATTGCTGTTATTAGAACAAAAATTGTGTGGCATATTTGACACAGCAGGGCTTCACTTTTATAATACTTTTTTTGTTAATTTGTAAGCACTGCATGGCATAATTTATGCATTTCTAACAGAAATCATACTTCTGACACACTATGAAATTGTTCCTCAGATTAACATCACTTGCTCTTTTCAGCCCTGCCTTATGAAAATAAAAATGAAGTTCACTGTTAATAATTTGCTTTCTGTTTATCTGAAATAATTTATATTTGGCTTATAAAATCTTGCAAGCTTCAGCATGTAGAAGTGAAAACAGTTTTTAATATTGGTTTTCGCTGTCCAAGCCAATTTGGGTGTCATCCTTATTAGATAGTTCTTACCAGTAGCATGGCTCCACTGGGAGTTGTGTCCTTGCAATAAAGTAATAGGACATGTTAAATTCAACTCCAGAAACTAACTGCAGCTTTTCAATTTTGTTTTATCATGTTTTATGGAATCAGATAAATACTTTGTGTAGAAATAAATCCAAGATTTAAGTAATCTTAACCTGTAAAAAAGTCTTTAAATTTGGGCAGATACAGTTTGAAGGGGGGAATTACAGAATTCTGTTGCCTACCTTGTAGGTGACAGAATTAAAAGCTCCAGAAACACTGTAATAAAACCCACAGATTTTTAAGATTTGCCTGCATGGCTTTTCATGAATCCAAATAAAAAGAAGTTGAGACTCACTGACATGCTTAACCTATACAAATAGGAAGAGCTACACACCAAAGTATTTTGTGCAGTATGACAGAACCTAAATGATGCCTCTGTACATTATAGACTGACAATTTTGCAGACAAATAAAAATCTGGCAAAATTGCAATCCAAAAGCATTTTGCCAAAGGATATTTTGGGAATGTTTATCTCATTTGTCATAAATCCGTGATTTATAGTAACCTAATTTAGATGTTATAAGAGGAGAGATTACTGACTCTGTCTTCATCAAAAATAATTCAGGCCAAGAATTTGGGTACATATCCTAGAAATGCTTCAGAGTATTCAAAGCAAGACCAGTAACACCTTGTGGAGACCCTGATTCACTGAAATGTCTTTTTATGAACAGATACCAAGCTTTCATGAATCAGGCTTTAAAATACTAGAGTTTTCAACAGCTGTGACATTCAGCATATCACCAGATGTTTTGAAACTTGCAAGTTTTAGTAACTGGTGAAGATAGGTTAGGATTATGCGTTGTGTGTATTCGTGTAACAGTCTATATCTGATATTCTGTTTCCTCATTAGTTATAAAGATGCTCTGGAAATTCTGTTTTGAAAATAAATTCTATTAAATCATTAAACATATACTTGAGTAATATTTGGCAGGGGGAAAACCCCAAAACACAGAAGATAGCTTGAAACTCTTAGCATGAAATTTTCTCACTTGGTCTGACCTTGAGTATAATGGTCTTAAAAGTAGCAAACCCAAATTGCTTTTGGACAAGAAAGCATTAAGGAAATGTGATAACCTTTACTGTAACTGAACTCTTCCTAATGAATCATTTTGTGTTTTGGGCATCCAGTGCATTAATTTGAAAATGAGTAAATAAGGAGTAAAATGGCAGTACTTTAAGCCTTGCTTTGGTATGAAATTTCTGGCCTGCTCAGGAGGAACATCATTCTTTTTTTTTATAGCTGAACTTACTAGCTCATCTCAAGATTTTTGGGGAAGACATTGACCTACAAGCCTGCAATATATATAAAATTATAATATGGCTGCTGCTGCTCTGCTGTGGCATAGCTTTCCTCTGTCAGCCATCCATTCCTCAAGGGTCAGTGGTATGAGCAGCCTTCATTAAATCCTATCTATTTCCTTAAGAAAAATCCTTCAGACTAGGATTCCCAGTAGTAGACTTTTCTGTACTCGCTTGTCTGCATTTTCTGTACAGGTCTGCTTCCCCTAAGCATCTGGCCTGCTAAGAGGAATAACACAGGATTGGGATTTTATTGTTCATAGGTGTAGTTTGGCCCATGTAACCTTGATCCATGTTCTGTCATCCACAGGGATGTCACCCCACAGTATATGGAAAAAGAAAATTGTTTATGTGCATTAAAAATTATTCAGAGTAGGAAAAGAATTGCACATCTCTTGATATAGTGAGTATACATACTTAAATAAATGCTTGGTTTCTGTTGGGGTTTTTTTCTTCTTCTCTGACTAGAAAAAGTGGTTGTTTTATCAATAGTCATTGTGTCAACAATCAGAAGAAAAAGAGTGTAAAAGTCCCTGTCACTTCTCAGTTGTTATTGCATAGGTTTTCTTTTCAGCTATTCCTTAATTCAGTCCAGGAAATAAGAACCAATCTCACATTAGTAGTCTTAAATAGTGTTTGAAAGGATAAAAGGAACAGGTTTTGTTCTCTCCTAGTTTTCAATAATAAAGTAGGTGTAATCTTCCCCTTCCTTCTTTCTACACGTATCTTTCCTTTTCTGAAATTTTTATCAGCAAGTGAACCATGTATTTTGCACTACCTCATTGTCCCCCATCTCCCCCCTGAGCAATCCATTAACAAAAAAAAATCATCTCATTCCACTGTGAACAAAATCACTTTCTTATCTCTCCTGGTAGCTGCTGAGTTAATCTGTAGTACAGCAATGTTCTCTGTTAAAATGTGACTGTAGTAATCTCTATGGGATTGGAAGTTTTGTTCCTGAAATAGTATTGCAGTTCAGATATTTTGGTAAATTAAAAACAAATATTTTCATGGAAATGATGAGGTAAAATCCTTGTATAATATGTTTCAGCCATTCACTCTTGTCATTTCCCAGGGTATTTATCCACAGGGACCATGTTGCTCTTCAAGAATTTGCATAAGGACAGACCTTAAAGATTATTTCTTGATTAAAAAATTGCATGTGTGTACTCATAAATATATACTTTGCAACATACATTTTTTTCTCGCCCCAGCTAACAACTGCAGTTAGCAAGTTTGCTTCAGTGAGATTTAAAGTGTGTTCCTCTAAGCGCATCCACCCTCCATGCTATTCCCTTAAAGTTTTTCCAGCACCCCTGCTCTTCCTAGCAAACTGCAGGGTCCTGTCTCTCTTAATTCTCCATCAATTTGGAAGCAGAGGGTTTGTGGCTGATGGCCTTTGCTTAGGTGATGGGTCCTGTCTTGAGGCTCTGCCTTTTAGTGGAGCACACAAGGTGTGTGGTACTGCCAGGTGCCGTCACATTTGCAGTACAAGTGACACAGGGGTCACAAAACTACTTGTCTTTGAGGAATCTAACAGTCCCACCAGACCAGGTTAGGATAATAGCCATACAAGAAATCACAGCCTGCTTTGCTTATCTAGGCTATGTCTTTCTTTGTCCCTCTGGTCTTTAGAGATCAATTGATTTGTGAGCCAGCCATACAGAAAAAAACTTCCCAGAGGAACCATGTGTGTTTCTTGGGGCTACTTTTTGTGTTTCTGCTCAGGTTACTTGCCTTTCCTGTCAGGAAAGGTTTTCAGATTCCTGTTTTAGGCTAAATGATTTGCAGAATTTGCAGTAGTCCTGTGGTTTTTTGTGAATTAGCCTCTTAGAAAGAGGTGGTCTTTGTGAACTCTTTTAAGCCTTATGTACATATTTGTATATTCTCACAGCTTTATAACAAATCTACTTCCAGAAATGAGGTTTCCCCTTTGAAACCACATGTAGTTTTCATGAGTGCTTTGTATCCTCGTTCAGATTTGAATGGGAAGCAGCAGTAATTCAAATAGAATGCAAAAGGGAGAAAGCCGTTGTTGGGATGTGGTGGGGGTTAACCTTGTGATGGCCCTCACACTCTTTACAAAGTTGGATTGTTCTTCAGGTGCAATATGCTATGTCAGATGGCCATGCCTGGGAGGTCTGAGGTTTAGAGACCACTCTGAACCTAGAGTTGCTTGATTGATATCAGGATTAGGATAGAAATGACTGCAAATGACCCCTGCTGCATATGGACTGATAGTAATCCAAGTAAAACACTTGAAATCTTGCTACCAATCTTGTTTTGTTGAATTTTTTTAAATTAAAATAATATTAAGTAAGAAAATCCCATTAGTTCTGTCCCTGATTAATTCCATTAATTAATTCTAATATTATTAGGTATGGAAGGCAACATGGATTGAGATCAGTGCAAAAAAATAGTGCAATAATTTCCTGTCAATGGTACATATAATATTTAAATGTATGTGCAAGGCCATACTGGGGGCACCTCTTTGAAAGACTTTGTCCTGAGCACTATCACAGATCTCACTGCTTTGAAGGCTACTTAAGTAAATGAAGCTAAGCTTATGAGCATCATGGCCTGTAAAAGTGTAGTAATTAGAGGTGTGTATGTTTTTACAGATGCTGATTGCCTTTTGGGGATGTACATTCAAATACCAACCACCACAGCGATTATATTTCACTTTTTATTACTCTATATTTTTTCTTCTATTTTTGGTCCTATTTTATGCCCCTTTAATCTTTTAGTAAGGGTGGCAAATGAAGTATGGAACAAAAAAAAGTATTGTAAATACCATGAATATTTTACTCTCCAGAATTATTTTACTGCAGAATTTGGGCAATGATACAGTCGGTGCACAATTTACTTTTTAGTTGATGCTGTGAATCTTTTTTTACCTGATGTCTGAACATACCAAGACAACAGTGAATGTCATAAATCACTTAAGAATTAATTTGATTTTAGTTTACTTTTCATTGTGTTAAAAGTCTTCCAAAGTTGTTTTTTGTATTTTCTTCAGAGTACAAGTTCTTGTATCACCACTTAATAGTTCTCATTTGTTAAAAAAATTAAGTATTTTTCTTCTCTGACAGTTTGCTGTTATGTAAAATTCTATGGAAAACATCTGATAGTTTGAAATATTAAGTTGTATTTTTTGCATACAATAGAATCAGCATCAGTATGAAAAGAATTAAATAATTATTTTAATCTTTAATTTGATTTCTTTTGAATTAAATTATTATTTAATCAGATTTTACAGAGAGATGTCTAGTTAATTAAAAAGCACATTTTTGCAACATGCATAAGTATCGTTAAGTGAGGATACTGTCAGATAGGTTATGAAGAGGATATTTGAGGATTGATTCAGTGTTTGAGAAATCATCTTTTATGTTTTCCAGTAAGCTGCATTTATGTCACTGAATGAGCATCTCCAGCATGTTCCCCTAAAAATGCATTGTGAAAATCTGAAGATAATTTTTAAATGCATCACAAACTAATGAATGAGAAGTGAAACACTTCAGTGCTTCAAGAAAAGATACAATAGGGTCCTATATGCTCTAAAGTGGAAAACTTAAAATATAAAAGGTGGTTGGTGGTAATACTGAAAAAAGAAAATAATTGATTTAGAATAAAAATTTCCTTCAGTGGTACTTCAGCAATGCTTCATTTCTGTTTAAGTAAAACTTCTTTTGTGTAACTGAGCTGAATATGGATGCAGGATGGTGTTAGTGTGTTTCAGCTTACTAATAATGGTGAGGTTTAGCCTGCCATCTTTCCATGGCAAAGTGCCTGCTGATATTCCTGGGAGTTTGGGCAACTGCAGAACAAGACATATTAAATAGTACTTTTGAAATTCTGTGCAGAAGTAATAAGAACATTAAAGTTGCAGAGTTAAGCACCAGAAGTTGCCTGTTCTAACCTTAATGTAGTCTTGTTGTACGTATACATTATGATAATTCTGTTCCTTGTTATACTGAAAATCTGTTTCAGATTTTCTTAAATGCAAGATTGTCATCTGTCTTTTTGCAGTTCTGTGCTCCATCTCTTGTCTCTCACATACATTGAAAAGTTAAGTACCTTAAAGAAATAACTTTCTGATCATGTGGTAAAAAGCTGTATCACAGGTGATAGGCACTGAGGGATCAAATTAACACTGCATGAGAAACAGAGCTGTCAGCAAAATGCTTTAGTTGGTGCTTTGTTTCTGTTTCTGTCCCTACAATTACACTGGGGCCTGGATAGCAGCTACAGAACTGCTTGCAGCTTCCTGATAGAAGAAATGGTAACTGAAGTAACACGAAAATTATTCTGAGTAAAACTTGGGAAAAATGCTGCTGATAAGGTTCCCTGCAGGAACAGTGAAGAAGACTCATTGATTCTGTAATTTCTCTGTAGATTAAATTCCAATTACATTGTGATGACCTAATGATGGACTAGACATATTTCAGAATTCAGGACAGAGTGTATTTGTGAGACTATTATTGTTGATAGGTGAGTGAAGGGGGTTGTTTTTTATTATATGAACATGTCTCAGATTCTGAGGGTTTATGTTTCAAACTATTACCTGAGTTTTTAAACTGAAGTATCCCATAGTGTTGAGGGTATGGTCTGTTTTCAGCCTGTAATTGTGGTGTGGTGTGTGGCTCCTACCAAATTATTTTGAATGAACATGTTTTGGTGTTTCAAAAAGAATAATTTAGTTGATAAGCCTCAATATACCTAGACTGGCTGTTTCTGAGTTGCTGTTAACGTATTTTATTGGGTGGCATTTTCCTGCCATCCCTTTCTCATGAGGTTGTCTGCTGTTTCTGCCATGGTCATTACCAGAACTCTTGTGTAGAATTCCTATTCTTCATACAGCTCATGCTGCAAGTACCTCCAAACATTGGTATTTTAAGATGTTTATGTATGTCTGTATATACCTACACCCATGTACAAACATATGTACATGTGTGCATGAGTGTAAAGGAGCTCATACTGGATTTTGGAATTACTGATGAAAGTAGCTCAAATAAAATTGTTCTTCAAGCCACATGTTTGTTTTCTTGATACTTCTAATAGAAATTGTAAGACACCTGTGAATGTTTAAAGATCTGTCATGAAGTAACACTTCCCTATCTGAGAATTTCCCCCTGCACTTTCATGACAAGTGAAATCTATGTATGTGTTCTTGAGTTCAGCCCTGAAGGTTCAACATCTGGCTGATGGAAACGAAACATTTTCACCAGAGGTTCTTGCACTTGGAATTTGCTTCCTTCTCTGGGTCTGTGTCAAAACCTGACTGAGCCTGTTTAACTCGAGGCAATGGTGTAAAGCCCATCTGTTCCTTGAAACTTTTCCCTCAAGGAGTGATCTAGAGTGTATTTATGTTCTCAGCTGTGGTTGTGCTTTTTTTAAGTACTTAGCTGATGCTTTTGGACTAATTTGTGGTTTGGGTTTGTTTAAAGGTGTGCTGAATGGAGGTACTTTTAAAGCAAATTTTAGGAATGTTGCAGAACTTCCCTATCTTTAACTTGTAATGACAGCAAAGAGTTTATGCCTCTGCTTACTATGAATGGAGAGGTAACACCTATGAACTGCTACTGTTAAGAAGAATAGAGAACCCACTGAGACTTCTATTTAAAATATGCAAAAGTCCGTGAAAAGTGAAAATGCAAAGCATTTGTAACTGAATATCTTTGAGCACCTGATTTTTAAAAATTCTGTCAGTGTAATAGGTTGTTATATTCTTTAGAAGGGAAGACTATTAATGATTTTGTAGACGGTGTTACTATCTTTGCATTTGAACTTGGGATTCCCAATATAATTTGGTAGGAGGTGCGTGTGGTAAAGCAAGGTAACATTTAAACTCCAATCAAAATTTCCTTCATGAACCTTTGTTGAGTGTTCTTGGGGAAAAAAAAGTGTACAGTTAAGTAAGTGGCAAAACTAAAAATCAAAAAACTCCCAGCCCTATGAAATGGTGTTGTTTTTTTGGATGAAGAGATTGTATTTGTCTGACATCATAACTTCATGTAAGTAGTTTAGGTTAACATTTTTATGGGATGAAAAGAGACAAGGTTGTTACGAAAGTGCTTCAAATGTAAATATTGGGTTGGGGTTATATTCATTTGTTTTTGTAGGATGTTTGAATAATTTCATTAATTAAAGAAGATACTGTGTCTTGTCTACACGAGGAAGATATCACAAATAAGCTATGGTATAATTTAAAGTATAATAGCTATTCAGCACTGACTCCTTATATGAACAGTTTTATTCTGTTCTACAAATGACCTTTCACAGTATAATTGACTGAAAAACATGCAAGTTCCCTCCAGCCCCAATGACAAATAAATATTTATGTAGGGAGTTAGTGCAGAACAGTTATTACATGATAAAATTACAGCGTCAGCTTATTCTGTACTCTACTGGCCTTCTTAAAAGCATCCTTAGGACAAAGTATAGTATTGTGTTACAGATGTATTCCTACAGGTACTTGTATGTTGTATATGGACTTAAAGAAAAGTATATTGTTTCTGAGAATTTTTATGAAAAATGTTTAAATTGCTGACAATATAATTAAGATAACATAAGTCTAATATGTGTCACTGGAATTGAAGATGCTGGTCATGCAACCTTGACTATTGTTATTTGTAAAATAAATTAACAGACTTACCAACTTTAGTTACAATGTTGATATATAAAGACTAAAATAATAGGATTAACAGCAGCTGGTATATTTAGGGTTCAGACAGAAGTCATAAATCACTTCTTTTCAATAATGGTAAAATCAAAAAATTACCTTTATTCTCTTGTGTAATATTAGGTGACAAAGCTAAATGCCCACTTATCATTGGCTATGTAATAGCCAATTAAAAAAATAAAAATAAATTAATTATCACAAGAGCTATCCTCGGTCAAGCAGCTTCCAAAGAAGGCGACTGTTCCACTGCCTTTCTGGCTCTCTAGCACAGTGAATTCAGGCCACAAATATGGAGCCTTCACCTAAGAAACTTGGAAAATACTTGAGTGCCTGTAACTCTTAAGCCGCCTGCATGAACACAACAACATTGATTGTATATTAGAGTATTTAAATATGAAACACATTTTGGCTTTTCATAAGAATGTAATTTCAAATACTTTAATTTGCTTGTTTTGTAGTTTTTATCAATTAACTACTTTTGTTCAAAAACAGAAGTGTGCATTATTTTCAGCTGCTTTGATCACTTTTTTTTTCTTAAAATGTGTCTCTATGTATTTCTTAAATATACTTTCTTTGGTTCTATAATCTTCTAAGAAAATAGAAAAACTGGGATTAGAGTTGAATGGAAACAAACAGCGATTGGAACAAGCCCAGCAGGATGTGACAGGAGCCAGAGAGGAGTGCCTAAAACTGACAGAACTGCTGAGTAAATCTGAGCACCAACTGCACCTCACCAGGTACCCCTTATCCTATTACATGCTGTAGTACCAATTTCATTCTGCTAATTTTTTGCCACAGGCTTCCCCACAGTTGTTGTAGATACTTGTAGTCATTGACTGCACAGGCAGCTCTCAGTCGTGTTAGAAGTGGAGATTTCAGTAAGTGCGTTATGAACTACAAAGTGAGTTATGAACTATAATTTATAGAAGTGAATTACTAGAAGAGGCAATGTTCAGCTCTGGTGAAGAGGTGGCATGCTTTTAGGCAGGAAGAAGAGCAAGGGAAACTGCAGCTACCTTTTCTTTCTGTTGCTGTGCTTGGTAGGACAAACACATTTGAAATGTTTGACACTGTAGTGTATAACAGCACCTTTAAGCATAGGAGTTCTCAGAGTAATAACCTGAAATTTCTTCAGCAGAATGACCAGGAATATGTATATAAATATATAAATGAACATCATTTTGTTTATATGAGGCAAGCTCAAGTATGTGAGGAGGCTGTTTCAGTCTCTTGGTCAGTGAAGATACGGTACAGTGCGATGTGTGATGAGAGACTTCCCCTGAGCATTTTCCATCCTTGCGTATCCCAGTGTCTTTTGCTGCACTATTCATTACATGTTTCTAGAAAACTCCAGAAGGTTGACATGCCAATTATTCATTGCAACTTGAGTTTGGGTAACTGCAGAACTTTTTTTTGCTTTTGCCTCAGAAAATGCTATTGTCCAACTGTTTGCAGGCTTTTGGTCATGGGGGGGGGGGTTTGCTCCATTGCCCTGCTCCCCCTAAGAAAGCACATCCATAAACAAATCTGGCAGCTTTTACTCAGCACTTAAGGGAAAAAGTTAAGTTAGTTTAAATTTTTCATGGGGGGAAAAAAAAGCTCAAATTTTTATCACTTAACAGAAGTCTGTGTGCTTATCCAAGTCTTGTACTTTTTGGGCTTTGTGAGAATTCTGCCATTGAGTAAATGGAAATAAAATAGAGCCTTGTCTAAACTATTAAATTCAATGAATCATTTTTTTATTCAGCTAAATTTCTGTGTAATTCAGAGCACGGTTGTTTAACAGATGGAAGAAAGTACCACTCTAACAGCCTGTATTTAGAGAAAAAAATATGCTAGAGGTTAATGAACTTGAAAAAAGTTTTGGGTGAGTTGTTAAGATATCTAAAGTTTGGATTTAGCAGAACTTTATTAATAATGATTTGTTGTGATAGTTAACCAAATGGCTTTACCACGCTCCTTTTAGCAAAGGCTGATTATATGCAATAAAGCTTTGGATATCTTGGAGGAAATCTGACTAGCGAATTTATAATTTTTAATTTTTTTTTTTTTGTGAAAATACTCAAAATGTAAAAATGAGGACTACTGCCTGCTTTTACTTAGCAAAGTAATTAAAGCTGGATACCTAAGACACAGATGATTCAGGTAGCTTTTCAATGTATGATCTCTGACTCGGAAAGTTTCTGAGATGCAAATCACTGGAGGCTGGGAACAGTATTTTGGGCAAGTAATGCTCTGCGCGGACCCTGTTCTCATACAATTTCACAGACACCTGCTTTTTGAGACAGATGCTGAACTGCCATGGCTTCTTTGACCTAGTGCAGACACTCTTCTGCAAGGTCCTGATCTCCTTGGGCTTTTTTTGGTTGTTTGGGGGTTTTTTTGTGGGTTTGGGGGGTTTGGTTGGTTGGGTTTGTTTTATTTTTTTGGGTTGGGTTGGGGTTTTTTTGTAATACTGTGTGTCCATGTTTGGCATCTCCTTACAAGAATTGAAATGTTTTCTATGTTGACATGTATTTATTGGAAAAACGTATATGTTGAGGCATAGGAAATAGGTTCAAATCCTTCTTCTTGACTTTTCCCAAATTCTCTAACACTTTGTAGATTTTAGTGTTCTCTGTACACTTGCAGTGTCTGTCTGGTTTCCAGGAATACGTTAGGTGATGTTGCTTGAAGAAGAAGGGGGGAAGAAGAGATGAGCAATTTGTTGCTCCTGAACTGTTACCTGTTTTCCCCTTGAACTGAAATTTGCAGGGTGGGGTTTGAGATGTTCTCGTAGTGTCGCCTGTTTTCCCTGAGTTGCAGAGGAAAACATCCCCTACTGAAATGAAACTTGTCCTTAGCCTGTACTCTTTTTCTTCCTCTCAGCTCACTTCCTCACAGAACAGGTTTTCTGTGTTAGTGAAGGTATAAAAGTTACATGTCTCTAGTGGCATTAGTTTTGCATTTTGAACTCAGTATGTTTTTCATGGATTGGTACATCCATAGTTGTTGCATGTAAATTATATTCACTTGGTTTGCCTTCTTTCATTTATTCCCTTCACCTCAAACGGCAACTGTGTCAGTGAAAATACTTGAAGGGTAGGGGTAATAGCAATCCTATGGGGGTTGTAGACTCATTCACTGTGGCGCTTGCCAAGGAAAACAGATTTTAAGCTCTAGAGTCCTGCCTGTGGGAGGTTGCTGCAGAAATTGCACTGATTTAGTGCATCTCTTGGGTATTCTGGCCTTGGCCTCATCTTGCTGATTCTCTTCTTTTCAGGAGAGGACCAGCTGGTTCACTCCAAGTCTTCTCACAACACTGGAGTTGAGGGAGGCCTGTACTGCTGTTACACCATTGTGGATAGTCTTTCTGTTGCCTTGCATGACCTGTCTGTGCTGTTCTGGCAGAAATTAGAGGTAGCTGAGGAGATACAGAAAGAATTCTTTGTTTTGTATAAATTATTGTATTACTAAAGAGGAAAGCTTCACTAATCCACTGATTCTAAGTTTGGATATTGTAAGTAAATAGGATTATAAAAAAATGAATGCAAGACCTTTGGATTTTAATGTACAAAAATGAGATAAATGTATATGAAAGGAATAAATGAGAAAAAACATGTAGTCTGTGTCATAATGAGAAAAGAAAGTACTTTGCAGAACAGCACTCTTCTCCAGGAGTCCCACTTCTTTGCTGTATCCTAGTTTTCAGACACTGTTGATTGATTACCAACTAAACAGCTTCTAAGTTAACAAAATGTACTTGTTAAAAATGAAGAAAAAAAGGTTACAATTAGCTATTCCAAACCATTGCCACAGAGTTTAAAATTGCCTTTTCCTGTCACCTTTCTTCCTGGAGCAATATGTTGCTTAGAAATACTTGCTATTAACATGCACTTTCTGCTATTGAATCTAGTTAGTAATTCTAATTTGTATGTCTTCAAAAGACTGGGGAAATACAGAACTTCTACTGTGTAGTTTTGCTTGTCAGTCATGTAACTTTGCAGATGTCACCATGCTATGAGACTGACCATGATTGTTTAAAGTTTTCTTGGGGGTTTCTTTTGCCCTAGTTTCAGCTTTGAGGCTACTGTAGTAGGAGAATCTTATGAAATTAGTTCTTAAGTCCGACTTAAATTGCTGTTACTGTGGCAAGGTTAAGTCTTGCTAATGAAGCTTACCTGAAGCCCTTCTTCAGAGAGTAGAAAACATACAGGTCTATTGTTCTTAGTTAATGAGAAAATAATCATTAAAAATCATGTCAATATGCTCATGGAAAAGATCATATAAAAGATGCAAGATGTTAACAACTTGTCCGTATCTTTGTGTGCCATCTAATGTAAAAAAAATTTTTCACTCTTCTTGTGTAACAGAATCATCATTAAAAAACATTCCTCTTTTTCATTCAAACCAGATCTGAAGGTATTATTTGTTTCAGTTGCAGTCAGATGTAGTTCCTTTTTACATATGCCAAAGAAGTTAAATAATTCCTAAGAAGCGAGGGAATCATCAAATTTCAAAATTGAAATTATTATGTCATTATGCATTTTCTCAAGTATGAAGATAGATGGATGGATAGATAGATGGCTCAAGATTTTTTGACTGAAATGTCATCTGAAATTTGATAGGAAATATAATTTACTAGAATAGAAGCAGATTTAGTTTAGTTTAAATTTTATTATTCCTGTTTGCTTGTATGAAACACTGTAAGAATTTCTGAAGGTCAGCTTGTAGGTAGGGAAAATTACTAAAGGAACACGTGCTTTCATGTTCCGGTGACCCACCAAGCTGCCCTAAATCCCTGTGTCACTCTCTTGAAGGATGCCCATTATGTGATATTTCTTCCCTCTTTTTGACAATGATACGATCTCTAGAAAGCAGCATACCTAAGGAAGTGCCAGTTGGGTTTTAGCAGTGCTGTAGCCATCCTACTGCACACTGGTGCTTCTCGCTAGTTTCAGTGACTCCATTAAGGCAAATTTCTATTACACATATATTAAATAAAGGACATACCCTTCCAGGTTAATGTGGCATTATTTAATCTCTGATGCTCTGGTGTTGAGCTGTATGTCATCACCGGTGTTCCTTGTTAGAATTTACAGCCTGCCTTATTCATCGATTTCCCTACTTAGGTTTTACTATTAAATGATAAAATGTAAACTTCCTGGTAGTTATTCACAGCCTTCTAGGGAGTTGCACAATACTTAGTATTTATTGGGGTTTTTTTTCTAGTAGTATCTATTACTTAGGAATATGCTTAATACCATGAGTTTTCCAAAAATTTTAGCACCTCAGAGTCCATCATCTATGCTGGAAAGGAGTTTTGGAGAAATATTGTTATAATATTAAATGACTGAGATATGCTTAGTCTTCTCAGACTGACTGACTGATGAAAGGACCAATAACACTTGAATTGGGGTGTGGGGGGAGGAAGCAGAAATGAGGTGTAACCAGTGATTGATTTCTAATTTTTTTATAGTCTGCTCATCATATTCAAAAGCATTATTTTAAAATGCAGGGATGAGGGATAACATGAAACAACTCTGATAACTAACAAACTTTTTAGATTCTATTTCATATGTTTACTTTTCATTAAATTTAGGGACGGTTGCAACTATGTTGTTGTGATTCAGTCAACATTTATTTCTATCTGGTTTTCATATACAAAGGCATCAGGATGCCAGAAAATAAACTGTTAACGGAGAATTAACTTCTTTGGCACGCTTTCATACTTATCTTCCAAATTAAAGAAAATGAAATGGGCAGAAGCAGAGTGTAGATTACCTCCTTTTTGTCAAAAATGGTGGGAATTTGAAAATTAATAATAAAAAAGGGAACAGATGCAGTAACATGCCAGAGGGAGATTAATGTGGAGAGTAAAATCTGTGAGCAACAAAACTGAAGCAAACTGAATCAGTGGGAGGTGGTTGTACAATCAAAATCAGGATAAAAGAGAAATTACAAACAACCCTGCACTTGTCAAAGTAGTAGTAATGAAATCCTGACTCTGCCAGCAGCGAGAACCTGTGTTAGCACTTTGGGGTAAGGCCGGGAGCCGGGTGCCAGGTAGGAGGGCAGCGCGAGGCTGCTGGGCGGCAGCCATCGCGTGTGGAACAGATGGCGGGGAAAGCTGGCCGGGGAGGGGCTCCTTCGCAGAGCTAATCAGACAGTAACGGATAGGGCAGCTGGGAGGACTGACCACCGCCAGGCGAGCGGCGGGGTAGCCGCAGCCGTGCGCGATGTGTGCAGTGGTGTGCCCGCCGGCCGCACGCGAGACCTTGCAAGGTCTTTTCGGTGCCGCGACCGCACAAAGTTGGGAGGCGGGCGGGGACGGGCCCGGGCCGGCAGCGCGGCCCTCGGCGGCCTCCGGGGCGTCGAGCGCGTCCCGCCGGCGGCATCGCGCCCCCTCCTTCCTCAGAACCGCGGGGCTTTGCTCTCGGCCCTGCCCTGTGATAAGGTTACGTGGTTTCGTGTTTTACCGTAGCAGTATAGCGAAGGTAGAATGTGGCGACTGACAGAAATGCGAGAGCACGTGGGTCTGGGGACTGATCCAGGAAACCGATAAGGAAAGTTTGCTCCCGCTGAAAGACGGGAGAGCTGTAGGTCGGCACCTTCCCACAGGGCTGGGCCCCTCCAATGAATGGAACCAGTTTTCTGATGTTTTATTTTTGCTCGGAGGAGGCACTTCCCTACTCATAAATGAGAGCTTGTGAGGAATGAATGGAGGTCCGAGCCTTCTGATCTTGAGTCACATGAATAATTTGACTCACGTAAGAAGTAAAGAT
Source organism: Dicrurus megarhynchus (assembly GCA_013399195.1). NCBI lineage: Eukaryota > Metazoa > Chordata > Aves > Passeriformes > Dicruridae > Dicrurus > Dicrurus megarhynchus. Next base: position 2,325,495 of record VXAD01007025.1, read on the forward strand.
CAATAGGATTTCTTGTGCAGGGAAGAGGTAGTCATGTGTGAGAGGATTACGAGGTCATGCCCCGTGTTGATGACTGTCAGCATGAAAGAGAAATGAAAACAAAATTTTATCGAGGAAAGGGGGAAATAAATTCCTGAAGTGTAGCAAGGGAGAGCTTACCTGTTACTACCTGGTTTTGTTTATCAGGATATGTGATACTTTTTAGACAAGGTCAACAAAAAAACCCTACGTGTCCTGCATCTGCTTTTTGAACTTGTGTATATCTCGTCTGCAGAAGGTTTATAGCTTGGCTCAATTATCCATTTTGAGCAGGAAGGGGAGGAAACATTACAGGGATTTGAAATAGGTAGTATACAGAGCCATATGCTATTTATGCAGCAGTTTCTGCAATAAATCTAATTTGGTGCTGTCAAAAAAAATTAGACTTATTTGCTATAGCAGCACATTAGTAAATGATTGTGGTAGCTTTAAAAGTTGTCATTCACTCTGCTTTACTTGCAACTGAATCTTGCAGAGCTTTTTTTTTTACCCCCCTTCTTTTTCCCCTGAGCAACTCTATGAAAATCTGAATTCTTTGTCCTGCAGCTGTAGAAACTGCAAATATTTCCACTACTGAAAAGCAGGGCTTGCTTTAAGGTAATTGAAGGAGGTGGAAGAAAGAATAGCCTGTATTGTTAACAATCACATGAATGTATAGGTGGAAAAATCAATAAAGTGGTGGGGGATAAATTTCTCCCTTGCCTACAGGTTTTCATACTGCAGCTGAAATTGTTTATCTGATTATACAGCATGTAGATAAATTAGCTGCTCTGCGTTATTATAGAAGGTAAAATATTTTACCTGCCATGATAAGACCATATGCTGCTTTATGAAGACTGATACTGAGTGATTTGAAATAAATCGGTTCTGTCGTCTTCTGGCAGTGCGTTGTAAAATTTTCGAAGCTGATACACTTCGTGTCAAGATAACACACAATTATTTAAATATCATTCTATTTAATATTTTAAACATATTTAAGTGACTGTACAGACATACAAAGGCCGCTGATTAATTTTATTAGGGAAGGAAAGAAAATGTAAGTGAAGGAGTAAAAAACAAATACAAAATCATGTTAATTTTGAACATGAAAATGTTTATAAATTATTAATAATTTTTAACAAGTTTTAACATGGTTGACAATTGTATTTATTGTCCTAAAATAAATATTTCTTAAGGAAAAGGCAATAATACACTTTCAGATTTTAGTATTAGATTCATCTAAATTTTTCTTCACGGCATTTAAACTGCAACTGGTCACATCAATGATCACATCAGGTTGTTGAGGCAGCCAAATTGCTACTGCATGTAGAGTGTGGTTCAGGAGCAGTGACAATACTTAAAGCGCTTTGGAGCGAGTAGTGAATTCAGATGAAACACTGAAGAGACTAACTGCTGTAGAAAACAAACATCTTTATAAGGTCTTTGTTTTGAACAGTTATTATTCAGCACTAACAGTAATAAGTTTATGAGTGTGTATCAAATATTTACTTTGGTCTCATTCAAATTAGGTTTTTTATTTGTGTGACTAATGACAACAGGATAATGATTTATTTTTTTGAACCAAAGAAGTCTTTCAGATACATGTATTCAAGGCTGCTGGATTTTTTGCTGAATTCGCTACTGGAAAAATGGTTCTGATTTTTATCATTATTTCTGACTTGTTCTAAAGCTTTTCTCTCAAGTACATCGAAAGCTTGTTTTTACAGTAAGCTAAAATGTACTTTTTGTGTCAGCACTTGGTATTTGTGAACTTCATCAATTTTAAAAGCTGTCTTGTGTTTTCAGAAGTATATTCAAAGTTGTTTATTTCATGCAGTCACAGCGGTTGTTCGTTTGTGGGTATTTTTTTTTTTTTTGCTGTGCAAGATTCTGCTCCTGAAATTCTTGCCTAGAAAAAAATTCAACAGAGGACCCAAAAGATCCTCAACTGGAGACTTTATCCAACTTCACTTAGAAGAACATCAGCCTGTAGGTTGTCATTGCTGGAGAAAGTAGCTGGTGGATGGACGGAGAAAGGAAAAAAAATCACCTGAGCACGCCAGTCTTGGCTGCCTGGCTGCTCTCCTCACCCCCTTGCACAGCGCCCTTGTGCCGGTGATTGGTCAGGAGAGGCTGAGCTGGGAGATGCCCGTCCTGAGCGAGCAGATGAGCTGCTGTCGGCTACTTGACAGGGCTGAACTCCTTGCCCTGACTGTGCTGGCAGCATGGCAAGGTTAACTGTGTGCTGCTCTTGGTTGCCCCTGTGGTTTTGGTGGTTTGCATATCAAGCTATAGTTCTGTAGAAATAGGAGCAACTTTTCTTGATTAGCTTCTCCTTGTTGGTCAGTTGCCTTCTACAGGGCTTAAATCAGTGGGGGATTAAAGTGTCTCTGTAGTCAAGTGGGACACTGCTGCATACTCTTTTTGTACCAGGGTTCCTCTTCTATTTCCAGTGCATTTCTTCACCTGCATATAGTTTCGTATGGAAGAAGATCATAAGAAAATAAGAGATAAGAAAATACTTCCTTGCAAATGCAGGGACTAATTCCTATATAAGGGATGGATCAGTATTAAGTTTTAATTCAGCTAAACTTATGTGGTATTTGTCAATGCAATTTTCATTAAAGTCAAATTCAGACCTAACATAAATGTAAATGCATTTCTGCTAATGAGATTGGATTACCTCCTGGATTTGATCCCAGAAAGCTTTACTTTAAATTCATTTTTGATAAAAGGGTAATAAAATGGGTAGTTCATTATAATTGCTTACAAATCTTCAAATATGTATTTTATTTTTTGCTATTGTATTTAATCTTGGTGAAAGGTTATCTTTTTTTTAAAGGATACCCAAGGTATGCATTAAAATGGAAGGTATTTCTTATTTTAGAAGAATGAGACTGGCAAGGAGATTAGTTAATAATTCAGGAACTTTTGGTTATCAGAGTGCATTCCTGAAAAGAAATATGGACACAGGAATTACTAAAAATAATGTATCCTGTTGACAATATGAATTTAGTTTCAGCCCTGACAAAGAATCTTTACAATTTTCCTCAATATGAAAGGCAGTATTCTAACAAAGAGTTGCATATGTGTGTTTTACAAGGCTTGAAATCAAGAAAAAATATTAAGGATTTTTTTCTTTAGTGTTTCATTTGAAACATCAGTAGGTAAGGTAAAAAAATTGCTGCAGAATAAATAATTTAAAATGAATGCTGTTGGCCACTTTAAGGTTTTACTGTAAACTTACTTATTCAACTGCTCCCATTTTCTGTTTGTATTTTTAGTCAGTATCTCTGCTACATAGTGTTAGAGTCAAAAGCTTCACTTATTATTTTATTTGTAATATTTTTATGAGCCTTTTCCACTTCTTTGCATAGCTCTGCAAAGTCTTTCTCAGATTGTGCTAGCCCTAGCAAGAAGGAACAGATACATGTATTTGACGAAAAACACGTTAGCTGCTGGAGTTAACAAATAATGATTAAAAGCTATTCTTTTGCTTCTTATTATTTCTCCTATACCCCAAACTGATCTTCACAAATACAGGACTGTAAAGAACTTCATCTGCTGCTGGTTAGCAGAAGTGGATTTAAATCTACACCGACAGTTCATTTGACAATGACCTTGAGGGGCTTTGCTTCTTGAAGAAGAAAGCAGAAGCTTGCGGTAAACAAAGTTCACTTCTGACAGATGGATTGAATGACAGAAAGGTTGCGAGTGCCAGAATAGCCCTGGCAGAGGAGGAAATGTTCAGTGGAATCCAACAGGAGAGGAGGTGTGAACAGGTGCAGGGTTGCTGACGGAAGGGGAACCAGATGGAAGGAGCCAGAGCCAGTTTATTTAAAGGAAAAGGCAGAAAACACTGAAAGGCTGTGCGATCAGTGGCTAAAAGTGTGCATGGAAGAAGGTAAAAATTCACAAAGCAAAACTGCACAGTGGGATATCTAGCACTTAGCATAATGGTAGTAATTTGTGAGTTTCGTTTTAAAGTTGCTGTTGAAATATGTTTCTCCCTTACTCTTGACAGCATAAAGAAGAGATTTATAACCTGTCCAAAAAAAAAAATAATAACACCAGCAAAACCACCACCAAAAACCTCAACTGTTATACTGCCTGTCCATTATTTCTAATACTAATGTGCAGACAGTTACAGTCAGGATAATATAAAAATTATGCCACAGCTAAACAAATGAATAAGAGGCATATAAGGCTGGATTTTTATTTTTTAACTCACCTGTTCGTATCTAACTTTTGTGATATGTGGGCAGATGAGCACGCCTTTAATTAGGATGTTTCTGTAAGATCTAGAGCAAATCAACAACAGTCAAGTACAATGCAATGCTAGCACAGCACTTCTCATCTTTTTTGCTTTTGGTCATAAGTCTGTCAGTTTGCTGGAACGTGTGGTATCTTGCTGTAGGATGAGGTAGAAGTCTAGCTTACCCTAGATCAAATTCCCTGAAAATCAAATATTGTCTTTCAAATTGTCATCCTGAAGAATGCTTTGTTGTGTCAAAGGGTTCTGCTTCTTCCCAAGCTGTTCTCGTGAGGCTAGGTCCTTTGGAGGCAGGAAAAAAACATTCCTCAACAACTTCTCAACTTCAGCAATAGCTGGGGATCATTATCAACTTCCACATATCAGGCCTGTGGCAGCTTAAGTGCCAGCTGTGTGTCCGTACCTAATGTGTGCGAAAAATTCAGGTAACTGTTGAGCAGTCACTCGTAGTGCATCTGTGATCTACTGGATCATTCAGCTGTGCTGAGCTGATCCGGATCAGGTGTGAGCACACAGGCACTTTCCTTTTTAATTAGCTAGAGCATGCAATGCTGTGTTTATGCTGACTTTATGCCAGCTGCAGGAAGGACAGATGATACCTGATTCAGCATAAAGCTTGCTGGTACAAAGTTAACGTACCAAAAACATTGGGTTTTTGAACAAATTTAAATTGGCAGAGTGAGTTCATAGCAGATCAGATCTCTGCATCATTTAGCTGCATCATTTTTGATTCAGTGGTAGGAGCCCGATGGTTGGATTTACTGTATTAACAAGCTGAGCCTTGGAGTACAGAGTCACAGTTATTTGAACCTGGTCTAAGCCTATGCTGCTGCTGAAAAGCCAGGTCCCTAGAGTGGCAATATATCGCTGTGTCTGGCTACATATTGCCAGGCCCTTGCTTCTGCTGACACTGGAAGACAGGCACCTGTGTGATCAGGTTGTTAAGGGAGTTAGTTATTCAGACTGAAAAAGAATAATTTCTTGAAGAATAAATTGTGTGAGTGCTCATTATAAGAGGATGAAAAGAAGGACCACACCTCTTATACTGACAGTCTGGCTTAAATGTTTCCTGAAGCTGTATTGTAAGAGGCTGCTGGTGCCAAATTCAAGAATAACCATAAATCAAGATAAATAATCCTTTCTTTTAAATATAGGGGAAATAATACATGCAAGTTTGTGTATACAAAATACATACCTGTACAAATCTTCTGTGTTAAGCAATTATTTCAACATACAGTCATTTGTAAAAGCGGCTTGTGAAACAAAGAATATTCTAGAGAAAGGTGTACAGTATTGAAAGTGTTAGGGCTAAGTACTAAGATTTCACAAAAATCACCTCTTCCCATGCAGCTTTTACCCTGTATTTAATTGTGTGTTTCTATCGGGACTTAGCAGCCAAATAGTTCACAATCTGATGGTAATAGTCATGAGAGGATGGGTGTTTACTTACAAGCTACATATCTTGATGGCAAAGCTTATAAATGTGCCAGAAAAATCAGATTTTGAATCCAAGTTAGTATATTTGACCTAATATGAGATGTTAATTACTGTTTGAGACATTTTTTTCTTCTCTAAGATCAAAATAGAAGGAAGCTAGTGATAATATTGGACTGTGACTTGATATACAGAGGACTGCCCAGATTGAAGAGAAGTTATTGAGGAACTGGTCATTTCCTGGATGTATCTTGAAGGTTATAATGCCAAAAGAGTAAAATTACGTTATAGGCTAGGTGTTTGCAAATTCTTACTGTTATGCTGAATGTAAAGTAAGAAATCCAGTGCTTTGATTTTGTTAACTGACCTCGCAGAGAGAGGTAGAGATGGAATATATAATCGGTCACATATATACTCAAGTTAACTATGTTTACGATTCTTTATTTCATAGAAACTTCCATAGGAGTAACACTCTGTGTCTGTTCCTATGCTCCTACAGCTTTTCATCTGTCTCATGCCCATTAGTATCTCCAGTTAGTGGAGATAACTCTTAAGTACATTTCAAGTATGGCAAGCAGGAGTAGGAAATTTTTTCAGCCATTAATGTATAATTTCTCCTAATGCCTCAGTAGGGCTTAAAGAGCAAAGTGGAAATGTTAGACTTAAGTGTTTCATTGTTTCTGGAGACTTACTATTATTATATAAAGTGGAAATATATATAAAAGTTATAAAGCAGTTCCAATGGTGTAGCTGCATTCTAAATAGATATAGAAAAAAAAAAATCAAGGGGTACAAGAAAGTTATATGCACTGATTTCTGTTTCAGTAAAATTTAAATTCTCCGAAAAAAGTAGAAAATAGTATAACAAGTTGACATTATTTGAATTCTGGGAATGGGGATACAGGTGACAATTTATCTGCATTTCAGGGAAAATAGTTTCAAGCTAATTTGTCAACTAACTGTAGTTAGTCTCTTGATGAAGTTGGAAATGTGTACAGAACTTAATCTTTTCTCTTTTTTTTGTGGCCCAAAAGTGTTTCTAATTTTTTTTGAGGTGTTTTTATGAAATAGTAGTAGCAGCCTGGCAGAGTTGTCTTTTCCAGCCTTTCATCCCAAGTAGGGTAGTGAAAAGTTTCATTTAGTTGATTCATTAACATACTTTAAATGTATTTCTACTTTCAAGTTATTTCTGTAGTACCTTCTAACTTCCTAGATCCATATGTAAAGAGGTGGATCCATTTGAATGCTGAATTTTTTACCCCTTGACCATTACCTAACTTTTCTAATTGCTTGTAACGCTTCTCATAGTTTTCATTGCTTCTTGTGGTTATGAGGAGAAAGCTCTGATGTTTCACTGTTTTGGGAAACTGTGTTTCTCAACTAATATAAGACACAAAATTTAAGTGTTGGTTGGTTGGTTGGGTTTTTTTAAGCCTCAGTTCTCATGAATAGGCCCACATGTATCCTGACCAATGAGGCAGTCCTTCAAATCCACCAATTAATATAATAGTTGGGTTTCTTCAAAATTTGACCATGCAAATATAGATTTTACTGAAGCTCACCAAACACAGTGTGCTGGCTGGGGCAGTTTCCAGAAACTTGAGCTTTCTGCTGAGAAGACCTGGCAGCCAACTCCAGAATCAGCATCCAGTCAGCTCCCAGAAACTGACAAAAAGAGCAACTCAGTGGGTAATTCCCTCAATGGGATACAGGAAGGGCAATTTTTCAGCTCCTTGGAAAGGTTTAAAGAAATGACCTTATCACGATGCTTTTAAAAGATATTTCTACATAATTCTTGCAGAAACATGCCCACATACATCTTTTTTTTTATTTATTTTTTGACATAAGAACATTCATTTCATGCCTTTCTTCTGCCTTGTAAAGCACCAAGAGCCATAAAATCCAGTTCAGTGTGGATTTACACAAGCACTGAAAAAATCAAAACCTTTATTACAAAAATTCAGATGGCAAAAAAATTCTACAGTGTTTAATAAGAGGAAACCACTCAACACTATCCAACTAAGTCCTCATTCGGAGCAACCATAGGTATTAACAAGGTTCTATTAGATGAAAATTCGTAGGCCTTACAAAGGAAGATAACCAGAGTAGTCAGTACTAAACAAAAGGTTGCTAGAAGCCTGATTTAAAGGAAAGGGAGAAATCTTGTGACCCTGAGCCTTTTTATTGAGTTGATCCAAATATATGAGCAAGGCACACACTCTAGAACTCTGTTAATTTAGAAGGTTTGGAAAGTAATAATTTTGAATTGTAGCTACATTTAAAACCAGCATGTACCTATTTACCTGCAGAATTACAGGTCTTACTGTGTTGCATTTTCTTACTTAAATGTTTGAAAATACTAAGACTGGATAGCATGTGATAAAACTCAGTAAACACATTCTCCATTATAAATAGCTGAATGGGATACTGCAGTGCTGTTAAATTGAAAGGCTGGTCTGAAAGGAGTCACAGAAGTTTTACATTAATAGAGAGAATTATTTAAGACTATTCCTGGGGAAAATGACTTCTTGGTAAATTGTTGGGTTTTTTTCCGTGTTTGTAGACCAACCTTTAGACTTGTCTGCTAACCTGATAAAAATAAAAAATGAGTCCTTATTCTTCTGTGTATGACATACATACAAAGATACGTACAAAATACAGGGGGAAGAAGTTTGTGAAGTGTGATCTTACTCTGTATACCTTCTTTATGACCTTTATCATTGTGAGTTTTGAATAGTGCTTGGTAATAAAGTTAGAGATAGCAAAAAATTTTCTCATGTTTCCCCTTAGAGAATAGGGCAGGTATTGTGACATCTTGTTTCAGATTTTATACTTTTTTTTTCTTTTTATTTATTCTTTTTATTTTTTTTATTATGAATATGTGGTTTGTTTGGTTGGCTTTTTCTCCTCCTATAGCCTGAGAAAAGAGCAGGAGAAAAAGCTCTGGTTTTCCATTCTTCCCTTGACACTTGTAGCTGAAATAATAAGATAAAGTAGCCTATGAGAAGGTGATTCAGAAAGCTGCTTGTAATGGACAATCCACTAGACCTGTATTGTGGAAAGCTTGCGAAGTAGATTGCATAAGACACTGCTGAGCCTTTGTACCCAAAGTTATTTCGTCTTCAGGGCTCCTAATACATGTAGTCTTTCAAGTCCTACTTTGAAAAGTGTTTTAATTTATTTTAGTGTCAGATTTTACTAAAGATACTGGGAATAAAATGCTTGGATAACTCCTAAAAACTTTTTCAGTTTGGTAGAAAAGCTTTTGCCATATATTTATTTTCAAAAATACTGGGAGAGAAAGCTCATTTCCTCTGGAAGAGCTAAGAGAGCCTTCAGCTGAGTCTTTTCTCTCTCCTGAGATAATTTGTTGTGCTCATGGTGCTGGCCCACTTGGCTACATGTTATCTAGGAAGGAGGTCTGTGCTCAGCCACTGAGGCATGTGGTAAAAGCATCAGTGTTAGGCTTCACTGATCCTCCTGCTGCCCAAGTCTGAGTGTGGGTGCAGAGTTCCAGGGCTGGTCATCATTTAGACAAGTCTTGTTAGTTCAGATAGCTCAGCATTTGTTAGCTACTCCTTAATTATTTATGAAGTTCAGTTTAAAGCAAGTATGTATGAAAGCTAAAATTCTTTGTAGTTACATTTTTACCTATAATTTATATGAAATGAAGATGTCAAAAATAATGCTATGATAACCTCTCGTGTATCACTGAACTGAGATAATTGCTAGGGTATTTTAATTTGTTCAATTAAGTTCATAGTCCTTACTAATGGATCCATTAGCTTTTTAAAAAATTCCGCATGTTGCTCTCATGGAAAAATCAAATAGTCAATACAGGAAGCATGATTGCTTCAAATCTTAGTTGCTATGCCAGACGATTTAGTGGCAGCCTCCAGTAGGGGCCTAATTCTATGTTAAGAATCCTCCTGATTTTTTGGGGTTTTTTTTTTGTATTTTTACTGTTACCAAACTGAAAAGACTCTTTCAGAAATACCTACTATAGAACTGTGTAGTGAAATTCAAAGTTTTATCAGTGTAAATTTTGTTCTTTTCTAGTCAAAAATAGATGAGCTATTAGTGATGTCAAATATGACTATTATGTCACTAGTCTTTACATACTTCCTTTTTCTTTACTGCAAAGCCCTTTGGCTGAGAGTGGACTTCTCTTGTAAAGGGATCTGTGATCCACTTTTTGTTTGTTAGTGGTGGGAAAGGTGTTTTGGGTTTGGGGGCTATTTTGGTTTGGTTTGGGGTTTTATTTGGTTTTTTTATTAAATTTGATGGCTCAAATTCAGTCAGCATACTTTTATGTTAGCTTTAAGATCAAAGTGAACTTTCGCTTCATTTACAGCAAGGATTTTTTTTAAAGTTTGCCAGTGATGGCAATTTTCTTCTTCCTGTGCTGTAAGCTACAGTTCACAGTGCCTTTTGTTTTGTCAAGAACATTTGAAAAGCTTATCTTTCCTGCACAGCAAACCAATATCCAGTCCAGTGAGATATGCAAACCAGTTAACTGTGTTAACTATGGCTCTTGACAGCCACAACGCAGGCTTAAAACAGGCGTTAGCACTGTGGAAAACCTGCACTTTCAGAACAGGGCTTAGGAAGAGCTTCAGCTTGCTCCATGATTGAGTCTTTGGTCACTTCTGGCTTTATCACACAAAAGTGAAAGTTTCCATGAGTTCAGTGCATCTGCTTTAGTAAAACTGATCAGTGTTGTGACCAAATGCAGAGTTATCATCAGATGTGCATTTTAGTGTGTTTAGTGTTTTGCACTCAGTAGAACTAGTGTTTGAATTTGAATAAAGAACAGGCTGGTGCCCTTTAACCGCTCTGTCTCCCATTTTTGATCTCTATAGATAAAGTTTTAAAAAGTTCTGGAACAATTAATTTTTAGCTGTCATTTCTGGTTCAGATATTACCTGTGTCATCAAAATTAGTCAGTTGTATTTTTGCTTTACATTGTCTCTGTGCTTTCCTTTAACGAATATAAGAAATTCTGAAGTTTTTGCAGGAGGAGACCTCTGATATCTTCACACTAATGCTGGAGGGACTAAGGACTGTTTCTTTTTGTCTGCAGTCCATAGATTTTCTTTTACTCTGAATTGTAAAAGAATTGATTTAAGAAATTGCAATTAGGCAGTGTCAAAGCTTCTATAACTCCTGCAGTATTTGTTGGTTGTAGCAGGAAACTTACCAATAGATCCTGAAATCTCTTGGGCTGCCTTCTGCATGTTTTATACTTTCTTCTCTTTTTTTCTCCATATATATGTTGGGAAAATTTTCAGTGTGAGGGCAGGGAGATTGAACTTAGAGAACAGGTTCAACTCAAGGTGTGGGTGAAGGACTTGCCACTCTGTTTAGACAGATTTGGCTCCAGGATATTTTTTTGCTCCTGAGCAGTTCTAAGCACTTCAGGTATTGCTCTGTGTGGCACTGGATGTGTTTTAATTCCAAAATCTTCTAAGAAACTACTCTTCTGTGTAAGAATTACCTGTGTTTTCCTAGTTTCACAATTGAGCTTTTATCCACTCTATAAATTCATCTTCACGCCGTACACGCTTCAGCCGTAGGGCACTCACCACACATCCATGGTTTCTGAGCTCCTGCTAGCTTGCTCTATACAGCAAGTGACACAGGTGAGTGGCTCTTTTGAATGGGTCCCCTACACAAGAGAGTGTTTCTGGTGGCAGTAGATTCTCCATTTATTTCGAACTTGCTGGTTAGCATGTGTTCATCAGGAGGGGCCCTAGCAATGAGGAATGGACCTTCACAGGCTTGCCTTGGTAGCTTGAGCTGTGCAGCCTGCTACATGCTGAAGGTTACCCCCAGCAGAAGGCCAGCCAGCCAGCTGTGTGCCAGATGACAGCACAGCACCTAACTGCACACAGCCATCTCACATGAGAACTTTTAAATAAAGTACTGTGCTACTGACACTTTCTTTACCTGAAAGTGTTGGAGGAATGTGTGAGGTGCTGTTGGCTTGGTTTTGCTTTGGTTTTTTGGGCAGTGTGGTGCTTATAACAACTGTCTGAAGGTAAAAACCATTTGTAAAATAAAGGGGTTTGCACAGACTGATTTCCAGCAAATGTGGAAAAAATATTCTTAGTAACACTTTCTATATTTGGAGCTTATACTGAAAAAATGATGGGAGCATCACTCCTTAGGATAGCCCCAGTATGGTTACAAAGCAGTTCTGAGAGTGATGCGATAAAGTGCCATTCAATATATGAAATTTCCTTTAAAAATGTATTTTTTTCCTTAACGCTCTAATATTTTTGCTATCTAAACGTATTTTCTGTCTTACCTCAGAAGAAACTGCCTGTGATTTCCAAGGGAGTTTTGCCTAAGGTAGGGCTTGAAACATCAGGACCAGGAATTAGTGTAATGTGACCCACCATTTGTATTGCTTTGGGGTAAATTCGAGAGAGAAGATTTAACATTGTGTGTGTCATGCTGAGATATTGCAATATCTCGGATGGGTTATTAGGCACCAATCCAAAGGTTAAGTGCAGCAACCACATGAGATGTGGCTTTATCCTTACATGATCTGTGCCCATGTTCTGTTTTGTAGTCCTGTGAAATAGGTAATATCCCTAGAATAAAATATATTTATAAGACTTTTTTGAAACCCATCTCAAGCTATTAAATGTCATTTCAGTAGAAAGGTGTGTGCTTATGTCATTTGAAATCTAGAAATCAATCCTTGTACGTGTGAACTCAAAGACATTTTAAATGTGGATCCCAATGTGCACCAGATAAATATTCACGACCTTTGGGAAAGTCTAGATCTGAATTTGCAGTTCAGGATCTTTTCTAATTTATATGCATATATCTTTTTGGGGTTTTATTTTCCATGCTCTTTTTGCTTGGCTTGCATTAAATAAAATGCTTCAATGGAGTGTTGTAGTCTAGCATTTGTTTTGCCTCAGGAGTAGATTGCCCCATCTTGCATATCTGGTCAAGTAAATTGCTCTCTTGCCTGCCTACTTCAATAATAGTACTGGGCTTTAGACCTTCCTGTACAACCCCCCAGTGAGCAGAACCACAAGGGGCTGGGCCTGTGTGGTGCTAGCAGTCTTGTCTATTGTAATGGATGCATTCATCTCCTATTTACATAAATTAATAGTTAAAACTTGTTTGGTTGCTTAAGAAAACTCATTAAGCTTTCAGAGTAGCTGTATCACGAGCACTGTGGCAATCGCTCCCATTGACTTATCTCCTGCTGATTCACTGGGAACCAGTCCATCTCGGGGTCAGGTCCCTAAGCTTCGTTGCAGAATTAAACAAATAGCATTTAAAAGAAAATGCAAATAATATGTTCACTGCAAAGTAGATGCTGGTAAATTTCCTTATGAAAAAGAGGTCATGTTTAAAATTTTTAAAAATAAAATCCTATTTTTGTCTGCAGGGCCAATTTTCTCTCGTATTTTTTATCCATTTTCTACTAGTCACTGGAGAATGTTTGACATTGTAAGAGAAAGGTCAGTTTGTATAACCTGAAGCGGGAGGAGAATGTTTAATGTGAAAAGTGTGGCCAGATTTTTTGCTATCATTATTTCAATGTTCTGATTTGCCCTTTTAATTTATCCTCTTCAGTATATGATTTTTATTTTTCTTTATTTCCTATTTGGTTTCTTTTATAGATTGGAGAAAGAGAGCATTCAGCACAGCACTAGCAATGAAGCAAAGGCCCGAGCCCTTCAGGCCCAGCAAAGAGAGCAGGAGCTGACACAGAAGATGCAGCAAATGGAGGCCCAGCATGAGAAAACTGGTAGGTGGTAGGGAAAGATTAGAGCCTGGGCACTCGCTCACAAGCCAGGCCCACGCCTTACTGTGAAATGACATCAGGAACACCTGTAACCTTTGGCTGGCCGAAGGGAGCAGATGCTAACTACACCGGAGATTCCGAATTACATATTAGTTAGCGTTTAAAAGAGAAAATGGAAAGTATTGCCCACTGTCTGTTGATTTCAGAGTGCTGCTCTCACATCTGCTGCACCATCTGGATTATGAGTTTATTTACCTGTGTTCAAGAAACGTAAAGCTGAGAGAGACCACAACAAAGTAGAAAAACAAAGGGCTTGTTTTTGGCTGGATTTTCAGGCACACATGTTATATAAAGAAAATAGCATCAGAAGCTCTGCGGGAAATGCTCTGAGCTTACAGTTAAAGTCTCCTGAATAGCATTGAACAGTTCCCACAGTACACACATTATAGCTACTCTAAAAGCTTAATGAGTTTGCTTCGGCATCCAAACTGGAGAAAAGCTTTAGCCATTAATCGGTTCTTAATTCACTGTCGCAGCTGGATGTAATTCACTGGCTCCAAATTGATATGTTCCTTTATTTAATCTTTGCAGCCTCAAACATTTTTAGCATTACCATGTGCCCCCCCCCACATCCTCAATCTAGAAGAAAGATGTTTAATCCCTTGCGTACTTCAGGTTCTCATAATAGGAGACTTCATTGCATTGACTTACCCCATCAATAACATCTACCTTTAATCTGGAAGTAAAATGGGTTTTACAAACAAACAAAAAAGAGCTTTTTGTTGTTTTGAAGTACTATGCCAGCAACATTAATAGAGGTGCATATTATAAATAAACAAAAAAAGAAAAACGAATTTTTGAGGTGAAATCTGTAACTCCTATGAAGAGCATGGAAAAGAGGAGGAGCCTTGGCTGTTAAGGAACACGATATACTCATGTGTTTAACAAATTACCATGTTTACCCACCAGTCATGCAATACTTCTAGGAAACCATGTAACGTATTAATCTTAAACAGTGTTGGATAATACGTAAGGTAGCAGACATGTTTGTATCTGCTATTCGATTTTCTGCCTTTTTTTTTTTAGTATTATCACAGTACTAGAGGACCTTTCCATGTGTTCAGGGAATGCAAACAGCTACATTATGGCTGCTGTCTACACTGTAGGAGAAGAAAAGAAACTCTCAGAATCATTTTTTCCTCCTTTAGCCAGCATGCCTGTGTATGACCATGTGTAATTTTGCACAAGAGTGATGTCATTTACCCTCCTGATGCATAAATTGTCGCAGTATACAAAAATGAAACAATATGATGTCTGGGTTTGTTTTTATATATCTCTAGAAGGATTAGAAGGAGTTGAAAATTATAGTCATTTATAATGTATATAAAGAAAACCTTGTTTATTATGACTCTACACACATACAAGGGATTTGGGTAAGAGTGGTCATGCTTTCACTAATTTTCAAAGCAGAAATCAAGAAACATAATTTTGCAATATCTTCCTTTTTAAAGAATAAAGATGCCTGGATTCTAGGTCGTGAGTTTAGGTGCAGCCCAAACTCATAGTAACTGAAAATTAATTTATGGAAGGGTTTAATTCCAACTGTAACTGGGCAGTAAGTCTAAATCCTATCATTTAAGAATAAAAGATTACATTATTCATGGTAAGCTCAGGACACAGTAAATAAAAGAACTGCTTTTTTAAGGAGATACTGAAATTAGTCTAAAGTATGAGCATTTGGGTTGCTGTTGTATTCTCTGCACCAGTTGAGCAAGCAAAAGTCTGCTAAAGCATGCCTTGCCAATTTTATTCCTCCTAGAAATGTCAATGAACTTTTAGCTAAAAAGCAAGCCCACCAGATTAGGTATCTAGTCTTCACAGTGATTCTTCTCTTACAAGACCAGATTCAGTGGCAACATTGCTTTAACACTTTAGCTAATCCTGACATAGAGCCTTAATTTGGTAAGTGATGGTGTCCAAGTAGCTGAAGTTTAAAGAACATTTCAAAACTAGAAGAAAGAAATTAAGAATATATAAAATTGAATCTACCTTATCTATAATTTTATGTAATTGTAATTTTATAGCATCATAATTTTATGGTTTCTAGTAGAAGAACTGGATTCCTTGCTGACCTCCCAGAATACATTCATAGCAAAATTAAAGGAAGAATGTTGTGTGTTGGCAAGGAAGTGGGAACAAATGTCAGAAAAATACAGGTTAGTATATTTTTCTTAACCTGTCCCTTTTATTACTAAGACATGCTTCCTTATTTTTTTATTTGTATTTCAATATTTATTATTATTTCTTTTGTCCCAGGTGTTACATATCAGTATAATATATGCCCCTTAAGAATTCAATATAATATATGCCCCTTAAGATTATGTTTCTGGCTATTAATTCAAATTTCTTGGACAATTGCAATGTAAAAATTGCATACTATTTCCTTCCTTGTGTTCATATTCTTAGTATGAAGAGTAGAAAATTGTTTAAACAATTTTAGTTTATCTGAAGTTATATGAAAAATGCTAAAGATTTAATGATGTCAAAACTGTTGTCATTTTAATTATTTACCTAAAGTTCCTTTCACAATACTACACGACACACTGAACATTGTCTATGAAATAATTGTCATCAAAACTGCTTGTCGTCGACGCTCTGATTTTGCTGCTGCTTTTTATCAATCAATAGCAGATCTAAGTTCAAAGCCATTAAAAATTGAGGAAGAAGCAAAACCTGAAAGTAATAATAATTTAAAGAAATACAAAGCTATGGAAGTATCTATTCAGAAGTTCTGTAGGACAGAAAGAAAACGTGAATTTTGCACTTCTGTAGCAGCAAATAATTTGATTTTACATTTTTAAGTGTGAAAATAGTATCTTTTGAAACTTTCTTGGGGTTCATATTTAGAGTGGTAAACTGGACTTAAGTGGAGAGTTGGCATTCTGTACCTTCTGTAAATTACATGTAAAGTGAATTTGGTAATTAGGGCTACGATTCATCTCATGGCTGGAAGGGAAGTAAGCAAAACATTCAGCAAAGACAAAATTGGTTTTCAAGACAGGATTCTTCTTTTGCTGGGTGGATTTAATCATCTTCTTGAGGTAAAGTAAAAGAGGCAACACTTACTCAGGGAGAGAGTTTATTTACCCCAGTATCCTCTTCCTAGGAGTGGTCAAAGGGGAAAGATTTAAGTAGATGACAGACATATCTATCTATCTATGTGTCTGTAATAAATAAAATATATGATGCTTCCCACGGGTACTGCCTCCACTGCCCATCCTACTTCCCACTGAATATAAAGTGTTGACTAGCTGTTAAGTGGCTGAAGTTGGGAGATGAATCCCATCCAGAGTGTTTGGGGGGGAAATGAGAAACTTGAGGAACTGTAAGTAATCTTCCCATGCAAATATTGTAATGGGTACTTGAGAGAGAAGCAAACAGAATTTTTCTTCTGAAAAAGCAGAGCTCTTCTGCTGAAGTAATGCAAAATCTAAATAGATTCAAATCATATTATTATTCCAGCAATCAAAAAGCACACAGACTTTGTTGCTAGAGCTCACAGTCACAGACTAGTAACTGTAAAGGATGAAGGAAAGACAAAAAACATACTGTGAAAACACATTATTCTCTGAAAATAAATACTAGAGATTGCCAAGTGTTTCTCCACCTAGCAGCATTAGCTGACTATGTCAAGGACCTGAAAATGGGAAAAGGAGCCCTCTTGCACCTCCAGGAAGTGGTATATTTTAAACAAGAAACTGGAAGGAAGAATGCATGAAAGTGATTCCGAGGAGTGGTCCTAAAATAGCTTGAGCTTGCCTTCACTGGAGTGGGAGCTGCTGCAGTCAGTAACAAGGATAGAGAAATAGGTAGAGACAAAAAAAGAAGATAAAAATGAGAACAGAAAGGTGGAACTGGAGATGGTGGAAAATGACAGACTAATATAGATGGCTTCAGAAAGTGATGTGATCAAGAGATCAGATGCAGAAAATTATTTTAGTCAGGTTCTAAATGCATGGTCAGCATGTATCTCTCAGTAGCATCTCTCCAAATGGCAATCTTCATGCTCATTGTCACTGAATGTAGTGTAAAACCACATTCTGGGGCAGAATACTGTAGTTTTGTCTTCTGTAAAAAAGTAATAATTTGGGGAAGCTTTTATAACATAGTTCTTGTATAGATTAACAGAAGCAGATCACAAAGCAGCAGGGTGCCCTATTTTCGTGGAAAATATTTTTTCTTTTTTTTTTCCCATGTTTTTGACCTTACCATAAACAGAATTTTGGACCTGGATGTGTATTTTCTTGCTGTACTTGTAGAATCTTTGTGCCTTAGTTTCCCTAGATTTAAGTAATGACTGTATGCTACCAATACCATTATTTAATTGGTGCAAAACTCAAGCTCTTTTAATAACGGATGAAATAGTAAGTTTATTTAAATTTTCTTGGGTTTGATAGGATGTACCCATTTGTAATAAGAGACATTTCAAATTTATCTGTGATGACTACATATTTGTCCAATTTCAGTGGAATGCATCCAAATGGCACATATATTTTTATATTTAATGCAGGTTTTCTGAGAAATCTAAACTGAAGTTTTTGTGTTTATATGTAAGCTGGAACCATTTTTTGAGCTAGTCCCTACACAGAAAGGCGTCAGAAAGACAATGTCAGACGAATTATAAAACCCCTCAAGCTGTGCAGAAAGAAGATAGTGTCTGTGAAGGTTTTCGTATGCATAGGCATGTTTAAAAATATGGTCCTTTGTTGATTTCTTCTCTGTTTCTCTCTTGTTTTGTTCTTTTTTTTCTCTGATTGTCACTGTCTGAGTTTCTAGGTTGTAGATTAATGCTTAACACTACCCACTGTGTATTTGTGATTTGCGTTTTGTAATTAAGGGGAACAATGGGAGTCCATTGGGTCTCGTTATATATAATGGTTGGTTTAATTTGTTTCACTTCTATCTTGTTAATTGTAAATTGATCATTAAGATTTGAATTCTAATCTGTCACCAGGGTTGTGAGTATTGAAGCTAGAGCAATGATCCTGGTTTTAATCACTGATGATGAGAAACAAATTTTATAATTTTGGTACATATTGCAGTTCATATATTTTAACACTGTATTTTATGGTGTTATAAATATTGTTAAATGACTTTTAGTGTAGTTTTACTGTTTGGACTATAATGTATAAATTATATTACTGGTTTGGCAACAGTAGGCATCCAACTGTGTGAGTTTAATTGAAGTAAAGAACACATACCCGGCTGAACTATTTTTCTGCATGTTTGGTTGACTGCAGTCATTGCACTCAATACCAGGAGTGAAATGTTTGTTGAAGGTAGCTGTATGAAGATGGGCAACAGTCTGTCTGAAGGATCAGTCATTAAATTTATATGCAACAATACTGCATCAGCAGAAAATAATTTAGAGCGTGTATTTAATTTCTGTGTAAGTAAACAATTGGTTTTAAGAGCAGGAAAAGGCAGCGTTTAAAAAGCACTGAAATGCAGAAGCTAGTTCAGAGGAGTAAAGGCAGCATTGCCACCTTATTATTAAAAAATCAGCTTATGCTAAGATTGACTTTGAATTGTGACTATTTAACAATTCCTCATTTTCTTGCCTTTAGTATTTAAGTGTTTTGGAGGCTAACCTGTTTGGGGTTTTTTTCCAAGACTCTTCCAGCAAAGATGGTAGATAAAACATTGAAGTGGTTTTTAAATAAAAGTTGAGGTAGTTAAAGGGATTCAGAAGTATAGAGGGGGTTTTTGTTGCTGTTGTTGCTCCTGCCCCCATCAATTATTTTTGATGTAGTGACAAGTAAATGAGATTTGGCAAAATCTATTATGCATCCAATTACAAACATGCATTTTACGCTTTCATGTGATGTAGCTTTGCTCTGTGTAGTTTCAAAGTAACAGTGATTTCATAGAGGTCATTTGAGTGTATCAGATCTCAGAAGCACACACAGATACGTGATTGCCTGACTTGTGGGGCCAGCCTGGGTCTGCAGAAGTGCACCTTCCTGCTGAGTTCAGCTCCGATGGCAGCACTCCAAATGCCTGCCTGCTTCAGTTTCTACTGAGTCCACCACAGCTTACTGCTCAGACTGTTGGACCCAGAGTAGCTCTGGTGGAGCAACATCAGCACATCCATGCTGTATCCTCTAGTTGTGCAGGATCCATCAGACATAGTGATTAGTGCATAGATTTTCCTAATTTGCCTCTTTCCCCTGCATTATGAGTGAACTATCTCTGGAGTTCAGCACTGTGTGCTTTGACACTTGCCCCCCTCTCTTTTCCTGCTGTTACCTCGGGAGCAGAGTCATTCAGAAGCATTTACACAGGACTGGTCCTGCCTCTGGCTGGGTGGAATTGCTACTCCTGTATAAGTGTACTATAGCATTCAGTACAGTTATCAGGCTTATTACAATTATGGTTGATTTGGGGTTTTTTTTTGACCCAACAATGTGTGAAGTTACTCAAATATCACATAGAATTAGCTGTCTTATCTTAATCTTTGGAAACTGAGGTGAATGAAAGGGATTTTTAAAGATGCAGGGGGAATCGTTGACAAGTGATGATGGAAGACTCTTGGTGTGCAGTATTGTATTGGACTGGTGTTCTCTCTTTAATGCCAACACACATAAACCTTTTAACATGGACCTAAATAAGGACTCTGTCCTTCATATGCGCTGTCCTTCAAAACTTCAGTGTCATTAAATACTTCAGTCTTGGTGGTCAGACTCTTAGATGGTTACATGGAAAGGACATTGTGTAAATAATGTCATAATTGGCATGAATTTTTGGGGTTTTTTCTGAGTTCAACTGTAATTACAAAAGATGTTTTAGGAGAAGACAACACTCATAACATGCTTTAAAGCATCAGGCATTTAGAGCTCTAGTTTAGAGATTGGAGATTATGCTACTCATGTTTTTAATTAATTCATTACTTACTTTTGTTTCATTAGTTGTAATTTTCAGTAGCATTTTGGTTTTGGTTGATTTGAATTACTTGATCTTCCCAGAAAGACTTGGGGCACCTTCAAATGTGATGGAGATGAATAAATACTTGTAAAACTTTGAGGCTTTTATCACCTTGAAAGTTGCTTCTGCTGTTTCCATGAATGAGACAGTCACATATAAATACAGAAAAAGAAACAGGATCTCCCAGTTGGGAAACCCTACAAATGTGATAATTTACAGTATTCCTCCATGGCAAATGCTGTTGCTGAATTTTGCTGGCAAAAAAAGGAACGCAGGACTGAATTTAGTCCCTGTTGTCACTTGGTCGGTTGGGCTTTGTTGCGTCAGGTCTCTTTGAGCTGCTCTGTAGTGAACCTTTGCTTTTATCCGCTGGTTGTCTGTCTTACAGTATCAGTATCAAGTACAGACTGCATTCACATTGTGTGATAACAGTTGGTCCAGCTGGCAATGCTTTGTTAATGCTGACTTTTAAGTTACTAGTGTTTCTGTAAAATGATCGCTGGAAAAATTCAGTTTCTGCTACCTTCCTATAACATCCTGCCCACTATTACATGCCCATCCAGGAAACTCCTGTGCACTGAAGTTTGATGTACAAATCTATCAGCACAATTCTGATGTCTTTGTGATCTTCCTTAATAGAGCTGTAACTCTCAATCTAAATTCAATTACATACAGTCTTGGTCCAAAGTTTTCCTTGCTAAGTTCTTTTAGATTCACAGATGATACCATGCATTGTTCTCTGTTTAAACATGAAAAGATCATGTTGTCATTTCTAGATTTGACTTGTCAATGTAACAACATGTTTTTGAAGGAGGATTATTCCTTTCTCCCTGCACTTTGTTGTATTTTTCAGAATGTCAGTTGTTGTTGCATTCTCTAACAGCCAGGAAGGTAAAGTCTCTTTCTGCTGTAATTGCAGCATATTTAAGTTTATGATTTAAAGATATAGCTGAAGCTTTTTAACCTTGAGATCTGGAGTGGCAGATGCCATAAATCAAATTTGCTTGCTTTTGATTTGTACTTTCTGATGGTATAGCAGATTCTGACATGTTCTCATTAACCTTTTCCAAAGAGTTAAAATTGTACAAGTGCATAATGTATATTTTATCACAATTTAATCTGAGGTCTTTTCCTGATATTAAGAAACAGCTCATGCCTGTTTCTCCATGGGCTGATGGTTAGAGATGTAGCAAGTAGCAGTCCCAGGTCATCCATGGATCTGGTGTCTCTGCTCACCCGTGAAGAATAAGAATTGCTTAGAAGTGACTAATATTCTTAAAGGCTGTGCTGAGTTTTATGTGTGTGCCTGTATGATTTGCCCCTTGTTTCTTAAAGTTTTGTTAATTTTCCTCTTAATGAGGCTTTGGTTTTTTGGTTGGGTTTGGGTGTTTTTTATGGAGGAGGAGTTTATGGGGGTTTTGGTTTTGATTTTTTTTTTAATCTGTGCAATGTTATTTTAGGCATAGAAGGTTAATAAAGTTTCTAAAACACTATTGAGAGTTCAACCTGTGAGCTGTTGAGAGCTCAACCTATAGAGTGGAGTAAAGGTTGAACAAGGTTTAGGAGCTGTTTTTTTAAACTAAATGTTAGCTTTTGCTAATAGAGAAGTTGAAATGTGTTTTCAAAATGTTTGCCAAATTCTTGCTTAACAAGTATGAATTTACATTTATTGATCTTATTTAACATCAATGCATAATGCCAAATGGCATGCCTGCTTAAATTAGGCTGAAATTAGCTTAGCCAGCCTATGACTGAGTGATTGCCAATGGCACGTTTAGAAGATACCCACCAGTATCGTGTTCTTTTGTTTTAAGATTATCTGAAACAGCGTTTTGTTTCTGTAAGTTCTAGTAATAGCTTGTTTATGCATTACATATAAATGTATGAAACTTTATAAATGCTGAAGCCGCATATTGATTGCACACTGCAGGATGAAATCTGACAACATCCATCATCGCTTTGTTTTACTTGTGTAGATCTGAAGTCAACCAGCTTAGTCAGGAAAAAGAGTATCTTCATGGCAGATTGGAGAAGATGCAGAAGCGGAATGATGAATTGGACCAACAGTGTATCCAGCATGGGAGAATGCATGAGAGAATGAAGTCAAGGTAGGAGGTCCTGTTAATCTGTCAGTGTGTGATATGCTCAACTGTAACAGTTGCATTGTATAAACATAAAAATGACACTAGGTTATGTGAAAGCAATATTCTTTCCTTATGAAATGACCACTCCTTCCCCTCCCCAACCATTCTGTCAAGCTGGTTTTTTTTAACATTTTTGCTTGTGCCATTTTGGATAAATAAAAGGAAAACTTGAACAACACAGTCTTCCAAAGAATTTAAGGCTAGTACATATGTGTGTGGGCTGCTTCGGCTGTTCTCTGCTCTAACTTGTATGAATAGTCTTACCATATTAAAAAAAAAAAGGGAGGGGGGAGCTGGGGAGGAAGTAGGGAGGAGATTATTTGGTGATGTGAATGTAGAGTACAGATGTGGGTTCCATTATGCTATGGAATAGTTGTAATTTTTGGGGTTTACCATCATTTAACTTGTATAAACAGGCAAATCTTATTGAAAATCAGAGTAACCAGAGAAATACTGACAGTTTCCAGGCACCACTAGCCTTTCAGAGAAGCAGTGACTTCCTCAGGACAAGCTGGGAGCAGCTGCAGCAAGACTAGTATGAAATATTTCCACCAATATCAATTGACTGTTCTGGCCAGAGTTTCCAGACTGATAATAGCTTGTGCTGTGATACGGATTAGACATCCTCAAAGATCACTGTGGAGTCTGTTCCTTTTGGTTCCAGAAAGCTCATCTATTCTCTCTCGTTCTGTTTTCCACTCCACATTAAGTGTAACAGTCACTGGAAGGAGCTTTAGCATGCTTGTGGAGGTAGAGGATGAAGGAAAGAGGAGGTAGAGAGGCAACTCTGCAAATCAAATCATCCAGGCTATCTCGTGTTGGTAGTCAAAGGCAAAATGCAGTTTAACTTTATTTGGACTAGACAGCCCTTACTGGGAAAAATTCTGTTTGCTTTTTTTGATTATTGACCACCTGAGAGGAACAGAGCTTGCATATATTAAAGCAGCCAGTTCTGTTTGCTCAGTTCTTTAAAGTATTTATTTTTTAGGGGTTTTTTTTCCTGCCATCTCTTTATTCTCTGTCTATATAAGCTTCTTTCTTGCAAGCACTTCATGTGTTCATTTCAGTCATCCAGAACTGCTTCTTTCCTCTTCCCTTTCAGATTTCTGTCTGTACCTCATCCTGTTCTTCTGTAACCTTGGATTGTCATCATCCTTTATAGCTCAGAGAACAAAGAAATTCAAAATACTGCAATTGCGTCCTGAATCTGTGTAACCACATAATCTTTCCATTTATCTCGCCTCCCTTTTAATTTCTTTAATTGTGGTGGATTTTTACCATATGTAGCACTGAGGATTCGAGGTCACTTTCACATGAAAATTTTTTTCCCCCTCTTTTTCCTCCAAGCTGCTCTTCTGTAGAATTATGAATATCTAGTAGAATTTAAGAGTCCTGTGTAAGTTTTTAGTTCCTCTATCAGAACCAAATAAAATAGATCTATTGGAAAATGTTGCTCATTCTCTGCTGCAGCAGCAATGATTATACACTAGAAAAGACTGAAAGCATTAATCCAGAACACAAAAGTGGTTTGAAAGCAGAGTGGTCATGCTGCAGGCAATGCCTTACCTTCTGCTGCTGTTTTGCAGACAACAGAGAGAGAAAACAGGGCAGTAATAGCATTTGTCTTATTTAATATTTTAAAATATGTAAATATGGCAGAGATAATCAGGTGTTTGAAACATGAACAGTATACTTCACCAGCATTTTAAGAGGTGGCTCTTTTAACATATTTTTAATTGTCGTATCGCACTCTATTAATTTAAAATCCAACTAATAAGTGACAAGACTGATACTCTAAACTGCTTTAAAAAATCAGTGTAATCTAATTTTTACTTCCATGTGAACACTGTAGTAGATTTGCAGGATTAATTCCCAAATGCTATAAATTGCTCATGAAGTTTACAAATCTAGGTGAAAAAAAGCAAAAAGAATAACTACCACAACAAATAAATCTCCCAGTTCCTTATATTTATGTTGAAAGATTTCCACTAAATAAAAATATTAATTTTTCTCTTCTGATTTTGAAAATAGAGATCTGACTATAGTGTTTAGTAAAAGCAGAACAACAAATAATAATAATGTATATTGCCTCAGATTTTCATCCATCACTTAGATACTAATAATCGCAGCAAAAGATAGTTACTTCTTAACATGTTTGTTTCTCCTTTGTATGCAGCTACAAATAGCAGTGGTCTTGCTGCAACACAGTCCCACAAAGTGCATTCTGACCTAATTCTCTAGCTGCTGTTATTCTGGATCTTCAGAAAATTTCTTGTGTCAAAATGATTTTGGCTAAACTTGGGACCTAACACTTGCATTTGAATAATGAGCTATTGTGATATTTGTTTGAGAAGAGATCTCTGTCAATATGTGTTTTCTCCAGGGACAGTACGACAGTGGAAGAAGCAAAATCTAGTTGATCAGTCAGAATTTCTTTTGGAGCAAAAGTGTTTTGGCAATCATAATAGTTGCACTCCTGAAAGTGAACAAGATAAGTCTTTTACTGCCATTCCTATCTCTATATGAATACATGCTGCAAATAAATAGAGTCCAAAGTTAAATAACCAGGTCTCTAAGTAAGAGATTACTTTAAGTTGCCATCATTAAACAGGATATGGAATCAGCCTTTTCAATGTAATCCAGCCCTTTCAGTGTGTTTTTACTCAGTGAAATATGGCATTAAAAGAAGTAGATGTCCATCTTAAATGATACAGTTGTTGCATGCTACTGAGGCAAACTTGAATCAAAAGATGTATCTTTTACAGGAGTAAGGTGGCATGTTAAGAGTCCAGTGGAGTTGATCTTCCAGAAATAAATTCTTATCTGTTATGTAGCAGAGGCCATTTTTATAGATTTTCAACCTCAAAGCAAACTGTATTATTAAATTCTCCAGATTCCCATTATGTACATTTGTGTTCGTAGTAGAAATTAGCAGATAGCAGAAAGTACAGAATTTCTTATAAGGTGGCTGTAAAGGTAGAACCTGACCAAGAATAAAAAGAAGATGAAGCAAAATTAAAGGTTTCTATCTTTTGGGGGTTTTTTTTGGTGTTCCACTCTACATAATTTGAATAGATTCCAGATGAAGGAAAATTCAAAGCCAAATGAATTGGGTAAGTAATAAGTAATAAAGTCGGTTCATTCTTTCCTTAATCTGTTTTCAAACTGAATTCCCAGGTATGCATTTTCACCTCTGTAGTTAGACCAGTTCGGTAAATGCAGATCCACTTTCTCACAAACTCTTTTCTCTTCCAATTTGAAGAGTAAGAAGAAAGAGACAAGAACCTGCCTAGATCTATTACTGTTTGAACATATTTATGGATAAGTATTATTTGCCCAAGCTGCCGTGGGTCAGGATTTCATCAGGCTATTTAAGCTTTCACTGAACTTAGTTAACAACTCTTGTAGTTACAAGGTTCAATTACGGCTTTACTTTTCTGCATCTGTTCTTCTCGTAAGACAAGCATTTGATTGTAAGTCATCTGTTTAGAGGATTGCTTCTGTGGACAGCCAATGTCTAAAATGGGAAGCATTTAATTAAATATAGCTTAGCTCTTTTCTGTGTACATTTCCAGTTGAAGACCCAGGTGTTATGTAGCAATACAGCAAACATGGAATAGTATCTTCAAGCGGGAGAAGAAATTCCTAGGCAATTTCTTTCCTTTTTTGAAGATAAGCTAGACATGCCTTTACTTTTTATCAAGCGGTTAAAGAAAAAAAAAAACATTTGGCCAGTAGTTTATATGAAATATAAGACTCTTTTAAAATCTTGTAAATAAAATATAAATTTAGAAGCTTCTAATGAGTTTCTTTCCAAACATTTTTCCAAAGTTCAGCATATGGAATTTGGGGCTATGAATTTTCTCTCAGGTTTTATGGTTACAGTTTATATTACTGTAATTTTTGCTGTAGTGTGTGTGATCACTGTCCAATCTGTATAACATTAACAATAATAATACATTTTATGCAAATTTGTATGGGGCTTTATGTTGTAGTAGCTTTTTGGAGGTGACACTGTTAGACGTATTTCGACTGTATTTTTGCTAGCTAAAGTTAAAAAGAAGAGCCTACAGGACTGGCAGTTTGGGGCAGATGTGTGTCTATTCCTTAGGCATCAGTGGTTGTAAGTTAACTATAAAAATGTTACAACCATCTGTGTAACAAGACGGCAGAGATCTGCTCTCGCCTGTTACTATAAATAAGAAGGAGATTTGTTTGACTTCATAGACATTGGATTTATAAAGACTCTATGTGTCAAATTGTAACTACGTGCCATGTTGCTGAGATATGTCTGCAGCCAACTACCTGGGGTGTCTTCCCCTTCAGACATTCTAGTGTAGTGTAGCAACTGTGCAGAAATGTCTGTATAGCACAACATGTGACAAATTATATTTGTTTTCTACCTATGGCAAAATGTATGGCTCTTATGGATAAGCTTATCTGGAAGAGTAGCTAAAATGGATCTTTAAATGGACCACTCAAGGAGTGAAAATGTGATACTCAGTTTGACAAGGATTTTAAAGGCTTTTTGCCACCATTAAATTTATATTTTTTGTTTTGTTACTAAGTGATAGTGGATGCAAGATCAAGTATGCATGAGAGAACACATATCTATGAGAATTGATACATACATAGAGAGAACACACCATCATTTTCAAATAACTGAAACGTAAAAATCACAATAGCTAGTTTGCTGTCGCTATTACACTTCTGAATAGAAATTTTGGATTTCTTGGCAAATCTTCAGTAGAACAACTAATTTAAATTATTTCTTGGCAACTGGAGCAATCAGGATGCATTTGAAATTTTACGTTTTCTGCCCACAGCTCTAGTACTTTTATTGTGTGTATGTGTGTTTGCGAGAAATAATGATGGATGGAAGAACTTGGGTTATGTCATTACCTAAAAGACCTTTTTTTTTTCCAGTCCAGTTCATTCTCAGTTGAATACATTGTCTTCCTTATTCTACTGATAGATTAGAATATTTTTTAAAGTGACGGTGAGGCAACTGTTCCTATATTTTTATTAGACCAGTCATCTGTTTTGCAATGCAATTATAGAGTAAAAATGCACTGTATTGTGGCTTTTTAGTTTAAAATAAATTCATTTTTAAATTGAAAATAGAGATTAACATACGTAGTGTCCGTAGAACCTTTGATAATAAAGATACAAAGATATTCACATTGTCTCAATGTGTAAAGAGCAGTATGCTGCACTTTTTCCTGAGCATCATTACTCACACCCACATAATCTTTGGCGTGGTTTTGCTGTAACAGGCTGGCTGTAGCAATTGGAGATACATAATTGTTTGTGCAGCCCTTCATACAAGGAGTTTGTAAAAAGCTTTGTGGTCACTGTGTGTCAGCACTGCGGTTCAGACAGCTAAGACTCTCAGCTCTGTCCAGTACTTGGGGTTATCACTATTACTTAATTTTTTATTACTGTTTAATAGACTCATATTTTAGATCAAGAAATATATACTCCAGAGAACTGCTATTCGGAAATAATGAATGGAGAACGTGTATACACATACACACATATATGCTGCAAATCCTGTCAGAGTCTGAAAGTGTATTTGGCTTTTGTTTAATGTTGGGGTTTTTGCACACAGTTCAAATTCTCTGGAATAGAAATTGGATGTCCAGAATCTCTCCCTGCCTCTTCTGCAGTTCACCATTTGTCTATTTATTATATATCTTTTAAACTATTTTTTCCCATTCTCAGTTTAAATAGATGTCTCTATATAGTGTGGTATAAATACATCTATTATTTATGCTTTTATATGTATAATATTCCCATTCAAAATAGTTAACAAATTATAGAAGTTTATAAGACCCCAAACACTGTTTTTAAAGATTTATTCCCCAACTACCTAAACAGTAGACACACAAAGCAAAAATTTTCTTAGTTGTTAGAGAAATTGAAAAAGTAGACAAAGAGTGAAATACAAGATTTTCATAAAATGCTGCAAAATAGTGTGCAAATATGTTCTCAGCCTTAAGAAGCAAATAAGAAGCAGAGGGGAATACCCTACCCAATTTCCGGAGAGATATTTAGGGAACTTAATAATGTTCTGTAAGATATATTCTAGGTCACGGAGTACTGTGTTCATCTGTTTCCAAGTGCATATATCTAAAATATATGTACCTCTATATATAGTTTATATACATATATATTTCTTGGAGAATATATTGAGATCCTCTGTATAAAACATTAGGCTTCACCATTCCAATTTGGACAACTCTTTCCACTGATCTTCTCATTGGGATCCTTCTTATTTTTGGTCTGAATTAATTTCTGTTTGGTTTGTACCTACTTGTCTTTGAGCCAAAATTGGGACAAGTAGTTCTTCAAAAGAATCTGCACTGGTAATGCAAATAATTGTAGGCAATGAATGTATCTATTCAGTCCTACTTCTGATTATAAGTAGAGTCTTCCTCCTTTGTTCTTTTTGCAGTAAGCTCTTCATCACCTTGGTGTTCTGATTGTTGATCTTTTTTGAATACGGGCAAGCAAACCTGTCTTGGGTCTTGGATGGGGACGTTTGAATATATTTGTATATATGGAATTGATATATTTATTAGAAAGTCCTTGACTGATGAATCCTACAGTCATAATTATCTTTTTGACAGCTACATTAAGAAGTGCATCCAGGACCTTTTTCTCCCAAGTAAATTCAAGTTTTCTGCAGAGACCTTTGCTATGAACTGAGAATACATTGAGTATATAGTGTAAGACTTTCATCCCATGTCTGCTGTTTCAATCTTCTGAGTCATCTCTTTCTTTCTGTGCAGTATCCCAGATTTTCTCGAAGCAGATAACATCTCTTAAATATATCAGCCCACTCCTCTTTTTTTGTGCTGAGTCATAATTCAAAATACTCAAAAATCTGTTTAATGTGGAGAAATTCTCTTAGAATTCTTCTTCCCTTTCAATTGTTCCTGTTGGCTGTGCTCTTTGTTTTAGTCAGTTACTTGTCAACAACTTAGTTAACAATTGCTGATGGACAGGATATTAAATGTTTTGTTGAAGTTAATGTCAGTAAGATTTATTGCATTTCCTTTACCAAAAAATGAGCTGTCAAAGAGTTTAGGGTTCATGTGACCAAATCTGCTTGATCTAGCTTATGTTTCAGTTTCTCATGTTCCATTTACCTCCTTATGCCCTTATATATTCCTTTCATTTCTGAACTAGTTGCAGGCTTTTTTTGCATTAGAGGTCATGTTAATGGGCTGATAATTATCTGAATTACCTTCTTTAAGGATTAGTTAATGCTGCACTTGATTTAATTGCATAACAATATGCAATTAAATATGAGGAAGAAGGGGTAGAGGGGAAGTCACAGTGTCTGTGTTCACTTTGCACCTCAAGACTGATGGCCACCACAATTTTATTGTTTTAAAAACTGGAGGATAATACCTGGGAAAGTCCTATCGGTCCATGTCTCAAAGAAAAGCTAAGTGGGAAAACAGCCAGGTTTGCTTGTTCCTGTGTTCAACAGCTACAAACTCTCTAACACCCCCTCTGCTAAGAGTCTGGTAATTGTCCACTTCTGAGAATATCTTCTAATCTCCTGCTTTAATGTATTCTGCCTTCTCCAAAACAGAAAGGGGGATAGTTCATATTCATGCCATCATGAACTGAGTCAAAGCCTACAGCTCACTAATAGTCAGCTTGTGTTCTTGTCTACCAGGAATGTAAAAAGCCCTGAAATATGTGTGATATAAAACAGCACAACATAAGGTTCCAGGCTGTTCTTGTTACTTTCTGTTGTCAGCACAGTTGTTGGTTTTCAAATTTAAATGTTAATTTAGCATTAACGAAGCATTCTTGATTCCTCTAAAATGGAGGTGGATAAAGGTGATGTCTTTGACAGCTCAGCCCAGACTCTCCTTGCTTCGGCAAGATCTAGAAACTCTTGTCACTATGTAGATCATAACTGACACTGAAAAAGATGTGCATAATTGGACAGAAGTGCACCCATTGTTTTCCAGGGAAACCCCATTTTATTCTCCTACATTTGCTACACACCTGCAAGAGTTTTAATTTTGCATAGGGGTTGCTTCTCGTGGTGATACATGATTGTATTAATGCACCAATTTATCCCTTCACCACCACCTTATCTTCTTTGAAACACTTCTGCCTTCAGTGCGTGGTAGAAGCCCCTCTGGTCCAAGGTAGTAGTTACGGACCAGTCTTCCTCACCACTTTCCCCAGAGATGTGAAATAAGAAGTGAGCAAGCTGGGTCAACATGCTCCTTTGCTGTCTTCTGCATAAAAACATAGTTGTTTAATGGCAAGAGAGAGAACTAAAAAGCGTGTTGGTCTTGTTCATTCAAGTTAGCTTGAGTTTAATTTAAGTTACCTGCTCAAATGTACCGAGCACTAAAGAATAAAGGTTTACCTTTCCAAAAGGGTAATAGCCTTTCCAATGTAGTATAAACACTGGAGGACAGCCCTAACTATCCATGTTCCTCCTAAAACATTTAACAATCTTTAACAAGTTTTGATTTTTTTTAGACAATCTAAAAAATTAAATTGTTGAACTTCCTGACTGTTTCACACACCTTCTTTTATTTCTTCCATATCATTTTCCATCTGCACTTTTAAAGTTTGTTTTCCTGTACTGTATTTCTGTGATATCCTTGTGATGTGTCAGAAAAATTATAAAAAAACAAACAAACAAGAAAACCCACCCAAGTCCTTTTCAAATAGCCCATGTGAGACTACCACTCTGCAGTAGTTTAGCAGCAAATACCTAGTTGGGATATTTGACAGTAATTGGGATCTTTCTATTAAGCCTTCAATGAACTCACAAAATCTAACTATTAACCTATTTGGCAAATTACTTTAAGCAGTAGCAGATTTCCTTCCAGTTTTGATCTCTGTGTATGATTCTGAGATTTTCAGACAAAGGCTATTTAAAACCCTCCATTACCATATAGTGCAGAACTGAAAATGAAGACAGATGAGTAACATTTAAAGAGCTTTGCAAGTGTGTCATGAAAATTTACCAGCTCTGTAACAAAATCTATGCACCTGCCTGCTTTCAAGGTTATTGTAAGAGAAGGAGACACAAACTAATGATAATTTATGTTTTAATATAATAAGTGATGGAGTTTTGCAAGGTTATTGGAAGACTGCTTTTTCCCAGTAACTTCAGTGTTTTGATTGCTTCTGCAGGATCCAATACTGTTCCTGTGGAAGTTGATCT
This sequence comes from Dicrurus megarhynchus, assembly GCA_013399195.1. Lineage (NCBI taxonomy): Eukaryota > Metazoa > Chordata > Aves > Passeriformes > Dicruridae > Dicrurus > Dicrurus megarhynchus. Next base: position 2,357,336 of record VXAD01007025.1, read on the forward strand.
AACTGTGGATACTCTTATTTTCCATACATAAATCTAACCTGTTCTTAAATCTCTTTAGCCTTTAGTTCTTAAATCTGTTTAGCCTTGATGCGTCTTGTGCCACTAGTTCCATGCCAGTGTTGCACTTGAAGGTGGGGTATTTTCTCATTATGCTGTTTGTTTCCCATCTTTCAAACCGGTAAGTGTTTAGTTTATGCATTATGAGACCGGGGCCCTATTCTTTCCAGTGTTTTTGTCAGCTGAAACACAGATAGAACTTTATTTTGCCTATTTCTTGTCTAACTTAAACTTCCAGAACTCCAGTCATATTCATTATCAGTTTCTGAGTGCACTCTAAAAAATTTGCCATCCTGAAAAAAATGAAATGCTAAAAAATAACTGTGTTTATTAAGCCGTGTGATGGTGCTAATTGGTAGTAGTCAAATAGTCAAAGGCACTGGGCTAGTTTCTAGAAATGTGGTCTTAAATGTGAAATCCTTCAACTGCTAATGGCAAAAGTTTTAGTGAAATAGAGATTATGGAAGTGTCTATAAGGAAGGATAGTGTGATAAGACCTACTTAGCATCTGTATTTCTAGGGTACTCAAGTGTGTGCTTCTCAGCAGGGCTTCTCAGTTTGGTTCTGGAGTAAAGTAGTGATGATGGAAAATATGAAAGAAATGGAAAAGGATAATAAGATTATTCTGTGTTCTAGTTGTTCTTTGTGAACTATAAAGTCATGTATGGAGGGGAAAAAAGGGGAAAGGAGTTTTTAAATTTTTTTAAAGTTCTTTTTAACCTCAGAGAGTAAGATTCCACCTTCAGTTATACATATGGAAAGATATCCTTGTCCCAAATGTATCTCATTACTTGGGGCCTGATCCTGAATTGTCTTTAGAATTCTGATTTGATTCAAGTCAAAGTTGCTAAATAGTTGCAGGTCTCCAGTTTCAAAATGTTGTCTCAGTGGCACGGCTGAAATGACAGTAAACTTTTCTCAGCTTATTTAAAGCGGTGTAATTTTTTTGAGTGCTGCACTAGCACTTCCCACACTACCAGGGATATAGCCTTAGTTTTAGCTATGTGACTTGCATGTAGTCAAAAAGGGGTTTTGGGGCTTTTCGGGGTGTTTTGTTTGGCTTTTTTCCCTATTGCTTGGATCATTTGAGTGGCTGACCTTTTATATTCATATTAAAAAATATATAAGTGTATATAAATACAATTTCAGAACTAAAAAAAGCTCATCTGTAAATTGATACCAAACATAGACAATTGCACAGAATAAATGTTCGGGAGCATGTGACTTAAAAGCACTTTAACTTTTACCATTGTGAAGGCTGCTACAATCTTCTGTGCCTTGTTATACATGTTAGGTGATACAAATACTTGTGCTTCTCAAATAAGTTTTATGAATAAAATGCACAAACAAGCTGAGCAGAGGCATATGTGTCTTTGGGAAAGGACTTTCATAGGCTGGGCAGAAATGGAGTTTCTTCATTGACTTTCTGTAATGATAACCCATGTCAATAAAATCCACAGGAAATGTGTCTAGCATTTTGTCCTTTTTAAATTTCCATTTTTAAAAGCAAGAAGACACTCCAGGCAGTGCATTTCTGAGGGATTATTACATTTCTCGGGTGGCTGAAGTCACTCACCCTTCAGCCTTGTGCCTCGCAACACACCCGAGGCGAGCAATAATCCCCAGCAAGGCACTGCCTGTCTTATCTTATTGCTTAATTATTATACCTATTTAATGGTGCTTAGAACATTGTCAGCTGTTGAGAAAAGGTAATTATCACTAGTCAAATGAAAAACACTTTTTTGGCTGCCTTACGGATACACATTTTACTGGTACCTTGATACATAATGAAGCCTGATAGCAAAACTTTTGCTTGTCTCTTCTTCAAGCCACAGCTGTTTCCCTGCTAAATTCATCCCATCTGTCTCCCCTTCCGTAAGGCTGTAGGCAGTATAGCATAAGTACAGAAGCAGTTCAGTGCTATTTTGGATAAACATAGCTGAAATTTGAATCTTTGCCATTTGCAATGCACACATTTTGTTTTACTGCTGTAAAGAGAGCTGTCAAAATAAAAACTACATGGATAATTTACTGAAATGCAGTCAAATAAAGGGATGATCAAAGGGAAAAAATGAAGATATAATATAGGGTCACTCTTACATTCATGGTGTATTCTGAATAATTTAATTGTTGACCTCTTGACACTGCTGGGTGCAGAGGAATTGGTAGTGAATAACAAAAGTAGAAGTCACTGAATTAGAATAGGACTTGAAGTCCAAACTTCATGTCAGAAAGGGTAATAGTAGCAGGCAATTATTTGTGATACTGCCCCATTGAACTCTCTGACCAAGGTGTAGTTCTTTGCTCATTTTATAAGGAATTGATAATTACGTGAGATAATACATCTTGGAAATTAAATCCATCATTTCTATATGTGACACTGTCTCTGAAAATAAAAGGACACCATAATAATCACAATGAGGCAACAGTCACTACACCTGTTACTCTTTGCAGTTGTGATTGACACGGAAAAATATATATTAAAGCTGAGTACAGTCATCTTCCTTGAGTTTGTTGTTCTAAAATGGATTGATGGTCAGTTATCCAAGGATTGTGTTTGAAATTCCAGGTTTCCTGGAAGAGAAGATCCAAGTGACAGTAAGGTCTGCTTGACTCAGATAAAACGAGTACAGTGCAACCTACTGTTGGTACTGCACACCTACGATATTTGAGAGTCTTTCAGGCATAACCTTTTCTTTTTTGAAAAAAAATCCTGTATTCTACTGAAGAGTTAGAAGTTCTATGGCACCTGTAGTAGGAGAAGGGTTTTGACCACTACTTCTTGGACATATTTTCCTTTCACTGTGTTATTGTGGTGGTCCATCTATGTGGTCCATCTCAGAGAAAGATTATGACTGGTAAATGCTTTTAAGTCTGTTGTAGGAGAATCTTGGAAGTCCTTTCTAGGTTAGCCCTGATGTGTATTTGGGATCATTACATCTTCTGTGGAAGTTAGTTCTTGAAGGCTTGTGCTTCCAAATCTGTATTGGCTTAGGCAAAGGTGAACAAAGCCGTGTTTATCCTAACCTAGAAGATGCTCTTGTTGACAAAGAAAGAAGCAGATGATGAACTTAATGGTAGTGGACAATGAAATTATCTCAATATAAAATTGATCTAAATGTTATGAGCATAAAGTTCCTTTGGGGAAAAGCACTTTGTGGAATTCACTACTGAAATACTGATTTCAGTGTTTTGTATTGAGGTAGAGAAAGGGGAAAAAAAGGATGTTAAGTCACCAGCTTCTGTATTTACAGAACTGTTTTTAAGCTGTATCAAAAGAAACAAAGTCTTTTGTATTGTTACTAAGAAAGGTACTGCTACATGAAAAGCTCACACAGTGGTTTTCATGTAAATATATATAAAATCAATAGTCTGTGGCAAGAATCAAGACAGCATTACTCCTCCATATTAACAGGAATGTAAGAATTTCTCTATCTTTATAGATGCTAAAGTGAAATGTTCAAAGACTTAAAAATAATATTTTTAATTTTGTTCTATAATATGAACATAAATAATGATGTTATAATCTGTGAGACTGAATGTTGGTAGTTAGTCCTCCTGTAACTAATCCAGGAGCTGGTGACACACCTACTGCCCCAGAACTAGTGCCCTCATGTATCAATTTAAATGAAGAAGGGCTCCATTATTTTTTAATGGAAGCCCAGTTCTTCAAGGACTCCATCAAATCTAAAGACCCCTCACCCTCTGACTGAAAAAGTATTTGTATTGACTTCTCTGAGGTCACCAAAGTATTGCAGTAAACATCCAGCTACTAGGTCTTAGAACAACTGCTTTTATGGTAAATATATTGTGATAATTCTTTAAAGTCTGAGCTGGTATTTTAAAAATAGTGCCTATGGCTTGGTCATCCAGTTTTTATAACACACATTTGATGGAACATGTGCTTTTACCAACAGTGTTTCAAGAAACTTTAGCTATTTTTTTCCCACTCTCCAAAAAGAGAGATTGACTTCTGTGCCCTGTTACATGTTGGAAATGGTCAGTTCCTGTTTGAATCATTTAGGTAGCTGCTGTAAGTTGAAGTGAGAGGCCTGTACCCTCATGCATAACAATTTTGACAGATTCACTGCATTTTTTCTGAACATGATTTCAAAACTGTGAGTAGGTGAAAAAATTTAGGTTGTTAGAAAGAGTTTTACCCTCTTAGAGGATTACACAGTTGAGATTTGTGGATGGAGAAGAGAACATCAAGAGCAGAACAAGTTATAGTGACTGTCTTTGCAATGTGCAAAGTATTAAGAACGTTGTCAATATTATGCTTTTCTCATATTTATTAAATTAAATTTTTGCATTCCAGCGTACCTTGCCATAAGGATGTGCATTTGTTAAAGATGTGATCAAAACCCCAAGATTATGTGAATTCCTGTTGATCCTTCATCTATAGTGTTGAGTGTTCCCCCACTGTTGGGACTGTGTATGGTGATCTGGATCTAATAAGGGGACTTTTTTCAAACCTAGCACTTAAATACTTACTTGGTTTTTGTCTGCCCATCATTTTTCACTTACATGCAGGATTTTTTTTTCTGTCTATGAGTTTTCGATGAGACAGAAGGCCTTATATTTCTACTCATTCCTTCTGTAGGTTAGTGTAAGGACAAAAGGAAAAGAAAGAATGGGTTAGAGGGCTCACATACTACCAGACAAAAAAACCCCCATTAAGTAACATGGAAAAAGATAAAAACTTCAAGGAAAAAATATGAAAAATATTCTTACAGTGGTGTTTTGTATTCTTTTCCCTTTACCTTTTTATGATTTTCTTATGTTTAAGGTAATTTTAGGTATTCCATCAGTACCTATGGAGGGAATATTTTCTGGAAAATATGTTCTGAAGATTTCTGGATCTTCTGAAAAAAAGATATTTTGGATGTACACAGTGAACAAAAACCTTTGCTTGTTCAAAATTTTTCATGCAATTTACTTGTTTGCTGAGTTGTCTTGTGAGTTATATGTTCAGAACTGAAAGCCAGTACAATCTTTACAGAATGTTATTATTTTTTCTCTGTCTACTGTCTGCTTCTACTTTCAACTGCCCCTATTTTGGCAAATTTTAGACTAATTTGTTGTTATTGTTAATGCTGATATTGATGCCTTAGGTTTTAACGCTTAAGGCATCAATATTATTATTAGATATAATCTGCAAGCTCAACAATTTGAAAGTAATTTTTTTTAATAGCATCATGGCATAAACTGACCAGTACGTTCAATCTATATGGTACGTAGATGTTTTTCTTCTTTTAGCCTAGGTTCTCTCAAACAGAAAAATTATAGCATCTTTTAGAACTGTTTGCTGGTCATCTATACAAAACTAAAATCCTTTTCATACAGAAATAGTCAGCTCTGGTTTTTTGGGTAGGATGTTTTGGGTTTTTTTTCCTATTAACAGTGCATAGGAAAAGCTTACCCTATACAAATGCTTCCCTCTGAGCTGTTATTCACTGAATTGTCTCTGGACCCAGCACACCCTGGGTTCCATTTGAGCCCCTCTCTATGTACAGAAGCAGCCCCAAACAAAGTTTTAAACAACAGGGACTATTTATGCAAAAACACAGGATAAATTAATTTTGGTAAAAACCAGAACTGATTAGCATCCTGACAGTTAAATTCATTAGCAGAGTCCCCCAGTTGCACTGTGGTTAAAGCAGTGTTGCAAGATAAATGAGTTAGCCTTCCCATGCTACTTTCTTTCCTTTTAATAATCAGTGGAACTTTGGTTGCTGGAAACGTCTGAATTCGTTTGGTCCCATAAACACAACAGATAACTGTAGAGCAGAATTAAAAATTAGAATTACTTGAGATGATTGTGTTGTTTGTGTGAAAATATCATCCTAAAATTTCTGTTCCACTAAAATTTATTCTGTTCTATTTAGCTAATTTCTATTCATATTTTCAAATAGCACAGTTGGGGATTCTTTCCTTTGTATACTTCTTGGGAAGGAATTTTTTTCTAATACTTCAGTGACTTTCTGCAGTAGATTGCAGGGTAATGTTACAGTCAGTAATGTTTACATCAACAAATGTAAATTCAAATTAAATCTATTATTTAAATACCATAATGGAAACACATGGTGCTTTGTAGTCATGTAATTAAAGAAGATCTGTGCCTCCAGGAGTTTATGATCTGAAGATCAAAACCATTTCCACATGCAACAGACCTCTTCTAAATTATCGGTCTACAATTTGGGGATTTTGTCTTGCATCTACTTTAGCATAAATTTTACTCCTGAGCAGGGATTTCAACCAGACCAGCGCAGAACTGTCTGAGATGCAATGCCTAGGTTTTGTACTTGACACTTTGTGTAGGAGCAATTTCCTCTCTAGCACAGAAAAGCTTGGTGTTTTGATGTCAAAATTTATACCTCCCTTATTTAACAGTAACACCATGAACTAAACTTTGTGAATGATACTAGTTTAGTTGGGGGGGGGGGGGGAGACTCCATCCAGTTGTGAAAGTAATTTTGTGCAAAATTGCATTTGAGTTAAATTATTCACTCATCCTGGGGCAATAGCCTGTATTCACTTTCCAGCTGAGCCAACTAAAAATATGGGAAACCGACCAGCCTAGCATTCCATTGTTACCTTATATAATATGGTGTTTCGGAAATGATGATGAAGGCAACCTGGATATTTCATGGATGAATTAGTAGATTCATAAACTGAAAGCTTTGCTTGCTATTTGTAATGGTGTTTTCTCCCTTCCTTTCAAAACTGTGCTCACAAATCGGAGATGTTGCTTTTATTTAAAAAGAAAAGAGGAGGACAAAGAAAAAGGGGGAAAAAAATCAAGCCTCTTTTTTCCTTTGAAGAAATCTTTGCCTGAATTGCTGGCTGAGTTCCCTCAAAAGGCCTGGACTCCTTCAAAAGTTGGAACCAAGTTCAGACCCCAGCTAGGTAAGGTAGAGTACTTTGTTCAGTTTACTTAGTTTTTTCCCCATAGTATGCTACAAAAGAGTCTGGGTGTAAACACATTGTTCAAGTGTGATGGTTTGGGATTTCTTCCAATTATCATCCTAATTAGGACCCTGAATTAAAAAGAATTTTTCATTTCTTTTGGGCATGGGGAACTAAATGAAGACTGGTCTATGAACCCTCTGACTCATAGGTACCTGCAAACCTTCAAGCCCCTTTGTTGCTTATAATAACTTAACAGCAAAATAATTTCACAGCCTTAAGAGGCAACTTTTGCCTTTAACCTCCTTGTCTGAGGACTTTCCCTAAACTGAGGTAAGCTTGGACAGTACCTCGCACATGTTTTGTTCTGTGTTCCAGTTCTTTTTTTCTCAAAGCTGTTGCTTGGGATTGCACTGCTTGGAGGTGCTGCTGTGTTTGGTTTTACTCAGTTATTTAAATCCATTAAACATGAGTTCTGGTCATTTCCCAATGCTGTGAATGCTTTGAGCTCTGGCAGCTAACAGAGACTTCCCAGCACTTTGTTGGGAACTATGGCCGTTCTTCTCTAAGCGTTGTGTTTCACTTTTACCCCTGCTGTGCTACAGATCCTGACATTGCTGGATTCAGGGCATTTCTGTGCTGTGTGGATTTAATATTGTACTGATCTTTTCTAACATCTTCTAAGATAAAGCTGTGAAATGATTGCATGTTATGAGTTATAGGGATTAATGAATGTTGGTGTTTTTCTTCCAAACCTGTTTGAGCAAAGTTTTTTTACCTCAGGTACAGCTTTATGTTGATCAGAGTAAAGTAAAAGATTTCCCCACAATGAGCAGTGGTTCACGCCCTACCTTCTGCATATTTGCAACTGGATTTCCTTTGTACTTGTATGTTTTTTTTTAACCTAGCTGTAGCTTTCTGAGCCTTTGGGTCATATGGTGTGTAGCATCACACAAACGTTTACTACATGACAGGCTAACTTAGCGACTAAGATTTTTCTTCTTCTTCCTACTCAGTGCTTTTGTATTGTGCTGACATATTGGATTCTGTGCTGTACAAAAGGAAGCCCTAGATAACAACTAGTGTAGCACTGTGCTTGTGTTTTTCGATCTAGACTCACATGAAGGACTTGTGCTTAAAAACATTCAGTACTTGGCAATACCAATACCAGGTTTCTTGAATTGGGATAATCTCATAGTTCTAATGCAAGACTGAAAAAAAAAAAAAATTAAAATCCTTTATCAGTTGGGGTACCTGAATTTCAGGCTGCTTTGGGTGGAAGAATAACCAAGAAGAATAAGATTTCCTAACAGGGTGTAGCATTGGTAGTCTTAAACAACTCACCCTCCAAAATACAGCAAAACAACAACCCCAAACTGCAGAGGTTCTGTGGAAAGAGACAATAATTCTGACATCAGACAGTTAAATAACAGACTCTGATGCGGAAAACTGTCCCAGATTCCAACATTCCTTTCAGCTGACATTAGAAAACAAGGTAGACTTAGCATGAGAAATAGTGTCTTTATATGAAGAGATTGCTCTTGTTAGGCCCATATGTGAACCATATATCCAGATTCTCTCTACATCCGCTCACTCGTCTCCCTGTCAGCATCTGAAGAGAGCTCCCCAAATGTTCAAATGTACCTTTCAGATCAGAGTTTAATTTTAGAAGACTCTCTTGGCCTATTAATTTTTTAACAATGCTGTGGTGGCAGAGACATCAGATTGCAAGTAAAATTTCAGAAATAAAACTCTACAAAGCTGTAGAAATAAATGCAAGTGCAACTTGCAGTGATAGGTCACAATAATTGTATGTGGTAAAATATATGTCATTATTGAATAAGTAATAATTTATCGGGGCATGTATTGTTCATGTGCACTTGATGTGTTACAAACTGCAGTGTGGAGGCTGAATACTTCTAGGATCTGTGTGTGTCATATGAGGAAGGCAAAGTTTAAGAGCCAAAAAAATGGTTCCAGAGCTGCTACACTTGTAGAAATATGGAACTTAAGTACTGCAGAGCATCTTGGACATCTTTGTAGTTTATTTGTTTTCTCATATTCAAGGAGTTAAATTAATAAAAACTGATTACATTAGAGTAGTTTGCATACCATGAAACTTGTCAATGTTAATTGACATGTCAATGTCAATGTTAATTGAGGTCTTTCAGATACCTGATTGATTACTCGTTTTCCCTTTAAGGTGTATTTTTTTATTTTATTCTTAAAATTAAGTACATGAAGTCACCATCCAGAACTAGAAATGTTACTAAAACAGGAGCCACAAAATTAAAAATGCTAGTAGGAAGTGATGTAATTTTTCAGTGTAGTGGTTCTATGTTTTCTATTTTGATAATGGATGTCTAAGGGTGTTCATGTGGTTATAAAGGAAGAAATCACTTCTCCTGTAGTCCTTTTACAAACTGAAGGAGTTTTGCATTCAATTCCCTGTTTCTCTTTGTCTCATAAGAAGAAAAGTGTTCTGTTATTTCTACAAATCACTGTTGAAATTCTGTTGCTTCTACAACTTAAAAATGAAATCCCCAATAAAACTGAGTAAATTATTTACAATTATTTTATCAAACATTTCAGGTGTGTCTAGAACGTGAATACAGGAAGCTCTAAACCTATTTTTATAATCGTTGTCATTCCACATAATGTAGTTTCTTTAAAAACTTTTAAAAATCCCACCCTCCCCCCCACATTCCAAAAAGCCCCACCCAAACAAAGCCAAAAAGATCTGATCAAGATATGATAGTGGAGTCTTCATCAGACCAAGTCTGTTCCTTAAATGTTCCAAACTGCAATCCAGTGAACCTGTTGGCACTTTCTACTGAAAATCATTAATGGTGGCCATGTATAAGCAACAGTTCACTCTGCAGTCAAGGGAGAAGCTTTTGATGTACACTGCATCTTCATAATTTTCCATTGCTTGTCAAGAGAATAGACTATATTTTTTTTTTTTCTTAGCCTGCAAGCAGTAAGAAAGTGTGCAGCATTTTCATTATTTCTACAGTAGTCAGTTTGCAGCAGGTCCTGGTGAAGACTTCACACATGATTCCTTTATTCACCTGTTCTTGGACAAGAAGTCATAGCACATATAGGAAGTTAATTTTCTCTCTCATATCTAAATCTAGAACCATACTTTTTGCCTAAAGAGTAAATTGAAATTCTGAAGTGCCTAATCAAATGCATGTTTCACATGTGCAAAATAAAAGACTTGTGTTGGCCAGGCCTTCTATTTCTGAAATTCTGTTTCTGATGTTTGTGTGGACTCTTACTGAAAGGAGGGCACTACTGGATGTTGCTGGTGAGGGATTGTTATGGGGCGAGGGAGTCTGTGTGACAGCTCTCCAAGCACACCGTCCTCTGGAACTTCAGTCACAGCTGATGGGCACAGCCATACCAAGTGTGGTCAGAGACAACTGGTTTTGACCTGATGACTTCGGGAGACATCCTGCTGGGTTGATTATTCCTTTGCTATCCAAAGCAACACAATGGATAAAATAGGCATTTTTCAACCCTAAGTGCTACTAAGTTACTAAGAATTATTCAGGAAAAAGCAAAGAGACACACACACACCCCCCCCCCCAATCTAGGAAGATAAAGGAAGTGAATATGTGCAATCTGGTAATTGGAAATAATTTTCTCTCTCATTTCCCAGCATCCTCTAGGATTGAGGCAAGTGGCCCAAGCCTGGGAATTAATACCTGAAATGAAAATATATTAGTGATCAGAAATATGTGTGAAACATAGAAGGTCTGAAAGAGTTTAATTCAGGAGGCTCGGGAGGGGTTTTGTTGATTTTGTTATATATATTTTGGCATAATTTCTTAGTTTGTAAATTTTGAATATTATGCAGAGAACGAATTGAAATCTTTATCTGTAGTTATAAATATTTCTTGTTACTGTAAATACGCAGTATATAGTTCTTTATTATAGCTGGTAAATCAAGCCCTATCAAATTTAAACTGAGCTAAATTGCTACATCATTGAATACATTGCCACATTTTACATTTTGAAATACAAGTATGTTTTGAACTTCTGTCATCTTTTTCTTAAGAAAAAGAGGGGAAAAGTGTAATTATTGAAGGAGAAAGTGTCTTTTTAATTTTGGTTTTGTATAAAACTGTTCAAAGCAATGTTGATGAAATTTTAAATAGCCTTGAGACAGAGAGTACTGGGGGAAAGGAAAGCACTAGCCATAAACAAACAGCTTGGAAACCTAGTATTGTCCTCAGAAATGCTGGTTTCAACCAAACCTTCAACATTGGTCGGCTCTTTCTGTGAGGATAGGACACAGTCTCCCCATCCTTTGTGTAGGAACTCTAACTCCTAAATAGCTGAGGGGAAAAACAATTTGTTCACTGTGTAGTTGAACACAAGCATTCCCATATTGTAGGGAAAACTGTTTATGTGAAGGCAAAGGAACATTCTGTGCACATTGCAGTGGAGACTTGGTGCAGGGAGACTGTTTGGAGCAAATACATGTCTAGTTTCTATTCTTCTGGAAAATTGCTAGAACAGACACATGTGCTTCATGTTCCTATGCTCCACACTGCTTCGCAGATAATCGCACGAACAATGCATGTGAGCAGCATTTGAAGTGGAAATGTTATCTTTTATCTCTTTGACGTCTTGTATTAGTGATGCAGGAAAAGTTCAAGGAAATAGTGTTTCTGAACAAAAGGTGCTGCAAATTATCAGCAGACAGAATTGCAAAATTGTGCATTCTGTCCTTATATATTTCTATCTCTGCATGTCCTTCATTAACTAAGATGGTTATTCATCACAGAGTGCTCAATGGGAGTTTTATGGGAACATTTATTTATCATTTCTAGGTTCCTTTTTTTTTTTTTTTTAATTTCAGGCTCCAAAGTGTATATTTTCTTTTCTGTTATAGTCCATTATGTCATAAATGGACAAATGATAACTCATCACAAACAAAATTATTTTTGCAGCCTGTCTTCCTGGCGTCTGGATTCTGAAGAGACAACCTGGATGCCTGCATGCCAGTGCAACCAGGATTTTTACAGTGTCAATAATCTTTGCTCATCACACCAAAAAAATCAGTGTGTCAGTGTATTCCTGCAGAGTCATTAGCATACAGACTCACTCTGCTTGCTTAACAAAGCATGGTTTGGTGTATTATAGTTTCCTAGTCTGCTTGTCTGATTCACCCCTGACAAAAGCGGAGAGCAAATTCAGTCCCTTCTTCAGTGGCACACTAATGTGGGAAATAAATCTTCGGGCATAAGGTCTGAATGGCAGTCATTTAAATAATTCAAATGCAGCGATCATTTTGCCCATGTGCCTTTCATTTCTTTGTTTTGTTTCTGTGTATTTCCCAAATCACTGAGAGACAAACGATCTTCTGTGACAATCTATATTTTTAAAATATCTAGAGCTAAATAATGCCCATCCTCTTTAAATGCAGTTTAATTGGTTACATGTAAAATAATTATTTGCTCTCTCTTTTGTGGTGTGGAGGGGGGAGTTGGAGGGGAGAAGTAACATACAAGCAGATGTGCTGCTAGATCTACAGGCTTCTGCCAACCATATGGCATCTTAAAGAAAGATGGTTGGAGCGTCTGGATTAGCAAAGAGTCGGGATGGAAAGCCATGTGTCGTGTTGGTACAGGCAGTTGTTTTAGCTCTCTGTAAAAGGCTTCAGGAGATTGTGTAATGGAACAAATGGTACTGCAAGCCTAGTAACAGCCTTACCGCTGCTGGAGAGGCAATTGGCCCCCAGGCGAGTACTGCTTCATCCTTGCTTGTTGGTTTTTTGTGAAGGATTTTTAGATTGTTATTTTGTGTTCTTCTTTTAACGTACAGGAAACTTGGGAGATGTAATTCTGAACTTTATACTTGAAAGAGAGGTATTGTGTGCTTAGCATTTTTTCACACTCTGAATTTTTAAAATGAAAACAATACAGTTTCCTTCTCTTTGAAATGAAAAGCTCGTGCCCCTCTGCAAATTTCCCGCATCCTTCGTGAGCACTTTGAGACACCAGTTCACTGAATTTCTAGCTGATGCCCAGATTTTGGGGGAAAACTGCTCTCTCTAGGATTTGCTTAGTTAAAAAGAGTGGGGCTATTGTGCTTGTGGCTATAATGTACCAGCTTGGCATTTGTATTCTGTTTGACAGGTTGCTCTTTATGCAAACAAGGGGCCTGCTTCTATTAAAGGCAAAACTCCTTTAGTTTTTAGCAACACAGGATTGGGCATTTTGTGGGGTTTTGTGTGCTTTACAGGAGTCTGTAGTTCACATTACAGCTCATAGGAGTTATTCTGGATCAGGATGAAAGCTATTGTATCCAGATCTGTAACAGAAATAGGTTTTAGTCATTTCTCTACTGTCACACAATAGAACTCTAAATTCCTCTGTATGTTTCAATGAAATCAGGCCTCTTAGTAGACCTGTAAATGCAGTTTTCTCTCCTTGATAAGATTAGTTTCAAAGGAAATTAAACCCTGATGTTGCAGTATGGAAGTTCAATAATTAGGATTATTTTATTTGAAGAGATTTTAAGTACATTATGATCCCAATACCATGATTTTTATGTAAGGAGATAACATGAGGGACACCCAGACATTCATTTGTAGGTAAATACTTGCTGAGCAGGTAATGTTATTGTTTCAGAGACATTAGAAACAAACCATTAACTACAGAAACATCTTCCCTACTGAGAATCTTTGCTGGAAAATACACTATCTTAAACTGAGACAAATGCTGCTCTAATATAGCCTAGATTCACAGTAGAAGTAAAATTACAATTACCGCTCTTTTTTCTCTTTAATTTTTTTTTCATACTCTCCAGAAGGCTTCTTATCTGGAGCTTAGGAAACAGCAGTACTCAGCTTAATCTGCAGTTTAGTTACAGCAGTGCACGCTTTTTCCTGAGCTGCCTGCATGCCCCCCTGCTCAAGCCTGCATATGTTGCTCAACACTGATCAAAAGTAGCCTCCCTCGGGAGGGAGGCTTGGGTTCGTTTTGTCGGCCTGTTCGTTACCTCGCCTCAGCCAAGGCTGAGCCAGGTGTGAGGTGGACAGTTGTCCACCAGGAGTGGTGCCAAGACCTCCAGCATCTCCCTGGAAGGCTCTTGCAATGGCTGCTGAGGAGGAGCAGAGTCGGACCAGCGAGCCACAGCAGGGACCTTGAGCTCTCTTGGGGCACCTGCTGAGCTTTCGCTGCCTTTCAGAAACCCCGGCCGCTTTCTGCCCCATGTTCATGTGCGAGTTCACCAACAGAGAAACCTGCATGTTCTCTGGGTTTCCCTTAAAAGAAATCTTGAGTAATGATGTATTTGTGGTGCAGCAACAGTATCGGAGGTTACCAAGTCTACAGAGACAGCAGTTGACTGGTAGCAGGTGGATCTCTTGTACCCATTTTGCATACGTGTTTGTCTTCTCTATCCCTACTTAAAAGAACAAACCCCGTGGTTATATTTTTGAACAAAGAGACACAGCTTTGTGTTCTTAATTTACTACTAGTGATTTAAGGCAGTTTATTTTCATTTATGTGAGAATGTTCAGTTTTCAAAATCATATCAAGACTTCTAAGCTTGCTTGTTTAAATGTTTGTTTCAAAAAAGCTACCACTGCTTACCACTGAAAGATGAGAACATGGGGAAGTAGTATGCGAAAAACATAATTTACATAACAAAACTAAGCCAGACCTTTTGATATAATCCAAGGGGAAAAGTATTCTTCTCTTATAGTTACATTGAACACGTGTCAAGAAAGCTATTAACATTTATTTCAACTTGTAGCAAAGAAAAAGCTGATAGTTTTGCTAGAATTTTTTACTATAATTAAAATGTGGTGGCAACAGAAGAGTCTGTGTATGCACAGACACGGCTGCGGACAGAAGGAATCCTGCTGGAAGGTGCTGGTGGCCTTACCAAGCTGGGATGTCTGTGCAGGGTCCAGTGACCACTGACTGATGAGCTGAGCTGTGACATGGGAGAGCCGGCCTAGAGACACCTTTGTGCTCATTTTGTGTGGGATTGCTGACAGCCCTGTGCTGCTATTGCAGGGACTCTAGAGCTGTTATTCTCATCCACAAGCTAAGCTGCTGTCACCAGAAAGGCATAATTGCCCCTTTGCCCTGGCTGTGGTCTGGATGTGTCAATACTCATCTCCAAACTGCCTCATTGCAGTCATATTCCTTATTGTGGAGGGGTTAATGTTTTTCCTGAAGATAACTGTAATGATATTTGCCTCTAAAATAGCAATAAAATTCCTCTATTTCATAGCAATTATTAAATTCACCTTGCATTTAATTTAAAGCACAGTTGGACTAACACACATACACATTATGAAACAGCCACTCTCTTACAGAGAGTGTAATACTGTCTATAATGTACTAATACATTTTTAAGATGTATTTCCTGTGTAATGCTTCCCTTCAGTGTTGCTAAGCAATTGCAGGTTTCACTAACTTCACATGCAGTTTCACTGTTTATAGTATAGTCCAAAACAAAACACCAAGTGAACTCTCTATTCGTAAGAGCTGAGCTCCATGAAGGTGAGCTGACAATACTGCTCAGATCCCCCAGTTTTTCTCATTTTTCTAAAAAATTGTGGATTCTCAGGATTAAACTGCTTTCCCCTCAGCCCTTCTCAAGGCAAAATTATCTTACCATTTTCCCTACATTTATTCTTCCGTGTTACACCCCCGTGGTGTTTCCTCGGTGCTGTGACTCCCTTCAGTCTCAGCAGAACTGGTTTATGGGTATACTGGGGAATGTGGGGAGTTTGGGGCTGGTCCCAAGTGGATACAGCCCTGGTCCAAAGTGCTGCGTTGCGTGCCAGCAGCAGCTCCCTGTGAGGTGGGAGCATGCTTGCTTGGCCAGCCAGCACAAACAGAGGCCAAAGCCTCCTCAGGTCCCTTGGGTGTATCCACACGTATCATGAGCACAGATCTTTCTTACCTCTCAAGCACATCCTAGGCTCCTCTGCCCACCTTGACCTCCTTCCCAGCTGTTCCTCTAGATCCTTACTCCGTATCTGCCCCTATTCTCCTTTTTGTTTCCTAGGAAGAAGAAGTTTGGAAATTAGAGCTGTAATAGAAGGGGAGTAGGCCGAGCTTGGGCTAAGTTCACAAATGGAAGCAATCTGCTCTGTGTGGATGTAGAGAGCAACAGGCCCTTGTATGTAAGACAACTATCTGAATATGCTGCGCAGAAGAAATTGTCTGTCACCTCTATAAAGTCATACTCCTCCTTTTCTGTGTCACAAGCATAAAACTAACTCCATACAAATCCTACAACTGTTAGTTTGACTGTAATTTATGCAAACCACAATAACCCTCTGTGAACCCTGAAAAATAAGCAAATGTGTGTCACCTGCCAGAGCTTAAAGGCAAAATCATTTGTTTGAAATGAACTGGAAGGAGGGGCACCTCTAGAGTGGAAAATAAGGGTAATGGGGATTAAGCAACAAAACAAACAAGTGACACCTCCACAGATATTTAACACTTTGTGTTTGATATTTTTAGAGTTTATTTTCATAGTGGTCAAACTATGCAGTATAGCAGCCTTGGGTTTGTGCTGAAGAACAGTTTTGAAGGACTTTGATACATAGTCCTTAAACTTGGAAAGACTCCCTTGCAGATAACCAAATGAGAAGGACTGTACCCAGCACTACTGGCAAGTCACTAGTGAGAAACATTTTACCTTTCAAACACAGGTACTGGTAGCTAGAGACATAAACAGAAGCTTTATGCTCTGTACCTCAGCACCTGCAGCCCTTGCTGGTTGCAGCCAGGTTCTGGGCCCGGTGGGGACAGCAGGACCGAACCCAAAGCTGTTCTGTTCGCCTGCAATTGCAACTGTCAGAACAACTGAAGCAGTTGTAGCTCAGCTGCACTACCCTTTCTAGCGGTAGGTTTTTTTTTTAATTAAGACAATATCTGACAAAGTAAATTAACAGAAGCTGATGCTTTTAGCAGTTTTTTTTGCTTCAAATGCCTGATGTCAGCTTGGGCCACATGTACATTCTGCACATGCCATGGGATAGAAAAAGTGAAGATTTCTTTTTCAATTCTCTGCTGCCTGCCCAGACACCACATGTACTGTCTGTTACATGTCGCTTCTGATGAGGTTCATGCTGGGAATTTCTTTTTAAAGGCAAAGTGTTTGTGAAGGAAAGAGTTCAGATTGGGCAGATTGCATTAAAAATTCTCAGTGTCTCCAACTTGAATACAGTGATTGCTTTATGTGGACACCAGCTAGCAGTTTGTACAGGTTCAGGTTTGTCTGGTAATAAAAGAAATTAGAGGAATTGGAGTAAGCAGTAGGGGAAATCGAGCAACCATTTATAAAAAGTAAACCAGCCACAAAAATTGTTGTAACTAGTGACAGAAGCACAGGAAAAAATTTATTTCAGTAATACAAATATGTATCTTATGAAACATGAGAAGGCCACTTTTGAAACTTTAGTGGGATATGTGTCTCTTACCATTATGATTGAGAAATTGTGCAAAATCTGTTCTGTCTGGCACATAAAAAAATCAGAGAGGTGAACATCTTTTAAAAAACAAAACAAAAAAGTAGAGTCTGATTATACAGTTCAATATATTTCTGTAATATTGCTCCGAGCCCTGCCTCCCTTTTTTTTCCTAAGGTATTTTACAGCATTCTAAATTACTGGCATGAATGATTTGGAGAATTGTTTTACGTAATTCTTGTCAACTAAAGGCATAAAATAGTAACCAGAACTATTTCTTCTCTAGAGCTAACCTGATCCAGAGTTCCTATTCCTATCAAAGGTCTTACTATTTTGTATTCCTTTAAAGGAGGAAAAGCCTCATCTTCAGCCAAGGGATTCAGACACAAATAGACATTAGTGAAGCTTTCACCCATATCTTTTCCAGCCTGCTGTCCACTCTCTTTCATTGTTTCCTTCCTGTCAAAACCCAGTAGGGCTAAAAGTGGCCATCACAGCAGCTAAGCCCAGCTGCTACACCCCCCTACTGAAGAGCAGGCTGATAATGTTCTCTTCAGCATGTTAGACATGAGCTATTAGAAGCCCAGGAATACATCCAGGCTCAGGTTTCCTACGTGATCTATTTGTTTAACCTGTTGGGCCAGCTGTGGAAGTGAAGATATATTCTAATAGTCAGTGGTGACATCTGAAACAAAGAGGAAGCTCCTATGTAAACTTTTAATTAAGCCCTATTTACAATTGTTGTTGTGGCATGCAAACATTGTTATCTTATTGGAGATGATATAATATAGACACTTTAAAAGTATGTGGAAAAATGGAGAGTGCCTTTAGTAAAAGGTAATTTAGATATTACACAATAGATATTGGAGAAAAAAAAAAAAGATTGAGTGATACAAAGCCACCTGGGTCAAGGGGTTCATGGTGAAATGTGGACATTTGCTTCTTAGGTGTCCTCTTCCAGACTGTGCAAGGGATATTGACTTCTAGTTACCATCTGTTAACATCAGTTGGATGAGTTTGTTCTGCCTGTAGCGTGGGCAAGTGCTTACCTTACTAAGCTAGAAGTGGTGTAGATATTCTCTGCCTGAGCGAATGACAGTCTTGGCCTTTTTGTGGCGACAGAAGTCTCATAGGGATTCCAGAGGGTGGGAAATTCCATGGAAAGTTTTTTTACTATGCCTTGAACTGTCTCCCTGTGTCCTGCTAGAAGTCAGGACTTCCAGTCCTGACAGAAATGAGGAGGTTTATTCACTACCTTTAGTTCCTACTCACTGTTACAGGGTGGCTTTTTGGTCTGTGTGTTTTTCCTCTTAGGCTTTTTTTATTTCATTAACATGAAAAAGGTGGATCACAGTGTTTTGCTTTTGGAGCTAGATGGGAGAATGGAGTTCAGTGAAAGGATAGGTTCTATGTATAGATATTCCTGTTTAAATTTTGGGAGCATCTCTGAGATGCTCATCACTTAAGGTTGTTTCAAGGCCCTGATCTATGGGTCAAGATCTTACGTAAAGAGTAATTTAGGATACTAGTGAAACTTTGGGGTTTAATTTACTATTTGTCTGCCTTTCTAAATTCATAGACTCTAATTTTTTTACCTCAGAATTTACTATGTGAATTTATCGATGCTGTAAACCACAATGAAGATGCAAGTTGCTCATATGAGTACTAATTTTACTATTGGTTGTAATGTCCTAGTTGTTCACAGAGCTGATTCAAGATACAAAGAAGTGGTGAACATAAGTTTTTCTGCCTTAATGAAAATGACAACATCACTTCTGCTATGAAAAGGGAAGACAGAAACATATCAGAGTTGAGGTGGAAAGAAAGCAGAGGAGACCTGTCCTACCATGCCCACGAGAGGGGTGGGGAGTGACAGCAGCTGGGGCAGTTGTGGTTGCAGAAACAAGTTCACCATGAGCACCAGCCATACGCCTTAACTCTTTGATGGCAGCAGGTCTGGCACCAAGATCATCATATAAGCAAAGCAAGCCTGATCATTGATTTGTATTCAGCAGGAGATGACCTTAGAGAGTGCCTGATCTAGCTGTGTCAGGAACTAAGTGTGATCACCATAGTGATCACCTTTCAGTTGTATCTTTGCAGCATGACAGGGGTCTCCATTGTGGCCTTTGGTTTTCCCACTCACAACCAGAAACCACCTCTGATCATTGTATCCCCCTCAGGCAAACAAGCAATGCAGGAGCAACCTTAGAAACTCATAGTTTGACACTCTTGCCCTGACAGGGCAAATGCATTTTAAAGGCAGTTCGCTGCACAGTGACGTATGCTCGTGGTGTTGGGTTTTGGTCATTTTGGGGGGCAACAGGAGCCAGGTCCAGCAACCCTTGCCCACAGAGATGTGGCCCCCCTGAGTGGCTGGTGGCCCTCCTAGGTGGCTGGTGCCCCAGCCCTTGCCATGGGGCAGCCGGCAGCCGCGGCACCCAGTGCTGGGGCAATGGGCTGGCCTGTGTTACTGTGGCAACTGGCAGATGGGGGGCTTCGGCAGGGTCAGCGGGGAGGCAGCCGCGGCAGCGTGCTGGCCAGGCTGCTCAACAACAGCCCTTTCAGCGCTGACAGCTCCGCTCTGGCTGGCCAGAAGTAGTTATCAGATTACTTGTATTAAAACCTAATTAAGTTGTGTGCCAGTAAATGCAGCATGATTATTGGATTTGGTGATTTAGCTGCTGCAGGTTGCTGCAATCCAATCACACCATCTCAGCAAATCCAGCTCCGTGGAGTAAAGTGAAAACGTTTTACATCAGTAACCTGACAATGCTGAAAGAGTAAATAACCTTTTAATGCCTCTACTATGTCAAGGACTGACTGATCCTCACTGCAGGGTGAATGGGTACTGCCCACAGATCCTTGCATATTAATTTCCTTCAAATCAACATTAAAACCCAGAGGAGGACTGACAGGTTGTATCAGCTTTTTCCTTCATTGCAGATTGCCTGTGTATTAATGGGCCGGAGTCCCCCAGGGAAGGGAGCTCACAGCCAGAGTCTTGTGGGTGCCCCTGGTTTAGCAATGTGTTGTTATAGAAAAGAAAGAAGATTTTGTTTTTATCTGTAGGCCACACATAAGGGGAAGTGTAACATAGTGGGTGCTAGTACAGCTTTGTGGTGTTGGATGCAACAGAAGTTTATTCTGCAGGTGGAATTCACCTTGGTGCCCAAGCTCTGCTTTGTGTTTGATGCTTCACCTCGTTTCTGCAGGGTCTTGCAGTGATTGTCTAGCCATACCTGTCAAAATGTAACAAAACCCTATCTATACCTTTTCACTTCATTTCTGAACAGCCTGGTCTCAGATCCAAATTTCACTGCTGTATCTTCTGCATGTTGTAGCTGCACAAAAAGCAAGGTAGGTTGGAGCCATTCTAACATAAAGCTGCCTATGAGCTCCAAGTACTGAGAATCAGAGCAAAATGTTTACCTTGAAGCTTTCACTGCAGCTTGTGATGCCTCAGTTTTGTTCTCCTTCTGTGGAACCACTCATCTCATGAAACTGTTTCTTGCCTTCAGGTAGAAATAGGGATTTTGGTTTAAAGTAGTTAATGGGAAATTATTTGAAGGGTATTGTTATTACTACTAAATGAGAGCTTTCTCCTTAGTGCCAGGTTGTCCTGTGGGTAGTCCAAGCGTAACATGGTTCAAGAGCTACGTGTTTTCACTTTGTGCCTTGAAGTATCATGACAGGGCATGGAGTCAGTCCCTGTCCTTCAACACTATCAGGCCAAGGGGGAGCAGCCACATGCCATCCCAACTGGACAGATCTTGCCACTTTGGTGGAAAAATTCTCTCATTCAGACAGGAGGGTGAGGACACAGTGGTCACTCAGATGCTCAGGACGCCATACATTTGCCTGGTAGGTGGTGTTGCCAAAGTGAACGTGGCGACCGTGCAACCTCCCCTCACTCGTATTAGCAAAATGTGCAGAAGGTTCTGTCACCCAGTTGTAAAAATGATGGCAGGCATCGATGTGCAGTTGTAACATATGGGAAGTACAGTGAATGTGGGTGGAGCTGTTCATTTCTCATCTTGAATCATTTACGAGATCAGCAGGCAGGCCAGATACAATGCATATGGGAATGTGTGGCTGTGCTGCACATGTCACACGTAATAGCAGATACTGCGAGAGGGCCCAGAGCCTGTCCTCAGGAGCTAAATGCACTAGAGCAGGCTGGGAGTCCCAGTGTGTGGACCAAGGGCCAGCTTGGCAGCAGTTTTGGGAGAGCAGACTGGCAGACAGAATTTAGGAATTCACAGATCCAGATCTGCACTGACTAGAACTGAACCCTTTTCATCCATCATGGCCCAGAATTGTACACTGGAATGTTATTAAATTTGTAGTCAAGCACTGAAGATACAGATGATAAAGTTGTGGCCTGCTGGTCAAACCCAGCTCAGTGTCTGTGTCATATTTCTCCCTCTGCTCAAGGTGACAGTCTAAATGTAACACTGGGTGATGAAGTTACAAACAGAAAAGTGTAATTACGTATTTCCATAATTAAAAACTTTTCAATTTACAGCAGTTTATTTGAAAGGACATAGAGCTTTACAGTAGAGCACACTAGGGCTTGTGTCCAGTAATATTTTTGAAATTTGCATGGGCTACCTGTGATTATCTACTAAAAAATGTTGTTCTGATGTAAAATTCACATGAGTTGGAAAACTTCTGACTGGATGCCAGGAGTAATAAACAGTCACTGGAGAAATAACAAGTGATACCTGCTTCCACGATTAAAGAAATAAAAGTGCAGTTGACCTGTCTTACAGCAGTGTTGTCCCAACTCAGGCACTTGTTCTTCCAGTGCAAGCAGAAGGCCTCTGCATGTTTCTTCTGATACCTGCCAGCTTTTTCCTCTGTTTTGCAGCCCCTGATGAGGACGACCTTTGGAATGATGGGCTCTTTACATCTTTCCCCAGGAATCCCTGTTACACTGTTACAGGATCTGTGCTGACATGCTTAATTAACACTAAGCTTACTTGAAATAAGTGCTATGTTCTGTAATGAGTTTTGGACATTGACCAGCTTGCAAAGAGCAGTGGACAGAAAACAGAAGTTTTTGTCACTTCAGGTCCAGTTTGTCAGGAATTTGGGTATTTGGATTTATAATCTGGGCTACCGTGTGTGTTTCAAGAAGACAGTTACCGAAGCAGCTACAGAGTGTGCAGCTTGCTTAGCTACAGGTGTCAGCATGCAGTCCTGCATTCCTTACTGATGTCACAGCAAAGCAGATTTGCTGTTGTGTCCTCATAAGGCTTCTAAATTAAAAGTGCAGACCTTTAAAAGCACTAATTTAAAGTGTGCAAATACATTTAATGCCCATCCTAGGAGTAATACTTCAGTCTCAGCCCAACCATCAGCCTGAACTCTGGCCTCTGGGAGCTGCCACCACCAGTAAAACATCGAAGCTTCTTCTGTGAACTCCAACTTCAGATACTCTGCAACCCTTTTATCTATTTCTTTTCCAGGTTACAGCAGCTTGACAAGCACTGCCAGGCCACTGCCCAGCAGTTAGTGGAGTTGCTCAACAAACAGAATCAGCTCTTCAAAGAGAAGCACCTGCTTACAGAAGAGGTGCAGTTTCTGCGAACACAGGTACTGTGCCAAAAGAAAAGAAAGTCTGAAGGGAATATTCTGCAGCTTTAGCAGAGAAATCTGCCAGCAGTCTCATTTCAACTCCTGGAGTTTGTTGCTGTTGTTCTTTTAAATACAGCATTACCTTATAAAAAATAAAATAAAAATACATGCAGCTGGAACGAGACTGGTAGCTGAACCTGACTTTCACTTAAATCTAAACTAAATGAAAAAAGTGTTTTGAAGTGACAATAAAAAAGCAGAAGTTATTCTCAGTGACAGTTGCTAGCTTTCTTATCTGAAGATTTTTGTGTTGTTTTTTCAGAGAAAAGGGAAATCTGTTCTTTAACAGCATTAATGTTTAAATAGTAACTTGATGTTGATAATTGCTTTGAGGTTTTTCTGCCATTTGTCAGACTTAAGTCCCTCTATCACTCTGTGATTTTTTTTTTCTCTTTACTTTTAAAAGTAATTTTTGTTTTTTGCTGCTCGATGACCACTCATGAGACTCTTGGGGCTGTCCTTTGCAGAGCCACTAGTTGAACTTGGATGATCCCAGTGGCTCTCTTTCAACTCGAGATATTCTGTGATTCACACACCAAAGTGTGAGATGGTGAATGTACAATCCATCTTGCCTGAGCACTAATCACTGCACTGCTTCTCCAGCAAGTCTGATTGTTTCTTCCAGTGGTCCCTAGGAAGCTATGGCTTCTTATGGGCTGTTCTGGCTTTTTTTTGTTTTGGCCACTGTTCTTTGGCCAGTGTGTGCTTTGAAAATAAGGGAGAAGACTGCGGGGCTGGGTTTTTTCTTTGTCCTTCTTTCACTTTTTTTCAGAAAAAGGAAGGGAACTAACAAGCACAGAATGAGCTTTTCAGTAAAACTATCAGATAATCAAACTCGTGGTTGAATTAGTGTATTCACTCAGTCACAAAGCAAATCACAATGCTTTCTAACTTTCAAACTCATGAGTTTGCCCAGGATAGCTGGAGTTCACTTAACATGGTAACAAAAGACATTCAGTGTAGGAAATTTAGTCTAGTAGCACACCTAGCAGTAAACAGAACATTAATTGTCTTAGAACTTTAAAATACTTAAATCGTACTATTTTTGTAGGCTTTTTATCTGGAGAATTCAATAAATGTTCAACCTAAGGGAATAAAATCCATACTTTGTTAAGCCTCTAATCACATCCATGTGTTCGGTTTTACAGGACTTCCTGTTCTAGTAGACAAACTCAGTGGCTTATGACAGTGTAAGGTTATCAGCATGGAGTAACTACTGGCAAATTTCAGGGCAGTAAAATATATATATAGGGTTCTCTCTATAAGAGGCGTTAAGGAGGTGGTTGTTCCCAAAAGAAATTACAATTTCTGTTTTAAGAAAAGCACTCTTGGTAATGTGAACAGCCTTTACATGGTCCACAGGGATTTTGTTATTGATAACCTATTTTATCTGGAAGTGATTGTGTTTTTATGGAGTTGGACGGAAGTACAAAAATCATACAAAAAAGGAAAAAAATCATTCAGATATTACACTTCTATCAAGACTTGACTGGCAAAAGCTGCCTTCTTTATGTTCATTACAAGTTAATTGTGCTCCAGAGGATACTTTTAAAGTTGAGAACTCTCAGAAAAGAAGAATTATATAAAAATTATTATAAAATGAGCCCCAAAAATCTATTTGCAGCTATTTAAAGCAGTGGTGGTTCTCTGGGAACTGGAGTTCAGCCCAAAAGAGCTGCTTGGAATATCAGACAATTGTTTTAAGAAAGCTAAAGAACAGTTCACCATAAATGGAAGCTCTTTGCAGAAAGATATATGTAGTTAGTACAGCAATAAATACTAAAACCAAACAATTTCAGAGTCAGTGTTGATCAAAGGTGAAAATGACCTCATGTTCCACATTTTTCTGTATTGTCCAACAGTTCTCCTTTATAATTAAGTTTTTGGAGGGTTTTTTTGGTGGGGGG
>VXAD01007025.1:2382320-2392432 GCA_013399195.1 Dicrurus megarhynchus
GGGGGGAAGGTGGAAGCAACTAACCATTGCCTAATCTTTTAAAAATGATATAAAATACACTAACCTAAATGTGCTATTGTATCTTGGAACATAAGCCTCTAGTAACTACAGTTGCATATTTCAGGAGAAAAAACGGGATGCAGATCTCAAACAGGACACAGATGGAATCAAGTAAAAACCTGGATGGATAAAGAGAAATAAGCAGAAGTAGGTATTTTTTTTCTATATCCTATATATAGAGTGGGGGGCGAGGAAAGGAGAGCAGGACTAAAACTATTTGCAGATGTGAGTTGAATCTGGCAAACAAAGACAAAAGGAAGAAGGAAGTGTTTGAAACATTTTTGGATTTGAAACTGTTGAAGCTTTTTGTGCTTTGTTTTTTTCTCTTTAAGTACTTAAAAAATTAAGGACAAGCACTCCATAGCAAAGACAAGTTTAGCTAACAGAATTAAAAAAAAAAAAAAAAATCTTAAATCTGTAAATTGAAGGGAAAGGGGGATGTACAACTCTTAGCAAGGTAGGAACTTATAGAAGAACTCAGATTTAACCCAGGTACCTTTTGGTCTGGATAGTCATTATGTGTTTGCCTTTTGATTTGGAATTGGTTAGTTTTGTTGCTTCCAGTGTTTTTTTGTCTGAGGAAGCTTGAATCGTCCCTATCTCTTCAGAAAGGCTGCAATTTGTTTTATAATAAATCATAACAGTTAGTGTCACATTGAAAGAAACATTATCTAAATATTTGTATTTGGAGCAGTGCTGTCTGAGTTACAGTAGTGCAACATAGCTACAGCTCTTCCTACTGCCTTGTAAGAGTTACTAAACTTTAAAAGTTTAAAGGATTTAAAATTGCATCATTTACTTGAATCTAGCTGACCTAGTCAACAAACCGACAAGCCCTGACCCTTGATAGGATTTGTTTTCAAAAGTTAGGTTACTTCCACTGTAATTTTTTATTTCTAGTGTTACGTGTTTGCTGTATGGGGGGAAAGACAGAAAGAAAAAATTTTCTTTAAATTCAGCTACATTCTGGTGTGTTGAGAACCTGTTTTTCTTGGAAAACTCATTTGATATTGTAAAGAAAATTCTGGGTTTTAAAGTGAAGGAAAAGAAATCATAAAAGAAGTACCTGATCCTGCTATAATGCTGCATTCCTTTACAGAGCACATGAGCTAAAAGGCTTTTAGAATCCTTGTTGAAGGAATAACCAAGGCAAGTCCACAGCTTTTGAAAACATCTTTCTCATTCTTAGCAGTGAATTACATGCTTTTAAAATAATGATATTAAATCTCCTATTGGTGAAGAAAGCCCAGTGTTATTTCAGAATAACCATCTGCCTATGGCATGACGATGCTTGCATTGTAATTTTCATTTTCATAGAGCCAAAAAAGACCAGTATGATCAAGTCCTGACCTTACAGCATGGGCTGTGTATCAGACCATTACACTAATATTTACTAGATGTCACTAATACTTAATAATAGGATACAGCATAACATATTCAGGACCTTGTAAAGGTAGTCAAAAGTTTAATTACGGGATTTACACCTCTCATTTTGAAAGTTTTTGGAACACTCAGGTTTGGAATTTCTACCTTTGAAAGTCTTTTGTATATTGGAACTCACCCCAAGGCAGGAGGTTAGGATACATCTATTTGCCCTCCTACATAGGTATGAAATACAGAATACTAAATAAATGTGCACAGAAAGCAAACAAACATCTAAACAGATTGCTGAAAACCTCAGCACCCCCCACCAGGCATGAGTGTATTTGTGAGAGCTGGGATGCCTCTCCCTTGCAGGATCTGCCTTGGTGTCCATCAGTTTGACAGAAATAAGTATTTGTCCCGGTGGATAATCCCCTCGCAGACCCCGGCTGCCAGAAGGGGTTGCTGGCCAGCTGAGCCAGTGAGAGCACAGACGGGTAGGATTTGGACCTTGAGGATTACCTCCAGCGAGGGCTGTCATCCTGTGCTGCTGCTCTGACTTCCCCACGAAGACCTCCTCCTGCAAGCCAGCCCCTCCCTGGCCATGAACCCGCACTCTCCCTGTGCTCTCCGTATGGCTGAGCCACTAAAACTCTCTCCTCCCTCCTTACAGATGTCTTTGTCACAGTGAGTGTGTCTGTGAGCCGATCACCCTTCTAAAAGGAAGTTAAAATACACTCACCCGTGCCTGTGTTGCTATCCTCGCCCCAGTTGCTCAGCGGGAGGCACTGTCAGAATTACAGCTGTTTTGGAGCAGGGATTTTCTTTCCTTTCTTGTGTCAGTACGAATTTTCAGTGAGGTCCCAGCAGTTAATGCAGCAGTGCTCCCAAATGCCCTGTTTGCTTTTCATTTTTTATTATATATTACAGAAGGGGGAGCCTTATTTCCAGCAAACAGGTAGGTCATCCATCTCTGCTGTCAGAGGTGATTTGAGCTGATCCTTACCTGGCTCTCAACCTCAGGAGACCTGAAGATTGCTGTGGTTATTGGGAGATAGCTTTTGTTTTAGTGCAGTCTTAATGCACAAAGATAGTGCCTCTGCCAGGTGTTTGTAACAGCCAGTGACAGTGCACAGACAGGTTGGTGGATGTTGTTGTGGGGTTTTTTTAAGCAGATGAAAATCTTCACTTCTGCTTAGATGGAGTTTAATCAGAAGTGATGCAAGTTAAACTAAGACAGGAAGGGATAAAGATAGACCTCTGTTTGATGTCTGACTGCCCTGACATGAGACTTCAAGTATTCAGCTCCTCAGTGTTTGGGAGGAGCAGCTGTGGGAGTCCTGTGCATCCTGTCCAGTGTCTGGTTACTGGACAAAGCTGGGCACCAGCTGAGGAGCTGAGCCTGGCCCTCCTGAGACTTCCACCTTGGGTTTACAGCCATGCAATGGAAGATTGAGGCACTGAAGCCACCTGAGTGCTTTCTAATCAAACAGGAAGTCAGTGGCTTTTCTCTCCTCCCAGTATAGCTGGCAGCAATAAACCAGGTGGGCATCTGTGGTTCCACTCCTACAGACCCTTTCAGTTTGTCCATCTAATACCCAACCACCCTGTTAAAGCAGATGCCACTGAGGTAAGGAGGGAGTGTCCAGAGGAACTTGGGCACTGTGCGCTGCAGAGGTCTGTGCACTGAATACCAAAATATTCTTGCGAGGAGGGGAAACTAAGACCGGAAAGGCCCCTACCCCTGACTATGCAGTAACCAACTCATTTACCAATTACCTGGATGTGACAGTGACAGTTGTGCCCATTTCATTGGAGAACAGCACACCTTAAATGACAGCTTTAACACGTAGGCCCTTGGATAGTGGGGTACAGAGACTCTGCCAGGATTTGTGCTTGCTTTGTGAAGAGGTTCAGGTCAGGCTGGAGTCAGGAAATTTCCCCACTTCATCAGTCAAGTTGAGGTTCTGCATCTCACAAAGCATTAACACTGGGTAACTGTAGTGTGGAAGGACACCCACAACAGAAATTTCCTGGAGACTTCTTCAGGAGTTGAGTGTTTGGGGTCCTTTTAAGCTTCTGCCCATACTCTAATGCTGAGGGTCACTGCAGCACAGAGTAGGTTTCCTCTGGTTGTCACTACCCAGGCACTGACATGGAATTTAAGCGCCAAGACTTTCTGTTGCCATAGTTCCTTACGCTGGTTGCAGACACAGTTATAGCAGTTGGTGTTGGTGCATGTATTTTGGGGGGAAAAATACCATGTTACTGTTTTTAATTCTTTAATGAACTGCAGCTTCATGAATTTTTTTAAATTCAGCCTAACCAAGCAAGGGGGGGAAGAAAAAAACAAAACCCTTCAGTCTTCTAATGCAAAACCAGCCAAAGTAGAAAGTTTATTTTTATTTCTGAGGTCATGTACATCTCTTAAATTCAGTTTTTAGCACTGCAGTGGCTTAATTCGAGGTAGCTCCCCCAGCTCCAATAGTTTGATGTCTTGCTCAATTCAGTCCTTATGTGCTACCGAGGAAGCACAAACAGCAGCTATGCAAGAGCTTCAAAACTGCGAATTAGCCTTCCCACCAGAGGTTTCCTACCGGCACCAAGGCAACAGTTTCCTGTTTTGCTACAGCTGCCCACCCCAGACACACGCTGACCACACAGTAAACACCCTCTGGCAAAACCCTGCCATCTTCTTCTTGGAAGGGAAAAGGGGCAGGATCTTAGACGTGCCCCAAAACAAGAGCTCACTTATTTACTGCTAAACAGGAGCCATGTCGAAAGCTCATGGAGATCCTGTTTTCCAGAAATCAGATACCTCTTGTTCTTGCTACCTGTAAGACTTCTGAGCTTAGAAAGAGGTGAGGACAGCAGGCCCACAGGAAGTGCAGGCTTTGAAACAGTACTTGTTTACTCTGCCTTACTGCAGTCTTAACCAATTTTTATTTCTCTTCTAAGAACTTGCCTGCAGGCTGAAGTGACACAAATGAAAAACACAGGCACTGCCATACAGACTACCCATCTCTTCCTTTTATCTTTCAGGTCTGCTCTGCACCTGGCTGAAACTTGTCTGAGGTTCACCCAAAGACACCTCTGCAGAAAACAGGCACACTTGCTAGCTAATTTCAGCTGGTTTCTATTTGGTTTTAACTACAGAAACACAAATATTTTAAAGCCTTACCAGCCAACCAAACTTCCTGGAATGACAGCTGAGACTTTTCTGAAAAGACCAGGCTAGCAAGCCAGTTTTAACAGCTATTACGTGATGTGGATGTCAATAATTTGTACAATTTTTATAAAATGTTTTTATCTATTTTCATAATTGAACGTACATGTCTATATTATTTACAGACTAAAAAATATCAATAAACCTAATAGGATCTCTAGGTTCCTTGTTCTGTCCTTCTGAATTCAAGGGAAAGCATGTGCAGGGGGAGGAGGGAGAAGGGGGCTGTTTGCAAGTGCTGCACATGTACACTGCCCTCCTTTTTCAAACTCAGTACCAGAATATACCTGGGAACTTTCTTCAACAGGATATTTGTCATTTTTATATAAAAAGTGAGAGTCCCGAAAACTACTTAATTAATCAGAAAAGCATAAGAAGGTTGAGAAGTAGTCCACCTGATGTGGAGGAATTTCCATGGGTCAGGTTCCCCTTTAAAATATTCACTGAACAAAGCCTTGATTACTACAGAGGAGCCATTGCTACAGAGGAGCCATTACAAGAGGTGCTGGGCTCCACACTGAAGTGGTGGAGCTGGACTTTTCCACCAGCACAAATTCAGGGCACCAGCTGAACTTGGCTTCAAATAACTCAACTCAAAACATTTGGAGGGTACAGCTGGAGGGCTTTTTTTCTGGTTAACTGTGCACTCGTGTTTTTCAAGGTTACTTCTCAAATACCCAACTGTTTCAGAAAGAATTTATCTGAATCTTTTGCTGTCTAGTGTAGGAGAAGCTACACACACAAGAGGAAAGTTTCTACATCTATTTTTTTCAGTGTAGTTGGTAAAGAGGGCAGGGGGAAAAGCACAAAGAACAGTTCCCCAGCAATAAAGCGACTTCAGCCAGCATGAACACGGAAAATGTAACAAAAATAAGAGTAACAACACATGCAATAAATTACCATTGGGTGTGGAACACAATCTCTCCTTCCCTTATATTTTAAGAATTATTAGTGGTATAGCCCTAACATCAAAGTGATTTTTCCTCCCTATTTCAATTTCCTGCCATATAAAACTGCCAAACACATCTGATCGCCTCCCTGAACAGCTTCACAGACATGACACTAAGCGTGCTGAGAAAGGCCTCAGGTCTTCAGGGACAAGAAGGGCTGCTGCAGGAAACCCCTCTCTAGTCGAACTCGGGATTTTTCACAGTAATCAGGCTGACAGCTTTTTAAGTGTCACTACTTCATAGATGGTTACACAGTTAAGAATATTCATTTATAAATGTAGGAAAATGCAAACTTTAGAATTTATTTTTTATTATTCCACAGCATAAATCTGTGTTTAAATAGGAGACAGTGCCTATAGGTTACGCATGCAAAGGAACTCAGGCACCTATTCCTGACACTTAGGCTTCACTGAGACCCTGGAGCACAGCGGGACCCTCAACCTTTCTGGACCTGCCTCACCAACCAGGTGGCTTCTAGTGGCCATATGCAGGGCTCCACTGCCAGCCACCCATGTGCATGTACAGCTCTGATTTCAACAAAGGGTCCTGGGCTGCCAGTATATATAGCTAGAAGTAGGTTTTTCATACTCATCCCAGGCATAGGTGCAACTATTGTGTTGCTGGGAGTCTACAAGGAATAACTTCCCCCCTGCAGCAGATACTCTACTTTGTAGCAATTAATAACTCATTGCAGCACCAGGCCTACCTGTCTCATATCCCTCCCCCCCTTCCCCTCCTTCTACTTTAGCACTAAATGCTTGGTTTTACAAAGTTTACAAGTATCAGACTGGATGATCAAATCCAGGTCAGCACACAGAGCATGATTCTGCAACACGGCATGCAGCCTGACCAGATAGTCCTGTCACTGCTGCAGATTTGTCCTGGTCAGTGACATCCTGGTATCACTGAACTAATGGATGGCTGGCTCCCTGATGCTCTTTCCTATTACAAGGTGGGGGAGGAAAGAAAAGGAGGAAAAAGAAAAAGGAAAAAACCTGAGACCTGGATGAAGCACCTCTATTCCTGAGAAGCATTCACGTCAGAGAACAGAAAACCCGTCAGAAAACCCGGATGACCCCACTGCTTTAGGGACACTCAGCCCTCCAGACCACCTGGTTCAAACAGCCCTGGACCAGCCCGTGGGCTTCAAAGAGTCCCATTCTGCAGTGCCCTGCTAATCCCACCTTCCCTTTTTTCCCTCTCCTTGCCCAAATGTCATCTATCTATGGGATATGAGGCCAAGAATTTCATCAGCTGAAAATCACTTAAATGGTGGATGTTCTGATAGGAGTGTGCCTTCAAATGTATAACCCAAATTTACTTTTATAAGTGACATACACCTCATAGAGATAACAGGAGCCACCTGTATGGAAACAGCCTCCGTCCAAAGCACAGATACATTTTGCTTAGTCATAAAAACTTTTTTTTTTTTAACAATACTGTAACTGAATCATTTACAAGCTGAAACTGTTCACCCAGTATCTGAAATATGTCACAGCGAGTTACAGTTATCACTAGGACTTCACAGCAAATAAAACTTGTAACTAAACATGCACAGATCATTATATATACAGTGATAAAAAAATAATGATGTACATTTTCTTGTAAGAAGAAATTAAGTAAATTCTTTGTGCATTTCAGGATTGAAACATCTAACCTATATAAAATTACTTTAAAATATGAAGTAAGTATTTAACCCAAAACTTGAGAAATCTTTTGTAATCTGCAATATAGCCTTCTCATTTCCATTTTTCTTTCTCTGACACAGAACAACTTAAGAATTTTATCCTCTAAGATATTTAATAGTAATGTGCAGATATAAAAAAATACGTCCTCTGTGGCAAGCTTGAACATATATATATATATATTTACAAACCTCCAGAACAAATTAGCATTAAAAAACACAGAAGTAGCAGATTGACATAGTGCTTTATTTAAGCTGTCTGTACGAAGGAAAATAATGTGCATCCCTATCATATACGTGTAAAAATACTAAGGATGTACAGTGTACAAAAACAGTTTCTTGTAGTTATTTCACATCCTTGTGGGTCATATACTTAAGGAAATAAACAGTTTAAGTATGACCAACAGTAATACGGTTTCTTGGGTTCGTAGTCGTGTCTGCTTAATATCCTTAACCATATGACTAGATCTTGCATGGATCTAATGAAAGAACTAGCAAGGTCAAGAAATGTCACAAACTCTAAAGCTACAGGGAGGTAATTCAATTACCAATTTAGAGGTTTTTATTTAAATAAATACTTTACATTTCATGCTTGCCTGTAATGCACTACCAGGAGCAAGATAAGGAAATTCTACTGTAGACAGTACAAACAGTAGCAGCAAAGTGTGTACATTGAGGTGTAATATATAGACCCTGCAGTTAGTAAGGAAAGACCTTACTTTTGTACTCTAGGAGAAGCACATGGCCCCTGCAAGAACAGTCAGCTTTAAGAAGCCGCAAGTAAAGATGGAAAAAAAAGGTAAAACAATACTGGAATAAATGTTCTTTAAGCAACAGGAATGTACTGGAAGATGGATTAGTGTGGAAAGCGAAGCTGTGTGCAAAACTGCCAAAATTCAAACAGAAATGAGCTATTTCCTCCGAGATGGCTGCAGTACAAGAGGGCATACTGTGTGTCATGGAAGTCAGTACAAGCTGGAGTCAAGGTCTGAAATGTACTGTGCTCAAAAGGCTCACCAAGACAACCAGCCACCACCTCCTGTCCAAATCCAAGCACAACTGCAGACAGCAAAAGAAGAGCTTCAAAAGTTTCTCTCAGCACTGCTTGTCCATTTCTCTGTCATCTAACACTGGTAAGAAGGAATCCCCCAAGCCTGGGCAGCACAAGGTGGCTGCTGACTCTTTGCATCATAGACTCGATCACTGATGTTTCAGAAGGCAGACAATGCAATGCAAGCGATGTCTTAGAAGGTTTTCAAATAGTTCACTGACAGACCCTTCCTGCCGCGCACTACCTGGCTACGCGACGGAGAGCAAAGCACAGGGGGTCACTGCCACGAGGAGCTGCTGGCCAGAGCCACAGCCAGCCGGTCACTGGCTGGAGCTGCCCTGTGCCAAGAAACTTATTGCTATTACAAGCTGAAAACATAGGGGAGAAAACACAGGCATGTAACACACATTTTGAATCACCATAGTTTCAGTCTGTAAGTACAAGACCTTTGCAGAGAAGTAATTAATGCCCGTCTGTTAAGTACTTGGTTATTTCAGTCACTCGCGCACTGTATCAGTGTAGACACCTCTACACCACCTGGCCAGGACTGACCTGCAATGCATTTGCTGCTCTCTTCTCTCCACACAGGGACAACATCTACACATCTTTAGTGTTACAGGGTGACATAATGAAATCCTATGCAGTTAGAATACACATCATGATATATTTCTATCTGATTATCCATCCATTACTAAAGATAAAACACGAAACATGAAAAATTGTCTAAATAACTCTGCGTCTTTAGCTGCCTTGCTAAAATGCCCATCTACCCCTTGACCATCCCAGCACATGCACTGCCAGCAGTGGGCTTCATGCTTGGGCACTCAACTTTCCACATCAAGAGGCTAAGGCATCTGTGTAGGAACATCTCTCCTCTCAGACTCATCTACTCACTCACACAATGCAACCAGGAATACTCTGCAATATCACAGTCTTTGTGGGAGCTAACAAGAGCTGAAAGCAGAGATACTTCCAATGATAATCCCACGGAGTCAGGGGTTCCCGATGTCACCTGCAAGGGTGCGCGCACTCTGTC
This sequence comes from Dicrurus megarhynchus, assembly GCA_013399195.1. Classification (NCBI taxonomy): domain Eukaryota; kingdom Metazoa; phylum Chordata; class Aves; order Passeriformes; family Dicruridae; genus Dicrurus; species Dicrurus megarhynchus. The sequence continues at coordinate 2,391,690 of VXAD01007025.1, forward strand.
GCTGCGCCGTGTCACGCCCCAACTCCTAGCACCAAAGGGTTTATTATTAAGATTATCATTGCTGAAGATCAAAGCTAAAGCTTATGCACATATTCTGTTAGATACAGATCTTCGGAAATGGAAAGACGTTTCCCTATCAGTGGAGCATTTGTTGTGATGTTTGAAATTCAGTCAATCAGGTACCACGGTTACACGTAACTTGCTGGATTTCGGGACTCTTTTGGTTGAGGGCAAATCTTCCTTGAGAACGGCTGATCCCAGAAATTTACTAATTTAATTGTTAAAATAAAGTGCTTTTCTTGTAATCACTGTGGTCTCATTGTTCAAATGCAATTCCTTCATATAGAACAGACATTTTCTCTTGTGCTGTCAGGCTCTTACATTATGTTTATCCTAAATGGAGCACAAGATGTAGCTTTTTTGTCTGTTCACTTTTAACCCTTTGGCACATGAGGTTGGAATTCCCCACCTCCACTGCCAAACAGTTAAAAGACAGTATTTCATTCACAAAAATCTGGTTCTAAGCAGTATGTACAATTTCAGAGCCTTGTTAAAATTTCCGCATGGGAGAAAAGTGCATTATTCCCTTCAGCTTGTACAGTCCTTCCATATATTACAAAATTAACTGCTATAAGCCTGTTCTAAGATGTAGCAGCATTTGCAAACATGACACATACAAACCTTATCTCTAAAAATAAATACTACCGCAGTATAACCAAAAAAAAAAAAAAAAAAAAAAAAAA
>VXAD01007025.1:2392455-2538910 GCA_013399195.1 Dicrurus megarhynchus
AAAAGAAAATAAAGAAAAAAAGGAATATTCAGAGTTAAACACCTGGAGAGGAAGCTAATTCACAAACTCAAAATAAAAACAAATAAGGCAAACACCTGTTTACCTTGGTGCACACATTTTGGTGAAAAGCAATACCATTATGCCTGTCTACATTCTTCAGCCATCAGAGGTGATGCATATCATGAAAGAGAAAAGCATGAGAAAGATGTTATCTGGTGCAAATTATAAGACCCCTTATACTTCAACTGCTGCTTTTATGCCTTCATATCTTGCATGTATAATGTTCGATTCTCCATGATTGCACGTGAACCTGGAAGTTCTAAGTGGCAGGCTGGGTGAGCCCAGCCCTTCTGCTTCTTCTGTAGTATCCAACAGTAATTAAAAAATAATATATATATATATTTATATATATCAACAGTTTAAGTCCTTCTCTCAAACATTTCCCAAACAAATTCCAGCCAGATGTTAATGACACAGACCTGCTTCAAGTAATGATATGCCTAACAGAAACCTTGCATATGTACATCACCACCTCTACATTTCCTCATTCTAACCAGCACAAACAGATGCAAGAAAATGTTATCGCCTAGTTGTTTAGACTAATTACAATTTTGATTCATCTTCTGGAAGAAGATAAGATGGACCAACACGGCTTTTGTTTAGATTCCACTGTGAGGAAAAATAGATGACTACTTGTTCACAAAGTGTACACTGCTGAAGTCAAGTCATCTACCTTCAAAGAAACTGTTAGTAATTTCTTGACGTTGCTATTATACTGAGACTGTGGGCAGCAGCAACAGCAGGAGAGCAGAGTAGAGAGAATCTCATATGTCATGCAAAACCAGAACGGATTTTAGGTAGGTTTGGGAAAGAAACTTGTTCAATTTGGAATGGTCTCTGAAAGTGCCCCTGCTATCATAGTAGTATCTAGTACTGGTGGTGATGTTCAGGAATCATTTTCAGTGATAAACCTAAGATGACAGTGAAGCAGCAGAACAAAAAAGTTATTCTCGTCCACTTGCAGAGTAGGAAAACTGGGGGAAATGCGGCCGCCTCTCATTGTCCATGCAGTCCATGCCATCCTCGTCATCTGTGTTAAGGAAGAAGTTCAAAACATCACTATATTTGCAATAAAATTTTATTATTCACCTGATATGCAGTACATCTTTCAGGGTTCAATGCTGAGGTTAAAGGCTCAGGTTAAAGTAAGACTTTTAGTTAAGCACATAAGCTTATGTTCACACAGCAGGATGATACTCACTGAAAGAACATCATGCCCAAAAGTCACTATTTTAGGGTGGGTTGATTGATTGGTTCGTTTTATTCTATCACCTGAGAACTTCAGTCACTACTACCCCTTCTAGGCCAATCCAAACATGCCAGCACACCCAGCCTCTGGCAGCAAAGAAGCTGAGTGACAGTTAAGGCAGCCAGTTTCCATCATTTCTTGTGCTGTGCTCAGGAAATTATAGTCTTACTGCAGATATGTTTAAATATGCCTCCATTTCGAAGTGAGTTAAAAAGAAAAACAGCTGCAAAATGAACAAGTCATATAGGTTCTATGTGTTTCAATGCTTAGATATTATTTTTAGTAAACTACTTATTTTTACAGTATTTACTGGGATCAGAAGAAATATGGAGTAAGCCAAATTCATAAATATTTTATTTACATAATTCCTCCAGTGCCAATGGAAAGCAGGCACTAGATGTTACCTAACTCCGAGAATTTGGATGTACATTCTCACATGGCTTTTTAACAGAGCTTATTCTTAAAGACTCCTGCTGAGACTGTTATTCTAGCAATGTATTTATATGCAACCTTTCAGAATTTTGTGTCTTTCGTATCTTCATATATTCTACACATAAAAACTAGAGTTAATGCAGATCTGATATCAACAGACCCCAAGTTAATCCAAATTTTAGTAAAATTTGTTCAAGTTACAAAGATGAATAAATTGTTATCAAGATAGACAGGAGAAGAAAGGGTTCTTTTTTCACAGCAGACTTAAAATCACCTAAGCTATGGATTTTGAGCAACCCAGTCTAGTGGAAGGTGCCCCTGCCCAAGGCAGAGGGATTGGAACCAGATGGACTTTAAGGTCCTTTCCAATCCAAACCACTCTATGCTTCTATGACTGTGTTCAAACACTAAAAATGCAAAATCCAGAAAATACTCTAGATCTATTTATGAACAGAAAACTGCAGCTAACCTAGGAGTCCCAAAACATCAAAAAATGAGCTTGCTTTATGAAAGGCTAAGCAACCATAACTACAGCCTTTATTGTCTACTTTTGTGATCCTCCTTTCTCAGCCTCCAAAATAAAGAAACAAACAAAACCCCAAATATCCCCATTTAGAAAGAAAATTCATTCACAAACTCAGGAGCAAGATTGTAACTGGTTTGGTAAGTAACTGTAAAGCCCTGGCTTGGCTGATCAGATCATGATTCTTGTGTGAAACAGAAGATGACAAAACCACAAATTACAGTGAATTCACATTCACTCTAATAAAGAAATTGTGAAAGGTCCAGTCCATGGTTACATCCATATTAACACCTTCTTTAAGAACTCTGCTGAAGCAAAGGACTTGATAGGAAATTTAATTTTCAAGTAATTAATTTTTTTTTTTAAGTATTGTCTTCAAAGTATTTCAAAACATGCCTATCTTACTAAAGCTACACAGCCCACTGAAGCCACCAGCAATGTCCACGTGCTTAAAGAAGAGTCCATGTCCCAAGTACTTTGCTGAACTGGGACCTTGACTGCCAACCAGTAAACACTTGAAGCTGGTGTCTTCTCGTATTTAAAAACAAACAAACAAAAAAATCCCAAACCAACAAACCAATGAAAAAACCCCAAACAAAATCAACACCAAAAAGCCCACACCAAAAATGCCCCCAAAACCCAACCCAGAATGATCTAATATTCTAAGCTTTGTAATTATTGCATCTTAAAAATAAAGCTGTCATTGAGAGTTACTCTTACACACTCCCATACGAAGACTTTTATTAGTAACAGTGAGAACAGCTTTTCTATTCAAACAGAAAAACCCTTACACACAGCTTTATTATAAACATTATTGTTACGTCATGCTATGCATCATTTCTGACTTACATTTTTCAGGCGGTGTTATTGTAATAGTCTGAGCTGTAAATTCTTCATCAAAATACCTGGTGTCTGTCTCAGATGTCACTTGAGGTTTAAAAGGAGGGACAAGCTGAAAGGCACCAAGAAACAAAACAAAATTACTACACCTCAAAGCAGCCAAATTACTATCAGGAAAACAAGTTACTTCCCCAGACCAAACAAGTAGGTCCGAGGAGAGGCAGCTGAATCTTTAACTTTCACTAAGAGACAGAACCCATTAGAGTCACTCCCAAAAATACCAGTTCAGAATCCAGTTAATAGTACAACGCAGCTAAATTCCAAGTATCACTCTCACATGACTTGCAGATAAATTGAGCTGCATAAAGATAATTACCTAGAAACTCTTCAGGCCAATTTAATTACCCGCATAGCTGCCAGGCAAAGGCATCTCTAGATACTTCACCACAACTGGGTGATATAAACAGCTAAGAAGAAAAAGACTACACAGAGAGCATAATAAGCATGGTTTCGGGGTTTTGTTTCCAGTGGTAAGGCCTTCATCTGAATGTACCTTTAGAAGAAATTACATGATGTGAAAATAAATTTTACATTTGAAAGAAAGCCAGTTCAGGCTTAAGGGAGTTGCTGCATCTGAACCTGCCTACTGCTTTCACAGCACAGTATGGGATTTCCCAACAGCAAATCACTAGTAGCCACTCACAGCCTGCAGGCAGGACTCCCTTGCCCATCTTTTGAACCAGCCTTGCTATCCACCTTCTCCACCAGAAGAACTGGTGGTAAATTTTTACTGGAAGGCATACTGAGTATGGAATATCACACTGCATGCTGCCATTCCAAAAACAACACAGCAATTTAGTATGTATGATATTGCAAATTGTGTGTGTGTGTGGTGTGTCAATGTTCTTGTTTGTACCTAGGAGCCCTTTGGTGTTATCTCCTCATGTGCAACGTAAAACACACCCTGAGAATAAGTGTAATTGATTTTCCTTTCAATACAACAGGTTATATCCTGGCTCACTAATATTATCACCTTGTTCTCTCTCTCCTCAAGTCAGGAACACAAACAGCAAAAAATTAACTTGTTCATTCACCCCACAGCACAGAAGGAGGAACTGCTGCTAAACTCCCTCCTTTCCCCAAGTTCTATGCACTAGATGCATAGATGTACGTGAGCTGTATGTAGTAAGAGACCAATTTTATCTGACCCAGATCTTCAGTAAGTGCAGGCAATTATTGAGCAAAACCAAATCTATCACGTCATATACTTAACAGACTACAATAAATCTGATTAATATTTTTACAAAACTAAGTTCAGCTTTCCCTTAATTGTCCTGAATGGAAAACATGCAACAGCAGAGAGGCATTTTGAAGTAAAAGTTCGGGGCATTGTAGAATAAATGCTTAAGGAGCTAATACATAAAAACACCACATCAGAAGAATCTTCCAGGTACAAATCAAGTTACATCCAATGTTTATAAACAAAGTTTTATTATTTTTTATTATCTATACTATTTTATGGCACAGATTCCTTCACTTTTTAAAAATTATTTTTATATGCATCCAGGCTATCCCAAACAATTCTCCACTGTTAAAGCAGATTTTCAAAGTTGTACATCTCTCCAGCAATGCAGCCACACAATTCCTAAAAACAGAGTTGTTCCAGTGCAACATCCCATATTTCCATTTTATTCTCATTTTTCGATCTGAAAAAAGAACACTCAAAAACAAAAACAAAAACAAAAACAAAAACAAAAAACCACAAAAAAACCCACCAAAAACACCAACCAAATAATACAGCAAAAAACCCCAAAACAAATCAAAAACCCAAAAAAAACACAAAAAAAGCCTACACAAGATTACAGAAAGCTAAGTAATGTACTCTAGTCAAGGCCAAGTGCCCGTCACATCCTTTTAAAAAGACACTTTCACAGATATCAGCAATAAATTCAGTATGAAAAAAATGTGTAAGATAACAGGTTTATAACAATTTTACTACTTCCTTGATTGGAATACTTTTTAATGGGCAGGAACAGAAAATGCCATTTCACAAAAAAATCAAACTTTTCATTTGAAAATAATGAAAATACAAGCTCAGGAAAAATTGTCTTCTTTCTCAAGTCAAGGACAAGAAGCAATGTCTTTTCAATGGTGCAGCACACATCTGCAGTAGAACAAACTACTCCTGCTGTGAAGTACACCAGAGACCTTTCATGCTACAATTACTTTGCAAAGAGAAGGAGCAAACCCTCACTTCACAGTCTATAACAACTGTGAGTCAGGTTCAAGTCCTTAATGAAACACAAAAGGTATGGCAAGGTAAGGCCATTGTATGCAGCAGTGTATGGATGTGCTGCTGGAGAGGAAAAGGAAAATGGAAAATGACAAGTTTCTTTCTCAAAAACTTATAGGCTAACTACTGGTTTATCCAGGGATTTGTTACATCTTTTTTTTTAATCCACTGAGATGAACAAGCCTCACTACAACTTTAAATCCTCACCTTGTTCTCCCCATCTACCTGAAATAGTAATGGTTATGGAAAATACTTTGAAAACATTCTTTTAGGAGGAGAAGCACAGTGCTAAATGACTCTTAAGGAACAAATAATTACAATAATAATTTTAATTGGGTATGAAAAGCACCGTTAAAACAAAACTCATTAAGTCGGTGTTCCAATTCAATGCTCAGCAGTAAGGCTTATTAGAAAACTGTTTATCAATAATATCCAATAAGTCAGCTGATGAAAATTTCAGTGATGACAGAATTTCAGCTGTCTGGGGAAGTGAAACAAGTAGAAGACATGAAACTCCAGGCTGTAACTAAAAGGGAGGGACCTGATGCAAATTTATGTCAATGGTTTTAGGATTCATCTATCTCACAGCAGTATCTTTCATATCCTGGACATTAAAGGCATTTGGAAATTTCACGGACTGCAAAAACAAACTCTCCAGCCATGCAGCTCTCCACAACAGTGTACACTGGTTTTTATCCAGGCTGTGCCCTTATGGACAGCCATGATTCCCTAAAACCTTTGGAAAAGTGGAAGCAGTAGCTGAGATTAAGAAGCACAGATACAGCTGAACAGAGAGTCAGGAAGGTTTCTTGAATCTTTCCATACACTTTTCCTCCTTCCCTCACAGCTTCACCTCCACCTCCCACACAGCTGTGTGGACAGACAGAACTGGGGATTGCTCCTTTCCATCTGTTCTACCTCACCTACACCAAACCCACTGGGGCTAAAGTCTTGTGGACATCCCACTCCAGACTCCTGAGCTGACACCAAAGCCCCACCTCCCCTTCTCCAACTAAATTCTTGGCATCTGTCTGGAGGGGTGTCTCCTTTGTCCATTAGTTGTCAGACTTCATTTAAAAACAGAAAGCAAAATGTCCACAAATTTCAGATGTAATAAAATTAGAAAGACAAGGTGCAAATGCTGCAGAGATAAACACTCAGATTGACACTCCAGAAGCTTCTCCATACATCACAAGGAAGACTGAAGCTGAGGTTTAATGATAAAGATTAAAACACCCAACATTAACAACTGCTCTGATGATCACAACATGAAGATGCCACTCTACAGCCAGCGATATTTCACATTCGGTGCACAAGGAAATAGTATCCAGGTGCTCCTCACTTCTGGCCTGAGAAGTCAGAAGTCCAAGAGTGATGTGAGCACCAGAAGGCACATCCAGTAACCTGTGTCCAAAAGGAGTAAGATAAGCTTTTGTTAAGCACAGGCCTTGTCACTCTGCAAGAGAATCGCACTGCTTGGTCCTGGCTGCCAAACATTAGTGTGGGATCATTTTCTTCCTTGATTCAGAAAAATGCTCCAACCAGACAGGGAACTGCACCTCCTGACAACCTACTCTATGGAGCAGAAATACAGATTTTCTGGATTTATGCATTACACACACACACATATGCATAGATATGCATGTGCCTGTACAAATAAAGAAATATAAGTCTAAACTCAGTGTGAGTTAAGTGACTTTAAGAGTTTGTGTTCAAGACAAAAATCCAATTTCATATCCATCTGTCAAGCTGAATCTGCCCTGGCCATTTCAAAGGCTTGATGTTAGAAATGACAGCAGAAGCAATATCTTAGTGTCTTCATTATCTCCAGTGAATGGCATTTCCATTTGGCATCCATCGAGAGCAGTGTGTGAGAAACACCATGGTTTTTCCACAGTTCAAGTCCTGGAAAATTTGACACTCATCTCCTAGAGGAAGGAAAGGGGCAGGCACAGTATTTGACTGTTTTAGGTACACTGAGATGTACAGGCTTGATTCTACACCTTGAACTTCCTCACACTTAGTGAACAACTACATAAATACTTCAGTATGAGAGAAAATATGTAACCCTACTTGCTCAAAGATAATTTACCAGGAAGCACTTGTCTTGGTGTTGTACAGAAAGTGGCTGAAGCTACTTCAAAGTAACCATGATGCACTCAATCTGCCAAGTGAAAAGCATGATGCTTAAGAACAACCATCTCCTTTTAATTTAAAGGGAATTTTCACAGAATCACAGAATACGCTGAGTTGGAAGGGACCCACAAACATCATCATGTGCAACTCCCAGCCCTGCACAGCACCATTCCCAAGAGTCACACCAAGTGCCTGAATGCGTTGTCCAAACACTTCTTGAACTCTGTCATGCTGGTGCTGTGACCACTTCCCTGGGGAGCCTGTTCCAGTGCCCAGCCACCCTCTGGGTGAAGAACCTTTCCCTGATATTCAACCTAAACCTCCCCTGATACAACTTCAGGCCATTCCACTACCATAAGAATCCCATCGACCAACAGACTGCAGCTGAATCGTGCTGAATAGATGGGAGGAATACCTGTCCATGCCTCTCAAACTAGAGTTTCCGCCTGGGGGAAAGAGGGTAATTTGAGTTGAGCTTCAAGCCAGTCAATAAGCATTCCTGTAGGGACTGGTTCATCCCCATACCTGGCCCCAAAGCAGGCAGCTTGCTGCCCAGCAAGCAGCCACAGCACAGCTAGGAATTGGGAATACCCCACGGACACTGCATGTGGTGATCCTAGGCAGGGGAAGGAGAAGGAGCTGGAATTTCAGTGGTGGAAGGACATACAACACAAGTCCACTGGCAAACAGGCTTCAGCAGGGAGGTTTACCCACGGATAAACTGTTTTCCAAGTGATACAATGCTGTTACCATGGACAGAGAGAAACCACAAATGCCCAGGACTACAGCAACGTAAGTTTCAGAATCAGACACCCTTATGTATACTTTCCTTCCTGTAAATTCAAGCAGCTGGGGGAAGGGTGGCATCAACCTCTAGGTCCGCCCATATAGTTTAAGGTATCAGTGGAAACACAATGAAAGTATCAGACTGGTTGTTGTCTGATCTTTCTACAACTTCGCATGGCCACAACACGAAAGCAACCAACAAGGGTAATTTCTGCAGGTTTTGTGGCAGTGCAGATAATTGTACAAAAATAGTATGATTCAAATAGCAACAATCTAAACCCAAATGGTGGTATTTTCCTATTTCCTTCACACCCTTTCCTTTCAAAATCTGATACACAGAAATACTTAAATGTGCATTTAAGATCAGAGTTATACTGCAGATTTTACCAGGCCTGAACCCAGGACTTCAATCACGGCATTTCATCATTTGCTGTGTTTGTGTCTTGAGTAAACCAAGGTAGCTGCAGCTGAAGGGTAAGGAACAGCTTCTTGCAGCTGTCAGATTTCCTGCTGAAAGCCACTGCCTCCACGCTGGGACAGGTGCCTCTAGAAGCACCGCCTGCCGCAAAGCCAGGCCTCCCCGCCTCAAGCACTTCTGCCACTCGTCCCTGCTCCCTTCCCAGCACCAACAAATTCATTTGTTGGCACTTCCTGATTTTCTTCAGGAACAATCAGAGGTATTACCACAAATCAGAACACGTATCTCAGCCCAAATTTCCACATCGTCTCTCTCATCTTTCATCCATATTTTATGCAGGAGGAAAAACGGACCTTGCTACAAGGTCTGGACCTCCTCTGCCATGAGGCTACCAAATGCTTCAAGCTTCAAGCCTGGAGACATATCCAAATTTTGACCTTTTAAGTAATTCCCATGTGCTTTTTGTTTAGTGAAAGACCCTAAACAGAACATCTGACAATTTTAGTGTATTTCTGCTACCCAAATAAAAATATGCTAAAGCAATTCTTATATGAGAAACAGAGAAATTTCAAAAAGCTTCCTGATTCTACCTAAAAATAAAACAAATATATTTGTTTAGTACATGGGCTTTTGAAGTCTTCAGAGTTTGCCAAACTATTCCATTTCTCATACTCAGGCAGAGAGATAAAAACTCATCAGGGCTGAGATGATCACAGGAAGAACCTGGCACAGGCTGCTCTCTTTCATATGCCCTCATGGTTTTTCTGCCAAAAATAAATACATCAGATCACAAATGCTAACTACTATACATTTTTCATTTAAAGGCAACGACCTTCTCTGCTCCAGTGTGCCATACAATATTTTTTTTATCATTATGTAGTACCACATTAGGTTAACGAGTTAGCAGTATCGGAAACCTAATAATTCCATTTGACCATTTGGATCCGTTTGACCCGACAGAGCTGAGGTCTGTCACATGAAATACATGAAATAGTTTACAGATACATAATTCTGTTTCTTATCATACCAGTAAAGTGATAACCTAATAAAATGATAAAATCAGAGGCTCAGGAGTACAGTGTGCACATGTACAAAACTATCACCCAGAAACTACTCAGAATACATGTGATTTTTTGGTTTCCATTACTCTGAAAGAACTTCAGTTCTTTCATTTCTAACAGAAACACACCCCTGAAATGCAGCCAGAAAATTACAGTGCCATAGTGCATAAAACCCAGGCAAAACTACTGTGAAATATTTTTACTATGCAAATAATTATATCCACTATCAATTTTATCAAGTGACCCTACTGCTGAAGACTCTACATCCAACAATAAACAGCAACAGAAGCGAGCATAGAATAAACCTACTTGAAAATCAAATTTATTTGATGCTCTGAGTTATTTTAGAATACCAAAATACCTCAAAAATATTCATGTAAGCATTCTAATGAACATATTGATGAAAGTTCATTAACCTTATTATTATGTTTGAGGGTTATATTTCAGAGCACAGCTCTGAAGTCTGCAGTGCAAGACTGTGTGTGCAGAAGGAACAACTGGGTATTTTAACCAGGCAGACAAATGGCTTTGTAAGGAACAAATAGGAACAAAACTATTTTTAATTAAACAGAAAAGCACACTGTTAGAAGTCATTTTCACGACTTATTTTCCATAAAGGACACAATGTGTGCCAATACTGCACAAAAGCAGTTCCTATGACCCTTGAAGTTAACTGTTCAACTGAGGAAATTCAGTTGATGTTTTACTGGCAAATTTAGTTTCTCAAAGCAAGTGTCCAGAGTAAACAAAGAATGACTAGAGTTTCTCTAGTTATAATACTCCAATAAGCCAAAAAGCAAAGTGCCGGCATTTATATATTTTTATATCATTGTTTTTTTTTTTTAATCTGCAAAATGCCTCCTTTTATTTTAATAGCTCAGAAAAAGATCTTGACTGAAACACATTTGCCATGTTCGTTTGGAAAGAATCAAAGCACAAGCAATTAAGAGTATCTATATATTCTTAACAACATAAGATGCTGAACACAGTATAGAATTGAAAGTTCTATTTCTAATGTAAGATAATTAAGAAATGTTTTTCAAGAGAGCAAGAATAATGTAACAGCTTTTTTATTCCTCACCCACTCCTAGCACATTGCAATCCTATCGATTTTAGTGGGGTCTGTTTTTTACTCTAGAAAGGTCCTCAACTTGTATTTTTAGATTTTTTCCTCAAAGTGTTTCTCTACAATGTCCTTACATAACCAATCAGTGGTTGAGCTCATAAAGTAACCTGATTAATACACTTGCTCTGATTACTTATTGTAGAGTTTCTTGAAAACTTGTGATACTGCCAGGGAAAAATCACACTTGTATCAAGTAACTTCAGAGTACCATATTTTGTATCATCATATACAGGCTTTTATTTCAATTCCGGTATTTGTCAGAGAAGTTACCACACCAACAACCACACATTTTTAAAATTCCAGTTCAACAACAACTGAAAAAACAGTTTGTATCATTGACATTGTAGCATAAACATATTCTGCTCAGTCGTATGTCTTCCATTTTCCTTTTATTTGAACAAAGCAGAAAAAAGGAGAAAAAACTATCTTTTAAAATTACGCAGCTCAACTGGCAGATTAACAATGTAAAACAGTTGGGGGAAAAAGAAAAGTCTTTATCAAAATAGAAGGGGTTTATAGCAACAAGTAAATTCTTACAGAAATACTGAGATAAAATCAGTTTCTGTATATAAAACAACTTAAGTTGAATTGAGTTTCACTCCCAAGTAAGATAAATTCATTTTCTAAAATCATTCCCTAAGTGTTGATCATTACAGGAACAGGACTGGGTTTGGAGAAAACTGTTCCAGTTGAATTCCCACCACTTGCTTTCTCCACAAGCTGTTTTGGCTCAGTGTTGTAACACTATTTTAATTTTCTTAGCTATCTCTTTAAAACTAAGTTTGAGAAAGGTTTCTGCTTATACACAAACAATGAGAAAGTAGATTTTTGCTATGAGTTCCTTACAATCACTTAATTTCCCTTTATCGTAAAGCAATTTTTCACTAAAAGGTAGAAATAAAATGACAATTCAGGATAAACTATATTACATTTTTCACATTATCTTGAGTAATACATCTACTTTTCTCTTGAAAGCTCAGAAAGAAAAACAAAAAGGAAAAAATTTGGACATTTACATTACAAAAGGTTTGGGTTGGTTTGCAGAACTTATTTCTGGTGAACTGACAAATTATTACTGAAAACACAAAGGCTAGGTAGGTACACCTTGTTCAGAATAATTATTCATTTGTATTAACACAAAAAAGTTGCAAAGAAAGAGATTACTAACTCCAGAAAGAAGAAGTCTATGACTATCAGTTGAAACCACCTTGCAGAAGCCAGATCATTCAATGCCACATAAAGACATACCTTTTTATCATATACATCTTGCCAGTTTACTCCAGCAAAGAAACTATGACGCATGATTTCTTTTGCATCATCTGGGCCTCCACCAAGTCTAAAGAGAGGGGGGGAAAAAAACCACATATTAAACTTTTATAGGGAGATCAAGTTATTGTTATGGTTGGAAAAGTGACCATTTCTTTTTGACTGTCTGGGAACAATTCTCACCCAATTAATATGTAATTTTCACCTGTTTAATATGAATTCTGATGATCTTGACAGAAGACATGATAGTGGAAGTATCCATGCCATGGTCTGTTCTTTTTGATTATTCCAGCTACAGTGTTTGTTACTGTCCATGATAAGCTTCATTAGTAATTCATTAACTTTAAAAACATACTTAAGTTTAGCTTGCTTGAAAGACCAACTAATGTCTTGGCACTATTAAAAGCCCAAACCAACCCAATAATGCTGATATAAAATTTTGCCAAGGATGTGCCAGGCACTAAGTCAGTAATGACTTGTGCATCATTTTTATACAGTTTTCACTGCTGTTGCATCTGGGTGCTGTAACAATTAACCAATTACCATAAAATAGTCTCAATCTCAGTCAATTAGTATAAATTAATAAATTGTAGGCCTGCTGAGAAGGTTATTTAAAGGCCACTGTAAATAACCACACTACTCACTGTGGCCCATAGCCTGCCAAAGCCAGACTCTGTCTGGTAAAACATCTTAGGAAGTGGATTTCACCTGCTTTGGGTGAACTTGCCCAAGGTGGTTTGAGCTCACAGAAGTGGTCACTGCTGCCAAAAGAGGAGTGTCCTGCCCATACCTCTCCTCTCCCACTTGCCTCTGTAGCATCATTCCCACTTGACGACTGTGAGCAGAGTCAGCTCCCTAACCTGTAGAAAAACTAACCCTGCCATGAGAAAAAAGAGATAACTGGCCTTTTTTTGTTGCATTAGCAAGTCCACTTTGACTCGACAAGTTTAGTGAGCTCCCTTGAGCTGCTGCTGTTGGTTGAGAAAGAACCACACATCCAGTGATGGGAACCTCTATCCTTCTCAACAGCACATCAACTTTCAGGACTGCTCAGCTCTCACCTAACTTCTCCCTGAGACTGGGAATCCTACTGCCCTAACAGAAGAAAGCTGCAGGAAAAAAAAAGCTATTCTTAACTAAATAAGCAGACCATACATGTAAATGCTAACAAGAAGAATGACAAAAACAGTGTGTGTTTCATTAAAAGGAACTGCTAAAGATATAAAGACAAATTCTAAAGGTAAGCATTTAAGTAAGATAAATTCCACTCTAAAGCATTTATTGTAAGGAGGAATGATTTCCACAACCAAGGGAAAAAGTCTGTTTTGGTATTACCCTGCTGCCAAATTTCGAAAATATTATGGACTACTACGTCAGTCTTGCAATAACTGAGTGCAAAGTTATTCTAATTTTCAAGCTGTATTCCTCCTTGTTTCTCAACTACTCATTGTAAAATTCTCTACATCTTGGCAAAAAATGGCAGTTAGCCTTCAGTCTCCAGACTTCTCTCAATATCTTCTAGCTGCTCACAAAAAGGCTGAGTTGTGTTAATCTCCGTGTTTCTCCCCTATTTAGCATTAGCTAGCACAAGAACTTGAATATAAATAAGTTGCTAAATATAAGTCTGTAATAAACACTACTGTCTGCAAAGATTAATTACAAGGAAGCATCTTTCCAATTCTAAAGGTTAATATATTTGATGGGTCAGATTGTTTGGAGGTTAAAAAGCATTAGGAGTTGCTACAGAAACAAAGTTTTACTCTACTCTGCCTGTGTTTGGCTGGCTGGTCACAGTTTGCTTTTCCTGCATACAGTGAGTTCAGCTGGAGCAGACAAGCTCACCACTTGTGCTGTCCTGACTGCTGCACTTGGCTGCACCCAGGCAAATCCCTTGGAGAAACACAACAACCAGTCCTGCCCTGAGTGCCTGCGGGTAATGCTCAGTACTCAAAACTTCTTGAGAACAACCAGCAGCTGAAGGAGCACTAGGGAAGAGAGGCAGACAATGTCTGCAGCCCTAAACATGCCAGGAGACAAGAATGACAAAGATATTGGGGAAAAAACGATACCTATAGACAAATCCCACTGATTTACAGAGATTTGTTTTAGAGCCACAGAGGACTGGACACTGCTGGTCCAGTACTGGAGCCACTGGAAAATGGCTGTCCTGGGCAACAATCCCAGAGGGAAAAGCCCACCACAAAAGGGCACAGACAGCAGCTGGGTGACACTTGCTTTCAAAGCACTCTCTTAAAAAATTTTCACTTCGGTTGTATTCTTTAACAAATTACTAGTTTAATGGTTTAACATGTGATTTATTTATGTGCCCTAATAAACGTGGCTGTGGCTGTCTATGCATCTCTCATGCCATGATCACCAAGAACAAATGCTACAGTCCCCATGAGACACTGCAATCAACTCAGGGTTAAGTTACAATCGGGAAAAACAAGTGAGAGCTTTCCCTTTGTTCCAGTACACATTCTAAACTTGAAGAGATCCCTGTGTTTGCTGTGAATGATTTAAAAAGTTCATCTTCCACAAGCTTTTCTTCCTTTTGCTGGTTAAATTCGTTTTGTAAATCATTGCTGGACTGAAAAAATGGAAATCTGAGACTGTATGGCTGTGTATGACCCTTTCCTGTGACTGACAGCTCCTTCAGCCATGAAGACCAGGCACCACGGACCCATTTTTACATTACTCAGCACAATCAGAGCATTTATTATGCCTGTACAACCAATTAATTTCACTTACCGCTTATTTGGATCCTTTATCAGTAGGCCTGATAGTAATGACTTTGCATCTGCAGACAGAGTTCGAGGAAATTTTATGTCCTCCATTAGTATCAGTTCAAACAGTTTCTCATGATCTTGGTTGTAGAAGGGTAATCTTCCACACATCATCTCATACATGACAACTCCTAATCCCCACCAGTCCACTGCACGACCATAGTCATTATCTTCTAACACCTGAGACAGAAACCAAAAGCATCTGTAAGACATAAACTATTTCATACACCATCATTTCAGTCTGTTTGATGCATCTCTATAGGAATGTGTTTCTGAGACTGTATTTTCACAGTATGCTACAAGGACTCCCAGAACCTGACTCAAAACTGCAGCACTGACTCACACACCTCAGCTCACTGAAATTCCAAGCCTACCAGGCACCGCACTGCTAAAAGCAAAATAAAAAATTGACAATTACCTGCTCCAAACAATCACGACTTCTTTTTACCCTTTCCTATGTCCTCTACCAGGCCATTAATATCATCCACAGCTTTAGGAAGAGACAATATCTACAGGTACACCAATGCCTCATTTAGAAGTGGTGAAACATCTCTTTGCTCAGCCACTTCCCTCTCTTTTGCCCCACCTGTCTAAAGTCGCCAATTTAGAACCACCTTAATCTTATTAAGACAAGTTTAGTTTCTTTATGATCTTTGTTTATATCAAAAGTCCTCAATGCCCTTCTCCTGACAGTTTCATTACATTCCATTAAATAGTCCTAACAGCTGAACTGTGTCAGTGCAAAAAAATATGGCAGCGTTTATACAATACTATGTTTACTACGAAACTATGCTTACAGGGTATTACAGAAACACAGAAACTGGTAATGTTTATACAATTAGTTAACATCATGTCACTGATGTTGTGTACCTAAAAACAACTTATTCCACAGCCCTTCTCCCAGCAGCCCCAGAGAACTGGAATAGGAAATTTAAGCAGTGTGTCTTGACCTTAATACACCTTCATATTAAGTTGCAGACATGGAGACAACATAACAGCAGCATTCACCCATAAAAAAATCATAAGCAATAAGGAAATTGAAGGTTACTGAATATATAATTCCAATTTCTATGAATTTCTAGGAGATCATGCTCCTTCATACAAAAAAGACGAAACAGAAGTCAATAAATGTTAAAACAGAAGGCACTACAACTGCGTGTGACAATTAGCCAATATTTGCTGCAGAAAGAGCTATCAAAAACCTTAAAACAAGAAATTAGACTTAAACAATAAACAGAAGGATCAAAGAAATGCGACTAATAGAGTAGAACTACATGCGTGAAGAAAGTAAATAATTCTTTATAGAGAATTGTTACTGTATCACTGGCAGATTCTGAAAGGCAGCACCCTATGACTGATTTAAAAAAAAAGAACAAACCAACAACAAACTAATCCCCAGAAAACAAAATACTTTTTACAACACACACACACATGCAATCACCATCATAAAAAGCTCATCCAGATTCAAACTGTAAGCAGACATACAGGAACAGTCACTTGGTAGTGAAAGTAAAGCTTTCAGTCTTTAATGAATAAGGCATCCTCTACAAGATCAGAAATAACTTTTCCATAAGTGGATTATCTTGCAGTTGTCTAAAATGTGTAATTATTTCCCCTGAACAAGGGCAGAGGCCGTTCTCATGCACCTAAGGGGACACTAAGTGACCTCAGACACAAGCACTGCACCGCAGCCAGCTCTAACGAGGGGTGTTGAGCTCATTTATCTGCCTCTCCTCTTGCTCCCCCAGTAAACCCAAGCCCACTCTGAAGTATCTGGGACGCACTGTTAGCAGAAGCAACATGCAGTCTGATCCAGTATGGCAATTTTGGAAATTAATCCAGTAATTAATGCATTCATACTCCTACTTTTCACTGTCCTTAAGGATTAGTAGCAGAAACATGATGAAAAGAAGTATATTAAAAATCCCTCTTGTGTATATAAGATTAAAAAATCATAAATATTAACATATTAACACATATGATTTACAACTCTGCCAAAACAAACAGACTCATTACATCATTGATATTTCCAAATAGAGGGTGAAATTTTGGAAAGTGTAAAATACAACAAATTATCTGAATAAGTACATATGACAAAACTAACTAAAATAACTCCTGCATTTTAAAATTAATTAAATGTTTTATGAGTTGGAGCATATTGCAAGCTATTTGCTGAAAAACTGTATATGAAATCTGTGACACTTGTCTTTAAATCACCGCTTCCTCTGCCACAGAATAAAAGCATTATATATTTTTCTGCTATATCTATTAGCACTATTTCTCTCATCTGTACTGTTAGTCTTTTCTTTTGAAGCTAGCAAAATACATAAAATTGTGAGACAGTGGTAGAATCTTTTTACAAGTAAGCTGAGGTGTGGTTTGCATGTGTGGTTTATAAAAGAGGGCAACAGGAAAATAAAACATATCATTCTCTGAACAAGGCAAATCACATGGCCAATAGCTAAAGCAAATTGTATTTGCAGCTTTACGTAATTTATGCAGGACTTTACCTAATAATAATAAAAAGTATGAAAAACCTTTTGCTGCATTCCCACAACAGCAACAAAACAGTGGTACAAAGAAAGAGCCAAATGTGATTTTTAACCTCTTTTTACATAAAATCATAAAAAAGCATAAAAGCTGGATTAACTGCCTCCCAAACCCGCATATCACCAGCCGGGTTCTCATCCCCAGCTGGCAAAACTGGCAACTCTTTATTTTTGTTTAAATACCTGGTTTACAGCCAGCCAGACAAGCAAGAGCATCAAAATGGTTTCATTTAGGCAAAAGGAAAACAGCCTGAAAACAGTGTAAATAAAGCAAAATACATCTCAACTTATTTTAACATAAATGTAATAACATCGTGCATAATGCATTCACAGCGAAGATACACTATTATTTCCTTTAAGTAATTTCTAATCTTCATGGTGTTTAGAAACTCCAGGATTTGTAGACTGTGTCAAATCAATGGAAGTGAAGTGCTGGAGTCCAGCAGCTCCTACAACCAAATCTGTGCAGTCAGGGCAGGCATGAGAACGTCTGTACACACTGCCCTAGCATTACAGAATCCTTTCCAAACAATTCTTGGGTTGCAGAGATTTGGTTTTAATTACACTGAACATAGGTCAAGAAAGCTTCAGCTCAGTGCTAAAATGAACATGACATGCAGCTGTAGGCTTTGCACCTATAAAATAATTCCATCTTTTCCCACCATGAAGTGGATACTCGCTTTTAGAAAAGTCTCCTTTGGTTGTGGGGAGTGTACTGCTGTCTCTCCAGTACCTGTGGGATATCCCTGTATATGTGGGGCATCAGTCAAAGCACCCAGCCAGACATAGACACTGTGGAAAGTTTGATTTCTTGGACTCTGTGCGCTGCCCTTAAGAGCTGCCTTCACCAGCCAATTCTTGTCCCTTGCTACAGGGACCCACAAATCTGTCCTTAAGCAGATGCACAGCACTAACAACCCAGTCCCTTCATGGTCACAGCAGGACAGGCAGCAGGCCTACCAAAACCATCGTAGAGGGCTCAAGGTCAACCACTCTGGTATCTGCTGTAAAGCAATGGACTGGTATTTTCTGGGAGTACAACACAAGGTTCCCATAGAACTCATGAGCTCAGAAAGAGCACCTACACTGAGTACATACTCAAGTCAGGGGTGTTTCCACAAAGTAAAGATGGACTTACTTGCTTTCTTCTACAAAATTTGTTTAAATAGTCAGATCACTCAGATTTATGATTTCCCTTCCTTCACCCTCTTCACATACACAGATGCCAAAATCCAAGCCACCTTGCCAAGATCTAGGTGAGGTTTTAGGAGACAAGGACAATGTGACTTCAGTGTGTGGATAACATTTATAGTCATCCACCCTGGACATAATCACTGTGCCCAAGTGACTTCCCATCACTGAGCAAAGCAGAAGGTGGAGTGACTGCCGCTCAGTCTCGATGATACCACAGATCATGGGAAATAAAAAACTACCATCGTTTTACAGCTTGGGGAAATCTTACTCCATTTCTTTTCAGGGCTCTAGTTCAACAACTGGTTCTTTCAGAGGCAGTGCCAGCCTAATTCAAGCTCTTGTTTCTGTTCTCTCACCACAGCTTCCCTTACCTTGTCAAAACTATGCAACACTCTACATCAGACAGGGGAAAAAAAAAGGGGGGAAAAGGTTTCCCCCCGGATTATTTTTCACTTGAGTCAAGTTTTCTGACCTAAGTCACTCAACTACCATGTGAACAGTTGCAGTAGCACAAGTGAGAACATGGGCAGCATCAGGTGTGGCATTGCTGCAGAAAGAAATGCTTGCCAATCTCTGCCCCAAAGTTACACTGACACAGAAGTTACACTGACTCTGCCAGTTTTTCCTGCACACACTGACAGCTGTAACAGCTGTGCTCACTTAGGGTGAAGATTAAGGCCCTGCTTCTCTTCCCAACCTGCATTTCTCTAAAGCACTCCAGCAGTATAACAGGGTTCCAAAGTGGGCATAAACTCATTGCTGCACTGAAACCACTCTGGTTTTTACAGGCATTGTAGCTCCTCCAACTCACACCTATACCGGCAGTACGAGGACACAGCCTGGGTTTATAAGGGTGATTTTAAAAACAGCTGCAGAGGTGCCACTGAAGTTTGTATTTTCCCTTCTTATATAAATATGCAAAAGGTTAAATAACACACACGATTTCTAACAAGCAACAAACATTAGCCAGGCATCTGCTGCCAGGCATTCGCAGGTACTTTAGTGGTTTTATGGATGTTTTAGAGGCACTGGACAACACTAGGGTTTTCGCTAAGGGAGAGCTATTTATTTGCCCTAAAATCTTCATTTGTATTGTGCTCAAAAGGCCACAATACAAATTTAATTTTTTTTAATTTACTGAGATAGCAGTAAACAAAGGAAAACAAAGAATTCTGTAGTGATTCCACCGTCTCTGCACACATTCAGGTTTCTGGAAAGTATTACTGGTAGTGAGCAAGTATACAACAGGATAGTGCTTTGTACACAGAGCAGACTGTAAAGCCCTACTTACAAAATAAAAATTTCAATTCACGGACCAACCTTTGCCATTATGATGATTAAGACAACACAAACACTGTAGGACTGCTAAGATCACAGTAATTCAATTGTATTTTTCCCTCACACATAACAAATCATTTTGTTGGTAAGTAATTACAGATCAGTGAAGAAAAATGCTCTTGTATTTACATTTATTGACCAAAAAAGAAAAGCTATCTTATCTATCTTATCTATTCCCCACTGCTGAGAAGCCCACTGTCTTGGACTTGAAAAGAAGATTGTTACTACCACTGGAAGTTTTCTCTTTCCTAAAAACCAAAATCCACAGAAACGACCTCTTCCTTCATTTCACCAGTGGCTGTAGATCTTAATCTTTAGGTTTATTAGTCAATACACCTTCAGGTCCTTTGCTTTACACATGTCACTCCTTTATGAGCCTAACATACAGTCCACAGAATTTGATGTCCATTTAATTTTATGGTGAAAACCAGTGAAAAGATATCTTTTATTATCTTTACTGTGTCGGTAGTTAAGAGGCAAAAGTTTTTTTGGAGGCAACAGCTTGAGACACATCTGCAAACTCCTATTTACAAGGGCTTGGGGCAGAGACACAGGAAGCAGACAACTGAATGCCGAAGAGAAGTTGATACATACACAGGCAATGCTTTTACAAGTTTCTGTGAAAATAAGTTTTTGTAGGAGGTGAGCCAGCAATATAACAGGTGAAGTCTGTGACCATCTTAAGTCAATCATGTACTTCCACTTGCCCCAGGTGGAAACTAGGATTCTCCTATACTTTACTAATCACAGAACACTGAACAAGATGTGACTGCCTCAGACAAACTGAGGAAAAATCCCTTAATCCTGTCTTAACTGCTTTTTCTTGAAATACAACATCCCTGCTGAGCAGCGTCTGGAAGATTTTTGGTTGCACAGAGGAAATTCACACCATCCAGAGCTGTATTTCCCACACACCTCTAAATGGTAGTTAGTTGCTGTAACTTCTGGACTCTGCAAACACAGACAAATTTAGCAGTAACCTTGAGCATGAAAGGCTTTGTAAAATTCATTGTCAGTCTTATACAAAGGGTTGCCAGCATTGGGTTTTATCTCTAAAAGAACAATATCAAAATATTAGACTCATACTTTGTGCTAGATAATCAAGGCACCTGACTGGAAAAGCCATTACATTTTTGACCTAGTAATGTTTCTCCTAATCCATTAGATATAGACCTTCAGATAGGACATTAGAAGTAGCTTGTTGCTCAATCAATAATTTTGACAGAACAGATGGGAAAATATTTAAACATCTAAACAAACTGTCTGCACACCTATGTTGTGAAAGAAAACTGAGAACTTGGATACACCAATGTACTGTTAATTTAAGGGAGAAAAAACTGTTTTCAATTAACCTTACAGTTCAGGTGCAGTGTATGTTCCTTAAGCATTCCTGGTAACCCTTCACACATTTTTATTGCTGTAGTTGTTGGTCTGTTAACAAATATTCACCCACATATTATTCAACAGAAGTTAAAAAGTGTATTGGCTAGAACTTTCTATCAATTGTGGTAACAACAAGAACAATGAGAAAGTTTAAAATCTAACACTAATAAACAAAGGTAATATACACTTCTTAACAGACACAGACTTTTACCCAGATATACAAAAATCCATCCTGCAGAAGGGTATGTTTACTAAGAATTATACAATTCAGTTACTATCTTGGTGTAGTGAAGTGAAAAGTGAAGTGTTGCTGCATCAACAGTAAAAAAATCCACTTAAATGAATGCTTACTGGTTTTATTATACACAGCTGAAAAGACAAAATGCCAAGGTTATAGATACTCTGGGAAATAGACAGCTGAGATTTTCCACTGCTCTAATTTTTGCAGGTAGTTTTTCTCCATTTTGTAACTAGTTTGCACTTCTGTTTTACTTCTGGCCCTAATAAAAACTATCTTCCTATTACATGTTTGTATTCGACATTTTTCCCATCTCACCCAGCTTTTTGTCACATACCCTTAAGAAATACATAGCAAACCAAATCTGTTGTTCCTTTGTTAGCACATGTGCTGTATCAGAAATATTCTGGTATAAATGTGAATTAAGCACAGCTTCCTAGGGTAAAGAGCATACAATACTAATTAATGCATTTAACCTCCTAGAAGAGACAGACTTCAGTAGAATTCAAAATTAAACAAAAAAAGAAAAGAAAATGAAAAAATAGTTAAGTTACTGCACATGAGAAAGAGTATTCTAATAAGGGCTTTAAGAAGCCAATGGTAACACTGGAAGAAAAAAAAAAGCCAAGAAAACAACAACATCACATTAAAAAGACCCATCAAAAGACACCTTTCATAGAAATGCAGCAAATAAAAGCAAAATATCATTTCAGTCTACAGAAAGATGGCATTGTCTCTCATAACTTTACCCGCTCTACCATCAGAAGAAAAACTGCAGACCTGTTCATATCTGTATTCATTATCACTGCACTAGCAGTAGCCTCTAAAACATACACTGCCATAAGATGCAAGATGTGTAAGAAGTAGTAAATCATGATAATACTGTGATATGTCTTTCTAGTTGCTCATTCTTCCTGAAATTATTTTGAATATTTACTGATGTTAAACGGCATTTATTCAGCTTTTGTTTATGCTTCATTACTCTCAGAAAAAATAATGGCTTTTGCTGAGATGGAAATAATGTTTGTATTGATTAAATGAAAATTAATGAAAAAAGCTTCAAGCATGCTATTGAGACAGTCTTTGTAAGAATTGTCAAACTTACTTGTTTCAGAAAAAAAATGTGTGTTTCATTAGAAAATTGCTCTCTGCTTTAAAGTTCTGGTTTGAATACAAAAGTTTATTTATGGGCAGTGTCGAGCTAACCTTTCTTCAAGTATTCTGTTTATTATTTTTGCATATTTGTTACATCTTTTCCCTTGGGAAGTCTGATACTGCATGTGGACAATTGGCTTTTGTGACTGGTGAGATCACCCAGGTAGTGAAAATGCAAATTCTTGTTACATTATTGGTTATCTGATTTCAGGAGAAAGTCTAATTTTTGTGCTAATTTATCTGTTGTTGCAGCAATTCTTCTGTCTGTGTAACAAAGCAGTGCTTTCCTACCCTCATCTAAATGCTCCCCAGATTTTGACCTTGGTACCAGTTATTGCCAATAAATGATGTCCTGCTCTGGATACCCTGCCTTGTCTTCCTTTTATAATTTTCATCTCAGGGGTCCACTGGCAATACCAAGCTGACAAAAGTGCTCAAATTCAAGTCACCACACCAGCATTTTTGATGACTTAGGATCATAAGATGAAAGAATGTGGGACACTAAAATATAATAAGTGATAACCAAACAGAAAAAAGACCACATTTGAATTTTCATGAGATACGAGCATTTCGAGATAAAACAACTTCTTGCATTTTCATTTCCTTACAATGTAAGAAAATAATCTGGTGCTTAGAACTCTAGTGTAAAGAGAAAATTCCATATTGTGAATCTCCCATAAATCAGATGGGAAAATATTTTCAGGTATAGATGTTTTCCTCCTCACCCCCCTCCACTGGTCCTCACCCAGAAACAAAATGTTGCCAAATATACAACAGACAGCTGTTCAAGAGCACAAGCCAACACTAAACCACTCTTCCACAGGTAAAATAAATTCTATTGTGCCTCTGCAAAGAATCAGATTATGCATGAAGCATCTACGTAAACACAGAGAAAATAAATTTCAACTATCCTTTTGAAGCCAAAAGAAAAATCATTTAAGCAAAGCACAACAGCATAACTACACTGATCAGGTACAGAGCAAACTAACTATACTTTCAAGAAAATGAGAACAGGTTATCAGAAGTTGAGGCTTTTTGGTTTTTAAGCAAAGCATTCTGCCTCACCAGGAAACAGTAACATTTCATACTGTAGGTTAAGATAAACACCTACTCAAATACAAAAAGAAAAAATAATTATGGCATCAGTGTTGGTAGAAGACTTGGCAATTAATACTCATCAGGCTAGATACTTCATTATTTTATGGAATAAAATACATCTCATCATTTAAATTTTTTAAAGGAATTTTAATGTTTGTGGTTTTTCACATAACTCAATAGATATGAATTTTGAGACTTCATTAAATTAATGCAAATGAACAAGCAAATCTTCAACCCTCATAGCAGGGTAGGTCCTTAGATGGGGTTCACACAAAAGATGATTTTTTGTTATGGTTGATTATACCTTCCCTACTTAATTAGCTTTACATTTGCTTATATGACAAAGAGGTAATGCTGCCTTTACAGATCAGGTCGAGTCCTACAGACATCCTCATTACACATGTAATTTATTTACCATTACAATAAGAGGGTTAAAAGCTTTTTGTGACATCAGAAGAAAAATATTATCATAACCTGTAACACTGCCAATGTATTACTATAAAGAATGACTTTTTTGACAGCATTCTTTGAGCATGGAACACAATTTATTTGAATTCATCATTTTAAAAGAAGGAAGGAATACAACTACCACCTTTCTAAGTCTCTGTCTGAAAAAAATTAATTTTCTATCCTTGGACAAAACAACACTATACAACATGCTAACTATATATTGAACATTCAGAGGTTCCATTTCTTTTTATCAGTAAAGTTTTGGATTGGGTCACGTTTTTTTGGCGGCGGGGGGGCACTCTATTTTGTTCATTCTAACTTGGCGATCAAAGAATTTTTATTTTTACACTATTACAGAAGTGCATTTTTCTAGGTTTCCAAAAGCACCTTATTCAACCTTCCCCATCTGTCACCATCTGCTTCTTTTTAGCATGTACTTTTTGTGTGATCACATAAGCATGTGAAAAATAACTAAAATTCAGATGATTGTCTGCTGGTACATTTGAGGACTGGGCATAATAAAAGTGAACTGCCAAAACGTACTTAACACTTCTAATTTTGTTGGGTCTTGCATGTAAGCTACATTTGATTTTCAAACTGTTTTACAGTTGGAAAGTTGATCAGGTACTCTAACTCAACAGTAAAACTGAGACTACATAATTAGCTCAGCACTAAAAAGATTATATTGAAAGGGAGGAACAAAACCCAGAAATATATCCACACGAGTTCACACATCCCTCTTGACTGAGTCTGTCTGCACAATGTTGCCTGAGGCACAGGATAAGATGCTACAAGCAGCCTACTTCTGGACAGTCACAGCCTGTGTCTTCTCTCCAAGATACCACAAGGACAAGGATAAAGGACTCTCATATTTACAAGGCTGTAAGAAATCTCATAGAAAATGTTTGGAGAAGCAAAGACACTAAGACAAGGGGAGAAATGCATAGAAATACAATGCAATTCCTTAACTATGCAGCAGATACTGCTTCTAGCTTTAAGTGAAAAGTAATTGGAAAATACCATCATGGCGCTAAAGCTGAATGATGGAGGTATCTGTTTCCAGGACTCTATTATGCTACAACATAGCATTTCTGCTTAAAAATGTACTTCTTAATACAGTTTTCACAGGAAAAGAACAAAACAAGGCTAAAGCCAGAGAAACAAAATTACCTCCAATCCTCCAAAAATACATTAACCTCATTTCATGAGAATTTCATACAGAAAATTCTTCCCATCTTTTTAGAGTAGAATCACTACAGGCCTATCAGGTCTTTAGCAAAACCATATGAACCAGAATACCAGTATGTTTTTACCAATGCAGACAATTTTGTAAAGTGTCTCATTATCCTTTCTCTAAAGAAAGAATTAACAGAAGTGAACAAAATAAAAAGAAGCACAATAAAGACGAGAGCTGTCCCTTCCCCTAGATAAACCTGAACAACCAATCTTCCATTAGTGCTCACCAGAGGTAACAAAAGACAAGTGAGAACTTGCCCTCTAGAGCACAATGGAAAACTGAGCTCAACATAAAGTTTGTTTTCCACAATCTCTCTTTTTTTCCAAGTCTTAGAAGTTCATACCGGTCTTAGAACCTTATGAATGCATATCCATGTTGCAACATCTTAACAGCAGCCTTCCCTTAATTTATGCCATTTCCACAAATTCCCTTTTCCATCCAGTAGTTCTAGAGGTGGAAAAAAATGGCACATACCTATTATTTATATAAAAGTTGCATAGAATTTCAAAAAGCACATTACTCTGATGCCTCAATTACCTTCAAATTCAAATGAAATTTAACAGAAAAGGACATTAATAGAAAATTGCATAAGTCACGACAAAAATTATTCTGTCCTTCAGTTCCTCTATATTCCTAACCAAACAACTCTTTAGCAAGCTTCTCTTCAGTTTTACGTTGCTCATTAATTCCTCCTGCCATTTGTGTCTCTCTGCAACACATCAGTTTCTACTTAGAAAAGATTAACAAAATAACATAATTGTCTTTAGTTCAAACTCTCTTTCCTGCCCAAAATCACATTTTTCCCCAGAAGAAAGATCTTCTAATCTTTGTTTTCTGATCTATCAATCTACCTGTGACACCATTACATTCATTTCATTCCTTTCCCTCCTATTAGCTTCCCTTGCTATCTTCCTTCAGTTTACTCAAATTCTTTTCTCTATCCCATAAGAAAAGGGAAAAAGGGGTAAGAGGGAGAAAAACAGAAAAAGGGGAAAAAGGGGAAAGAGGGGTGAAAGGCCTTCAGCTGTCCTACCCATGCAACTTCATTTTCTCTGGAGTACAGTAAGCTGAACTTTTAACATCCTCACCTAGGCTGATCTCTCTCAACTGGCCTGCCTCAGTTTACCCACAATGTTAACTGCTTTCATCAAGGTGTTTGCGAACAAGTGCCTTCCTCCTTTTCCTCACACTTTGGGGAGCTCTTCTTTAACACTGGCATTGCAACTTCTATCTGCATTAAAATCCCTGTTAAAAACAATGCTTTGTCATGCTGCCTGAAAAAACTGAAAACATCCACACGTGTTGTTAGCCTCAGTGCATTTCAGTAGCTCCCTCTCTGCCTACACACATAGCACTTAGTTTCAACTCGTATCAGAAAAGTTATGTGGTAGATCATCATATTCTCACTCCAAAAAATTACGACACTGCCTTTGGCAAATATCCTGATCCAATCCAAGCAGGCGTTAAAAGAACAAAATAAATGTACAGCTGCACAAGTGACAAAATGCTTGTTCTGACTCTATTGTCAACTTTTTGTAATCTGTATATACCACAATTCTCTTAGAAGATTCACTTTGATTCCTGAAAACATGGGAAAAGTGTGGGTTTTCTTGCTGTAAGTATGCCTGCTTTCCCTTGCTGAAATTCAGCCACTGAACTTTGATGGCCAGGTTCTAGATTATATCAAAGCCATACCCTTCCCAAAAAGAACAGCTATAAGTAGGAAATTATGTGAAGTGTGAGGAGAGACAACAGTTGCCTCTTGATAAAAGAGTTCTATCCTTCACTCCTTTGAGATAAAACTCAGGGAAATAATTGATTACACATGATCTCTCTCACTCTCTTTTTTAAAAGAAAGATCACTAAAAAAGTACTGGCCAAACAAGCATTGTATAAATGATCTTACTATTTTCCCTTATCTTCACTGGTCTTATTTTAAAATAAGTTACAGCACATGCACATCTTCTCCTGTCTAGGGGTAAAGGCTAAGAATCTGCTCCGGTCTTGTTCATTGTCACATACCTTTGAGTGACTGTAACTGCATAAACTATATTGAAATAGTTCGCTTTTTAAAATAAAATGCAACTGTTCTTATAGGAATGCATCCCTCTAATCTGTACATATGAACAATTTTGTACATATTCATCCACCTAATCTGTACTTTTACACTAACAAAACATAATGATATCCTACCATTTTCCCTGTTATTAGAATAGACCTACACATCATTGATCATGTACATTTTTTAAGAGTCATTTGAATGACACCAATGAAGTCCCTTACAGACTTGTTAAGAGTCAAAACAACTTCTCTCCTGTTATTAAAAAGATTTAAAACTTCAAAAGTAATTTCTGGTGTTTAAATCTTGCCTCTCCCATGACACCAAAATTTAGTACCACATTTGACTGCTCTCCTATAACAAAGACTGTGCACTTAGTCCTAAGAACTTGAACAGAAATACAGAGATCCAGAAACTGTAATCTCATCCACGAAAACATCCTTATAAATTATCAGAACCCAAAAAACTTTTATTTCTCTACCCAAGTAGCGTCATTTCCTGAATGTTCTATTAAAGAAAGTCTGTACCAATCTGTATCTTTACTAGCATGTCTCGTCCTTGACAGTCAACTGAAAACTATCAAAATCCAAACTGTTTTTAAAAGACTCACAGGTATATTTACAAGTACTTTCTCATTTTTATTCTTTCTTTTTAAAGCAAGTGATACTGCCTGTAAAAGACATGTGGTCCTGTCCTGTCTTTGCCACTCCAAAACTGCAAAAGAAGCATTTTTTGGAAAAAAAATTCAAGCATACATCTGTGTTACCTAAATGGGATAACAATTCATCTTTTTCTCATTGGATCTATGAATATTTTCTGACACCACAATGATCCCCAATGTGACAGCTTGCTTTGAAGAATAACAATGGAAACAGACTTCTAAGAAATAGTCTCTTCATCCTGAAATACTACTAAGTGAGAAATTGTAACATATTTTATACCTTTCAAATGGGGAATACCACAGATTCTTACAGCAGAGGGAAGTATTAAGTACCACTACACTTAAACACACACAAAAAAATTAGGCTTGTGTTAGTCCTACTGCAGATGGTAAGAGTAATTCCACTATTTATCACACAACCAAATTATTCTCAAAAAACTATATAATTTCACAAACAAAAAGTTACTTGCTCACTCTTCAGTAACTGTGACAAATGTACATCTGTACTGTTAACAAATATAAGCCCTGATATTTGGCAGTGGCAACGATTTTCTTCCTAAAGGATGAGTTTGTACCCTACTGTCTTTTATGTTTAGCACATAGTGATGCAAGACAAACACAGCCAATGCTGTTTTAATTTTCTTTAGACCATAGATAACTGGCATTGGATAACAGGGAAGGACTAGGAGAGGAGAATAGAAAGGGAATGCACCTATGGACCACTTAGCCAGAAGCCCTGCACACCCTGAACAGCTCTGTGTGTGGTGAAGGTACACATAAGCTTCCATATTGGTTCCACAAACGATAAATCAGTGATGGTCCAGAATTCTATCTCCACAGATGAAAATTGACTCTAACCTGGCAAGTTCATTACAGTTTTTTCATGTGGCCCATCGTCCATTTGATGTCTGCATGGATAGGGGCATTTTTCTAGATCTCCTAAGTACCTACACAGTCAGTGTCAGGCCCTGTATGAGAGGTCAGGCCCTATCAAATGTGAGATGAAAGAGCCTTTTCAACAGCAGGTCAGAAGCACTATTTTGATCTCAGAAACACAAGGTCTGTGAGGAAAATGCAGCAACAGGTAGGCTTATTTACTGATCAAGAGTAATTCTGAAATTGCCTTGGGTAATAATTCTGTATCAATCCACAAAGATACCTTCACCTGAGAGAATGTCATGCAAGGAGTAAATATACCTTAATCTGTCTTAGCTACTTCTTGTTTTACTGTTGGAAGCAACTGTAACCTAGTTTTTGTAAAAAGATGGAATAGTGAGCAGGACTCTATGCCTCAAGCAATGGTGCAAAAGGCATTGGGAAAACCAAGTTTGGAACCGAAACCACAATGCTGAATTCATACAAAATAAAATATGAAGTCAATTCTCAGGCTGGGTATAGAT
The DNA here is from genome assembly GCA_013399195.1 of Dicrurus megarhynchus. Taxonomy (NCBI): domain Eukaryota; kingdom Metazoa; phylum Chordata; class Aves; order Passeriformes; family Dicruridae; genus Dicrurus; species Dicrurus megarhynchus. The sequence goes on from VXAD01007025.1 coordinate 2,422,194, forward strand.
TCCCACCAGCGCAATGTTCCTGGTCAGCTGCCTCCTGGGTGGTAGGCAGCAGCCTCAGGCTGCCCCTGGGTGTTACACCGTACGCTGTTCTAGTGTCCTCTACCACCAGCCAGAAAGTACATGGGAAACTGAACTAAAAAACCTGCAGAAGGGATGCATCCATCACAGCTGACACAGATGAAAAAAAAGGATGCAATGGTATTATTAAAAGGACAGATGATTAATAGATTCCTCCACATAACTGGAGAATGAATACCTTGCTTCTAAAGAAAGGCTGAAAGGTATCTGCCTTTAAACTTACCATGACCAGGCAAAACATAAGTATATGCTGCCATTTGTCTTGGGATAGACAGGCAGGAATTCAGCGTGGTAACAGGATTAAGGTCCAGTTGTAACATTAGGTTCTCATGCTCTGAAGTTTGTCACAAGTAAATCTTTGGTACCTGATAATGATTTCTGTGGCCTGAACTGCAAAGAGAAGTGATTTTTGAGCATTCATTCTCTGAAACATGTGCACAAATAGACTGGAGGACTCAGGCTCTTGACAGTCCCTTTATCCGTCAGCTGCCCTGACAAAAATAGATACAATTGTCTCTGGTGAGCAACTATCCAGCAAAAGGTGTTGACTCTTCTTATGCCGTATCAGTAACCTGTCTAGGTTGCTGGCTCAAAGCCCTTTATTTCTGAGGGAAAAGGGAATGAGTTCCCTTGCTTCCAAGGTTAATGAAGAGTCAATTTCCTTCAAGACAGATTTTTACAGGGTGGATCTCCAAAAATACCCTTAATGAGAGTAGAGCAGAGAAGTGGGGTTTCTAGAGAATAGAAAACTGTATCAAGTAACTTGTGCTGAGTGTCTAAAACCCAGAATGATGCCTTGCCAAGTTTGATGAAAAAGAGCTAACATGTTTTCAAAAGTGAGAGGATGACAAGAAGATGAAAGCAACAGAATGGATATTTGCACCCTTAGAGGATGTCTTTAAGACTGCTGACAAGAAGACAGTGAGGGGTTAAGAGCTGGCACACACAAGACAAGTAGCCACTGTACCAAGTCAAAAAGGCAGATCTGCAACTTCTTCTAAGTAGCAACAAAAGATTCAAAGCAGGCCGAAACCAGTTCTGGAACTCTTAAATGTAGATGACAGCGTCTCTGCACTAAACACAGAGGAGAGGTCAGAAAGTGCCAAACAAAATAGTAACAACCCACATCCAAGTCTTCCTTGGAATCTATGAGAGGCAATTCTGTGAAAGAGGCCAGGTATCAGTGAGTTTATCTTCATAGCTCACGTAGTTGATGACTCATCAAACAGCTGAAACGAACGCATTTAGGCAACCAAATTATTTAGGTACTTCAAACCTTCAGAGTGAGAGTATGACTGATCAGATTTCTCTTCACCGTGGAAAGAATCAAGGAAGATACTGCCAGATAGATGAAAAGAAAGTGGCTCCTAAAAATACTGATGTTTCCTTTACTGTTGGAGAAAGAATGTATCAAAAGATCTTGCTGTGATCCAAAATGGTTTCATCAACTCAACCTACCTTACTGACTTACAGCCAACTATTAGCAGTTTCAATTTCCTCCGTGATTGCAAATTGAAAGGGACTTCAAGACGTTTAGAAAGACTCTCAAACCCACAAACCTAGCCATGCCATCCTAAAATCTTAATTTCCAGCCAGCACTATCCAGAAGGTGATGTGTACCTGTTTCTTTGACATTCCTTAATTGTAAGGTTTAGAATAAAAAACAAAATGCAATCAAACTTGCTTGTTGAAACAGACTCCAGGGCTTGTGGCTGCTACTCAGGATTCAGTACTGCTGAAAATAAGAGAATAAAGGGCTATGTGTAATCAGTGCCTCCTCCCTTCAAACTAAGGCACATTGTTCTTCAAAGACAACATATAGTAACAAGACTTTATTGTAGTGCTGAGTTGTTGCAAGAGGTGGGAAATCCTTCTGAAAACTCTTTAAAAAAACTTTCTTAAATGAAATGGTAGGACTGAAGGGCCTTTTAAAGCCCTCTAGGTTGACTAGAAAGTTCTCTCAGTATCAGATGTGGACTATGTCATTTAGCAATCTTGAATGCTGACAAGAGTGGAAATCAGGTCTAATTCAGCATCCACAGAATTCTCAGCACTAAGTAAAAAAATTAGGCTGTCTTTCATATCAATAGTGGAGTTGCATTTGGCAGCCCCTGAGGAGAGGCAGAGTGACATTTCTGAGCACCACAATCAGTACTGTTGACTGAAGCCAGGCAGGACAAAAACACAATCTTGGTTGTCCTTCCCTTGCCTTTTTTCATCAGTGGCGGAGCTGTCAGCACTAACACTGGAGATCATTTGCATGAGTTGAGCTTCCACAACAGACTCTCAAGTGGCCAAACCAGAGCTGCAAGAGGAACAATGTCCTGATGTCCATCTTTTTATCAATCCTTGAGGAGTGTGATGCTGGGCACTCTGAGTGCCAGTTAATGCTAAAGATGGGGTGGAATACTCCTAGTATGTAAGCCATTTCTGCTTACATACTAGGAAACAGCCAGTTTTGGTGCCCACCTCAACCAGTTCTGAGGTTGATACACTCAACTGCTTTTAGCAGAAACATCGAAAATTTCAACTCCCTCTCCTTGCAACCAGGGAATTCGGATAAAACCCATCAAACTTAGTACCCTCCTATTCCCCCTCGCCTCCACTGAGGCTATATAAATGCTAGTTACACAGCTCAGTTAAGCAGGATCATATGTTCCAAGAGACAGACAGATGGAAGATTATTTTTGAAGAAATCATCGGAAGATAAAAACTTTAACAGAGGAAGGCAAACATGAGAAGGAAAACGCACGTTAGAGGCCTTTTTAAACACTAAGAAGCAGAGCACCAATATATATACAATCACCACAAAGAATAGCAGCACATTCCATTTGGAATAACAGCTATAGAGTATTAATCAGGCAGACTGGCAGTCTAAAATTAAAGGGAAAAGAAACTTTTTATACAGTATTATAAGAAAATATTCTAAATCATACCTCAGGTGCCAGGTATTCTGGAGTACCACAGAATGTTTTCATAGTTGCTGCATCTGTGATTCCTTCTTTGCAAAGTCCAAAATCTGTAATTTTTATGTGTCCATCTTTATCCAACATTAGATTTTCTAACTGTGTGTTGGGGAGAAAAATATTCCCTCAGTATTTCTTAACAGGACAGATTGATGCATTACATCAATTTTGTAAAAAAAAGAGTTATTCCCTGCAACAGAATGTAATTCATTTGTAGTTTAAAAAAAAAAAAAATACAGCATCTACTATATTACAGCATTTAACAGTGTTTACTGCCATACAAGTTAAATAATTCGTTTATACTTTAACACAGCTTACAATAGTAAATCTCCAGTCAATGACCTCATAGGTTTCCTTTGCTCTAACATGACATCCACTGATCAAGATAGTTTTTATTTGCTACACTGTTATGAAACAGCATGTATCCATAAATCCTTAAAATACCCCCATCTTCCAGAACCTTTTCAATAATAGACAGAACTGGGGATAGGGCAGCTCCTGATAAAAAAACCTCTGAGGTAAATTCCTCCTAGTCTACTTGCAAGGGACACTTCTTAAATGGTGAATATATACCTCTGCATGCCTTGCATTGCTTTTAAAGTATATGATTCTTGCTTTGAAATGTGAAAACATTCAAAATAATGCCTAATATCACTTCCCCAAAAGGTTTTCATTAGCCATACTTGAAATACAGATAGAATTGAAACTTTTCGCAAGAGAAAATTGTTTGGGTTTTTTTCAAATTTAAGGTATGTAGTGAAAATACCAACATAGAACAATCATAGCCCTGTCTTTCTAAGTCTGCATAAAGCCTGAAATACAATTCAAAGGTATAGATTTTCTTTAGAGGCTAAGTGTGTTACAAAGAAAATGCAAAGTAGATAACACAAGAAATAGAAGCTTTATGATATCAAACTCCTCTTTCCTCATTATTTCAAATTTAAATAAAAAAACCATCACCTAATCATTCCTTGACCAGACAATTCCATATTTTCCCAGAATGTCACAGCATTTCACATTATTACAACAGATTCTGCTACAAGCAGGTAACCCAGAATTTTGTTTTCTGTTTGTCCCCCTGAGCAGAACTTGCCTACCATTGCCTCCTTCTCCTCGGTTCCTGCACAAAGGATTGCATGAGTGAATTCCACTACTCTGCATGTACAAAAGAAAAGCACAATTTCCTGCACATGAAATTAAAGGCTTGACACAGAAATAAAATTGTCTCATCATGGAATTCAGAGGTTCCTCCCACACAAGCTAGAAAATGTTCCCGTTGAAAACAGAGGTTATTTTTCCATAGAACATGGTTATAATGTGTCACAGAGTACCTGGAACAACAGAGTACCAGCCAACTGCATATGCTGGCAAGTCTAAGACAAACTACATTCCACTAATAGAAATCTTTCCCAAGACAAAAAAGACAAAATAATTTTGAAATCAATGCTGAAATTCTTTTTCTGTTGAAGTATTCTGAATTGTTTTAAGTGTTTCCAAAGCATACAGAAACACTCCTTTGCTGAGATAAAAAGAATGCAGTCACATTGCCCCAATTCACCACTTCCCTTGTTTAGGGACTTTGAGAATTGTATTTGAGACTTGTGCTGAAATCTAAGTTAAGTTATGAGTAACAGGGCAGGGGGTGGGGAGGATGAGGATCAGAAGTTTAAATCTCCTTCAAGTGTTGCTACTATGGTATCCTGTTTCATTTTTTAATCAAGGTAAAGTCAGGGAATGTACCCATCTAGAGATTACTATATCAAACTACTTCCTCCAGCACACACAGAACTTAAAACTGAACACAGATTTTTTTTTTTCCCATTAACTCTGAATAGTGCAACTTTATAATTACTTTGTGTTTGTCCCCATAGTCTCTGCAAAAACAAAAATTTGATTACTTTTTTCTTCCTTTCTTTTTTTACCTTGAGATCACGGTACACAATCTTCCCAGAATGCAGATAGTCCAGGGCAGAGACAATTTCTGCACCATAGAAGCGTGTGCGGTCCTCTGAGAACACCCGCTCTCTCGACAAATGGAAAAACAGCTGCAGGGTAAACAGCAGGGACAGGATTGTAATAATTACTGATTTAGTGGGGGAAATTAACACAAACATAAAACACCTCTCATCACCATATTGTGATGATAGATAGTGTACTCTCAGTGGACACTCAGCACTCTTAGACAGCAGCTGGCTTATCTTTTCCAGGTTTCCAAAGGGAGAAAGCGAGCTGTTAAATCAGCGTTTTAATCAATATACCAATCTTGTTTAAGGCATTCTGCTTGCTACTCATTTAACCTTCAGTTACCAGAGGAAAAAAGAAAAAAAAAGTATGCAACAGCATCATTCTGTACTTCTCCCTCTGCCACTTCCTCAGATTTTTGCTTTAAGCCACTGAGAAATATCACTAAAATGTATAGATTTTGGTTCTGCCTCATGTTTTCCATCGCTTTAGTAACTTTTCTTTGAACTGACAAAAGTCTGGTTCTTCAGTAGATTTGGACTGAACAGGTGAACTGGCATTTTACAAACCACATGTTCATACTGCTAGCAATAGCAGCCACTAGAAAAAGCAAATCAACAACTGCTTAGGGCATATAAAAACAAATCTATGCATTTAGTGTATTTCTTTGCTACAATGTAAACATTGCTTTGGGTGTTTTGTCTCTTCTTTAACACTTTTAAAGTAACAGCACTTTCAGCAAAAAATAATAGTCATTATGGATTGCCAGTAATTTCAGCTGCAATGAAAAAGTGTAAGATGAAACTCTGCAAGGTTGTCAGTATCTTAATGGATAAAACATCACCCTCAGAACTTGGAACAACATCTTAAAAAGCCCATTTTGGCTATTCAATTCAAATGTTTTCTAAAATGGTGAGTTTTAATTACTGTTTAAAGCAAGTTTGGGTTATTCCTCAAGCACAGATTAGTGAGTATATTTCTGTATTCTCCTTAAAACCAGATCGGCCATGATATACTGTTTTTGGCTTCACCACAGGAGCTAACAATCAACAAAACAGAAATACGAAAAATGTTATCATTTATAAATTAAATACAGACAGTGAAATCCACAACAGCTATGCATGCTGGCATTTTTTTACTGTTTAAAGTATCAAGTAGATAAGAATTCTAAAATTGCAAGGTAGGTTGAAAAAAACCCCAAAAGCTAACCAATAAAAAAAAGCCAATGATGTGGTTAATCTGTCTTTATCACATCCTAGTTTATGCCTTTAGAAAATCTACACCATTCACATGGCACAGAACAGTGTAGGAATTACTGCAGCTATTTTCAGTGGGTGGACTTCTGGATGTGGCACTTGGGGATAGGGTTTAGGGGTGATTACGGTGGTGCTGGATTGATGGTCAGAATAAATAATCTTGAAGGTTGCTTCAAACCTTGATAATTCCATGACTTTTCAAAACATAATTAAAAAATCACTGCTATGAACTACGAGGCAACTTCTTTCCTGAGAATTGTAATTCATAATAGGTGTATCACCTTTGTCTTAGCCTAAACTAAACAGAAAACTCAGCCTTTTGGCAGCGTATATCCGTATAAGCAGAGACTTCACAGAACACAGAAACTGCACTAGGATTTAAAGAAAATATTTAAAATTTTGTTCATTGTATCTGGATTCCCCTTTCAACTTTTTTTCCAGTGCTCAGGACACCCTGAATAAAAATGGCAAACCTGCATGACAAAGAGGATCTTTATTTTGTAGGTGTGTCTGTTGCTCCTGTTGCTTGTTCCCCTGCTTAGGCTCCAATCCCTGTTGGGACGTGCGCCCTCCCTGTAGTGACTTGGTCTCTGTACTGATGGCTGCCTAATGGTCAGTGCAATCACAAGACTCAAACACACTAAGCAACCAAGTCTGACTTCATTAAATGCCTCATGTATTACCCAATTGGGAAAAGAACAAGGACATTTCCCTATTTGGGTAGTCCTTTCCACACATTTTCACAGTATTTAAATAGAAAACAAATACTGCTAAGTAGAACTATATTCGCATAAAGCAAAATACAAAATTTATGTCATTTATGCCTTTATGTCTATTTCATGGTCTCTTTCATAAATAATGAGCTAATGTTACTCATTTTTAAGAGAGATTTTTTGTTTTGATGGATTAAAAGTAATTAAAAATATAGGTCAACACAATCTGAAAATTTATAACTTCCAGTTAGCCCTACATTCACATCTATTCTAGAGGACTATTGCAATTTTTGTTTGAAAGAGACTAATCCAGTAGCTGAACAGCAGTCTTGGAAAATTCTAAAACTTCAGGATACTTGTCACCAACACATTTACTTTAGTTTCCATTTAAAAAGTGGCCCAAAGCTGAATCTGAAAGTTGATAGCCTGACAAGCTGACATACAAAAAAATTTACTTTCTTTTGTGTTTATTTCCAAGATTATTGATATTAATTAAAAATACTAACTTCAAAGTAAAATGACCAGCTAGAAACAACTAACAACAGCTGTGTGCTTGTCAAAGACTTTGTGAGCTTCTGAGTCAGCTTATTTTAATGTACACATGACACTACAGTCACTCTTCTTCATATTATTATAGCACCTAACAGAGTTGTCACTAAACCATACTTGCTAGTTTTGAATGAAGAATGTACATTTAGATATAAAAATGCCCATTTAAAGTGTATTCATACACTCAGATATATGCTAAAGATAGTAAGAGGATTCTAAAATTAAAATAGGAAAAGAAGGATGATTACAGGGGGATTACAGCATAATTTTCAGCTAATTATTTAGTTGGTTGACTGTTTCAGAAGAATTCTGCCACTGTGTTCTATTTACAATTGTCAGAACAGGAAGATTATTAAGTCAGAGAAGGAAAAGAAGAAATGTGATGGAAGGTTATAAAAAAGGTTTCCAACATTTTCACTATTTATTGATTTACAGTTATTAAAGATGTGGTATAAAATCACTGGAATTGCAACAGAAATAGCTTTGGCACCAAGAAAGCCATTTTGCACATAACATTTTTGATGGCATACACGAGGGTGCTGTTGTTACAGTGAGGACTGGAGCTACAAATTTCCTGTTATGCCTTTAAAAACTGAACAACAATGCTGTCATGGGGTTTTTTCCTAATAAAAAAGTTTAATGGAAAAATTTAAACAAAGATCAAACATAGAAGTATATTCAGCTGCAGATCCAAGCATGCCAAATATATAAAAGACACAACCTTGTATCAATTGATATGTTTAACTTGTACACATGCTAGTGACCTACTTAGCGTGTTGTAAGTTGAATGTCTGGCTCTTGCTGTTGTGTATTGGGTTTGCTCAGCTCTGCATTTTATATTTGAGTGTTGACTTTGCAAAGCACTTGCAGTAGTAGCCTTGAAATTTCAAATTATTTGTGTATTGTTTCAGACTTTGTATTGCTTCTAGGCACATTCTATACCCAAAGAAATACAGCAACCTTATCATGGACTATCATAATTTTAGGCTAGGGAACATTCTCTTGTCCGCTTATTTTTTGTTAAGTAGGTTGTAAATCCTCTTTCTCTTTTTTTTTTTTCTTTCCTAGACACTAATAGCACTTGTTCAATTACAACAAGCCATTTAGTTCTCTCCTGCCTAATGAATTGAAGTAAGAGCTGTGGGACAAATATGCCAAGAGGAAGACAGACTCAGAATTCTTGTGTGGAATACCATCTGAACAAATTTTAGGATCTAATTTTATTATACACATCATTACCAATTAAGTTTGTTACAAAGTACAGAATCTGGAATTATCCTTAAAATGCAGAGTGAGGAAGTTAACCAACTTATTAGTCAGCTGAATCAGTGTACTCTGCGGAGTAATGTATGTAATAGATTTCATTCCTAAAAGATTTTCAACCTTTAAAGCGAAATACTGGAAATAAAAACTGGGAAACATATACTCCAAAAGTATTCCCCAAAAATAAAGAGCCATTTGGTCAACTCAGCTAAGCCAGATGAATATTTGTTTTCTTAAAAGCAAATTTCAATTTCTTAATGCTACTTTAACATAATTCCTTCAGTACAACAAAGGTATTGAGAAGTAATTACAGTGGCAGAAGTATGATTCTAGCTATATACTGCAACAAAGTTTATGATCAATAGACATTGGTAAACATTTCATCCACAAACAGCAAAACCAAATGAAGACAAAATTAAGCTTTTGGCCCACAACAATTATTTCAAGATTGGGCCTTAGGCAACAGGAAAAACGTTCTCAGTATAAGGAAAACATAATCAGTATTTCCATCTGAATAATCTGTTTGAAAAAAAATCCCCTAACGGTTTGCTTTGGTATATTTAAGTACATAATATGCTGCTTTTTTTTTAAAGGAAACCAAAAGAGAATTCTTTCCTGTAATACTCTGTACACTGTAAAAGAGCACACACACAGACCAGTAAAACTGATGCAGTTAAATTTTCATTGTAACATGTTCTCTTATTAACTAAGCCTAACCAACTTGAAGTTACATAGGCAAGGCAAGGAAAATATAAATTGTTATTATTCTAAAGGGATATTAACTTCCCTGTGCATCTAGATTTTTAATAGATATAAAAGATTCTTGCTTACAATCGTTTTAACACAATTTTTTCTCCTTCTTCAGTATGAAGTTCTGTGCCCCCTTCCTTGACTGTTTTCCTTTCTAGACATAGAAAGAGGAAGTGAAGACTCCTACTACTGACCACAGTTTTTATTACTGTACTAGGGCAGAAGCCTAAATTGTGGCATTTTCTTGCTTTCACCTGGGTAGGAGTCAAGAATATGTACAGAAACTTCAAGAACTCCTTCATGAGGAGAACTGTTTGGGTAATGGTGCTCCTGAAAGACATAATCCATGAAAATTCCCAACAAATTGATTCAGGCACAAGAGTTTACCTAAAAAGAAATATTTAATTTAAAGGAATTTTAAACAGAAACACACTGAAGGTAGCACAGCACTGGAGAGAATCAAAAGCAGCATGGTACAACTACGGTCAGTTTCCCACTGGAAGGATATAACTAAAAGATGAGTTTTCACCACCTTCAACAGTCAGAATACGTAAGCAAATGTAACTTCCTTGGAACACAGACAGAATAGCAGATAGAAAGAAGCAGCAAAAGAAAAAAGTCTGTGTAGGCTAAAATGCTGACTAAACTTTGAGCAACTTACTTTCAGTAACTGAGTTAATAACAAGGCTATTTTTACAAATGAGAAATCCTCTGTATGTTTTGGCAGACACTGACTAAAGTCTGAAATTCACAAGAAAATTTGGTAAGATTGAAGATTTTCCTATTAAAAAAGATAGTTTGTCCAATTTACTATTCCAGATCTCTAGTCAAAGAGAAGCACGCAGGCAAATCAAGAGAGTTTCCTCAAAGAAAACTGCCTACTCCCAAAAGGCCATTATTTCCCACTGTGGCAAAACTTCAGAGTTAGCTTCACTGAGTTGGGGAATCATCAGCAAAGTACATGAGCAACACTGACAAGCATCATACCTGGAAGAAAGTAACCTAATCCTGGCACAAGTACACCGCAATTGCTCAAATCCCACAAGCAAAAGCAGGCTGCCACTGACAAACCCACGACACATGACACTTGCAGTCGTAGCCACAAGGTTGCACCACCCAGTGCAGACAAATGCACTGAAAGAACTACAATTGACCAAAACACAGTCACAGCACCCTCAGTCATACGAAAGGAGTTGAAAACATCCTCTGTGGGCTCTGCTCTTCATTCAAACAGGATGGAAAAGTACCTTTCAAAAAGACAAATAGCTAAATTACAGGATGATGTTAACGTACTTTCAAACTGTCTCCCCAGAGATTACAGAAATGCAGTAAGATCTTACACAGAGGAAAACTATGAAGAATTAGCTAGGTTATAAGACAATACTTAAAACTCATCGCAGTCAGCATTGACTTAATATTGGTGATGTAAATTCAATGTCAAATAAGCCAGCTGAGTGTCCAAGAGAAGGCTGTTGTAACTTTACTGATGAGGGAGATTTTTTTATCTGGTTCAACACCTGTGATGTGCAGAACTGGGTTTATACATTGAGTCAAACAAGCCATCCTCCCATATGAGAACCCTACAGCACCATATTTAGCCATGGCTGGTAGAGGATGGCCATGGACAAATTGGGATCCAAATGGGCTGCAGGCATTGGGATTGCAGCTAAGCACACTTTTATTGCAGGAGAAGATGGCTAAAACATAATGCAAAACATTATGTATCATGCCACAGCAATTCCTGAATGACGAAAGGGGTTTTTAATTAAAAAAAAAAATCCTAGTGGAAACATTTAGTCCTTTAACATTACCATGAAGCATATAATTGACAAAATAAGGAAAATCTCACAGTTCACGTTGTAACAAGACAGTCTGAATAGCAAACAGCACCTAAAAGGTAGATAAAAGCCCTCTTCTTCGATTGCAGTTCTCTAATTCCATTTGCTGGGCATCATTTTTGATATTTCATTCTTTAGCAAACAGCTGGAGGACAGCAATGGCTTCAAAGCTAACAACACTCTAAGAAGTTTAATGCTTTAGCTGAAATTTCCAGAGTACACAGGAAGTGATAGGGAGAGAAGCAATGAAAAAAATATGAATGCTCCACTCTTTTCCAATAGATGTTTGTAACAGTTACAGCAAAGAGAGCACACGTTTCATATTAGGACAAAAGTAAGACTCGTCAACATTATTTTTGCTTGTTTACACTGGATTATGACTGTTTCATGCCAGAACAAGCTATAATATGCTTAAATTAAAAAAAACAATAAGCAAGCTATTTGTAATTATTTCTCTAGCATTAAATTATCTCTCACTGTACAGCAGTCTAATTTTTTTCAGAAGAGGAACTACTTTTGACAGCAAAGTTATAAAAACACGTCAACTTTTTTTTTTTAAATAAAACAGTTCCTTTTTTTTTTTTTTTTTTTTAAAAAAGCCGTTTAAAGATACTAGAAATCAAAAAGGCAAGAAAAAATACAACCTTAAAAGTGTAATCCAGAGACAGCCTTACTGTTACAAGTGCAGCACATCTTTCTTAAACTCACCTCTCCTCCGTTAACATACTCCATCACAAAACACAAACGATCCTTTGTCTGGAAGGAATATTTCAAGGACTTGCAAAGAAAACAGCAAAATCAAACCAATTATCATCTTATATTAACCCAACGTCTTGTACTTTAACTGTAACAAAACTTAATTTTATCTTTTTAAGTAGAAAATTTTGATTTTGATTTTTGATTTTTGATTACCTTTAAGAGTAATTAAAAGTGTAACTCTCTATCTGGAGCTTGAGAGGAATTAACACAAAAACTTTCAAGTGTTACCTAATCTCTGCCACATGTCCACTGATACGAAAATATCATGCTTATTACAATAAAATATTAAACGGCTACTAAACCACACAATTTTATACTTCATTTCTTACTGCCATACACAGTACCAGCTATTTCCACTCATTTACTTTATAATGTCCACTTCCACAGTGCCCATGAAGAGAGAGATTATCACATTCTTTTTCATTTCTCCCAAATGAAATCTTAAAAGTGATCTTAATCTCCAGCATGCTTTCATTTCCAAAGCAAGGACGCTCTAGTTTCATATTATGGAATATTAAGAATGCTAAGTGACAAATTAATATATTAATTTCCGTATCATTTTAAAGTCGCAACAGATGTTATTATCCTAATTGAAATTGTTCACTTATCAATGATACCACAGAAAATCTACAGATGAAGACTTGGCCTAAATGAAATGAAATGTACGAGAACTACATGTAACAAGCATAAGACTCATATGATAAAACTTGTTGAAGAATAACAGACAGATAAGAAGATACAACTGCAGTAATGTTGTTGCATTATTCGATGGGAGGTACTCGATGGTACTCCTGCTTACCATTATACTCTAATTCAAGAAACATTGCAGGATCTCTTTTGTCTTTACTGAATTTCCAAGAATATTTTGGCCCAAAAATGTAAATTAAATCCTCTGCTTTCCAAAAGGATTACGTTTTTCTAAGTAGGAAAGCATCCATGCTATACTTTGATATTTTAATTTAAAAAAAAAATACCTATCTCAAAAAGCACGTTCATTATATTTTGAGATAAAATATTTTTTTAATATATTCTCAAAGAAGAGAAATCAGAATTACTTCTGCAGAAGAAATTCAGCTGTAAAGTTAAATTAGTTGTAATTTGTCATGAGTCCCAATTTTTTCATCTTTTCAGTCTTTCCCTTCTATTAAATATTAACCATATGAAGACAAAGGTAGTGGGGTTTGAGTTTTGTGGCTCTGTGAGCTACTTATTTTGAACAATTAGTTATTTTTATTGTTTCACTGAATTCTGAATTAAGTTTTCTTGACAAGACATATTTACTCCTCTGTGAAATTAATAACTTTTATTTTAGAAGTGTTAATATACAAAAACTACAAAAAATTGCACAACAGTTACACAGTTCTACAATTAAATTTGTTTTCAGTACAGTAAAGCTTTACAAATTGATTAGAAACTTCATTTCTGAATTCTTAATTACATATCCTGATAAAGGATATCATAAGCATCAGATAGCTACTGATTGTTTACAAATCAAATCATCATGAGAAAGAATTCAAAATCTGTAAAATATGTTCATAATGCATGTTAAACATTACCTGCTAATGTACTTAAAACTAGTTCCCAATACTTACTGTTAAAAAAGGGTGTCTGGTGTTTTTCAATACTCTGCTTTCTGTAAGAGTATGAGCCACTTCATCCTGAGAAATAAAGAGGAAAAGAAGTAAGTCTGAATTAAGATACAAAATTGTTATTTAATTAATTATAAGGAAAAGGTCAACACTTTCGAAAAGAGAAGGCTACTGTACAGTTTTGAAAAATGAAAGAACCTTCACATTTTTTGAGAAAATATTTGACAAAACACAATTTAATATATTTTATTTGGTTTTCTTATTTTCTTGCTTTAAAATGAAGTCTTTACATACAATCCAGGGAAGAAAGAAATTATAATATTGGATTTGATAGCTCAAAAACATAGTCATCACAACTTCGCAGTTCTGGTATGAATCACCTGAACAATGTATCTACAGAGAGATTAAACCAATGTGCGAGACACATACACATGGAGTAACTGACAGGCAAACATAAAACCCAGTCTGATCTAGCCAAGTGTTAAGTAAAGTCAGGTTTTCTGTTTTTAAACTTCCATTTGGTTTGGTGCTGGTTTTGTTTTTATCCACCCAAGGTGTCCTGAGGAGCCCAGCGGCGAGCAGTGCTCCTCTGACCAGGCTGACCTCCTTCCCTGAGGACACTGGCCTCATCCTCGGGAACGGGAGATGTCCGCACAACCCCCCACTAACTTCCAGCCACAATTTGGAAAAGAGGCACTCTGGAGAGAGATAGTGACACTCTCCTGTCCGTGAGCCTGAATGGGAAAGATAAAAACAAGCTCTGTACCAAAGTGAGAGAAGGAAACTAACCCAGTCACTGTGGGTGGTTGCTTCTTGGCAAGCTCATCCATGTTTGTCCCCTGCTCCCTCCACAGGCCCTCTCAGCAGCCCCTGGGGTGGGCACCATACAGGTGGCAAAGAAGGAGACAGGGGGTGACAGCGAGGCCCTGAGGGCACGGCTGCGGCCCCTCACACCGCTGGGTCTGCAGAGAGCAGAGCTGTGCAGGGGTGAGGGGACGAGGATGGCGGGCAGAGGGCTCACCCTGAGCTACAACACGAGCAGCTCCTGAGGGCTAGGGAGCAAAGCAGACCTCTTAGGGGGTTCACAGTATGAATACACAGCCATTTTATACAATTCTGCATGTAATACATGCCGTGAATGGGGAATGCCAGGGGCCAGGCCTGAAAAGCCTGTGGGCCACTGGGAAGGTGTAGCCATTTTCTGTAGTGCAAAGCTACTGCTGAGCTTTATATTACACAGAACTACAGACTACCCCAGTGTGACTCAAACTTCAACTGTAATCCTGCAGAAGTAAATACATTTAGTCAGAGTACACGTTATTATTGCCACAAATAATACCAATATTACATTATTGTACTACACACATGCTTATCAGACTATGCTCTGAAGATAAGGTATTACTAAACTGGAAAGTAAACACAGATGTCAGGAGTTTTAAATTAGACTTTAAAAATTGTCAAAATAGGAAGTTGAACAACAACAACAGAGTCAGTGGTAATAAATTATGATGCCATTTAGCTGAATAGCAGTGCAACACTGAGTATATACACTACAACCACATACAGGGGAAAAACAAAAACACTTCAAGGAGAAAAAGAAGCACAAAGGTTTGTTTATTTATCTATTTTTAAACCTCTGTGGCTCACCAGATATATGGCATAAAAAGCTGGCAATGGACAGTTTTTCTGGCATTGCCTCAGGAGCCTGTAATACTGGTAGTAATTTCCTCGTAAGTGTAGTATTAATCTGTCATGTAAACCTAAGATAAAGAGATTTAGTCTGAACTGGGCAGATGCTATACAGCTGTCAATGCACCACTTTTCTGCTTCATACTATGCTGCTAGGGGTATAACCTTCCATAGGGCTACTTTTTGCACAGGCAGCTAGCAACAGGACAAGAGGGAATGGATTTAAACTAAGAGGAGAGATATTTAGACTAAATGTTAGGAAGAAATTCTTTACTGTGAGAGTGGTGAGACACTGGGACAGGTTGCCCAGAGAAACTGGGGATGTCCCATCCCTGGAGGTGTTCAAAGCCAGGTTGGATGGGGCTTTGAGCAACATGGTCTAGTGGAAGGTGTCCCTGCCCACAGCAGGGGGTTGGAATGAAATGATCTTTTAGGTGCCTTCCAACCCAAGCCATCCTGTGATTCTAGAATGTATATTACATCACTTACATGCTGAGTTGGGACTGCACTATTCTACCTAGTGACCATATCCGTAGCACTGATCTCCAGAGCTAAATGCTATTGATAAATCCCCACAGCATGTTCACATGCTGACTGGGCTAGATTGCTAAATTCAAACTTAAACAGTTGCATCTCTGATTTCCACAAAATTTCTCTACCTTTATATGTACTTCTATGAACAAGAATTTTTGCTCACCTTAGACAAAATTACCTGTTAACCAGCTTTAACCATTCTAAAAAGTCAGTGATATTGTAGCAGGCAGCAAAGTAATTAGAAACCCATAAAATTTAGAAATCTGTTTCATATGGTATTGATACAAAGAAACAAGCTGAAATGCTCTGAAGGCTGGAAGGATACAGACCAGCAGCTGCAGAAAAGGAGCTTACAAGATCTCCTGAGGATCCCCAGGTGCCAGGGGTGAGCAAAACACTGGTCAAGGATGTCAGGCTGGAGACTGAGGCACAGCATGCGGAAATCAGACAGGCTCTGAGACCCACAGGGCAAACCACAGAGCTTGCTGCCAGGTCTTACAAGGAGGGCCACGGAGGTGCTCCTTCCCATGCAGAATCAGGAGAGTGCAGCAGCAATACCCTCTGTTCTTCCTGTATCTCCTGACTATGAAGAAGAAAAGGGCACTCTCCTCTGCTGTTAGTCCAAACCATGTACGTGCTGACTAGGCTGTGTGTCTCTGCACACGAGACAGCTGCTAAGGGCATGTAGAACTCATAGCTCAGTCTCTTCAGTGTGGAAGACATAAACTGAAGTCTCTCCCTCTGTAGCAGGGCTAGTTTTAATGATACTCAAGGAAATGTAATTGTCTTTGAGGCTTCTATTCCTCTACCAAATTTAATCGAAACTGATCTACACATTCTACAGCGATTAGAAAGTGAGTGACAGACAAATGAACATAGACTGCAAAACTCTTGCAAGCCCTGTTTTCATAGGTCAAGAGGAAAATCAGACAAATCTGAAGGATATTTTAATATTTAATATATGTAAAACAGTATTTACCCATTCACATTCAGTTTTTATGGATACTGAAATCAAGCATTCAAAAATCTCAGTCAGATCCACATCCCTCAAAACATCCGTATTTAATAATTGGGATTATTTTTAATTGTGTCTCATGGTGATAAATGTATGTAGGTTTCTTGCTTTCAACTTGTTCTGTGGAAGTGGGATTCAAAAGCTCAGAATTGCTATAAACAAAGCTCAGAGCAGATGATCTAAGTTTAAGCTCAAATGATATTATGACCAAGCAAAAAGCTAGTGACACTAATCAAGTTTAAGTGATTGGACAATGCCAGTTTAAACCACTTCTACAGACACCAGCTTCAGACTGTCTCTACTTCTCAAAAACTGAAAATATTGAATCATTAGCCCCATGGATAGTAATCTTATATAACATAGCAGGAACAGAGCACAGGCCCATTAAATTAAATGTGTTTATCTGAATAAACCTGCAACTGACTTAGAAAAAAATGTGAAGTATCCAATGTACCCCACAATGCATTTTTCCTTGTATAAACTCGCATTACACTACATTCCTTCCCAATCAACTCTCTGTGTTTTAGCACACTCTAGATTATAAAATACTGGGAAAAGGCATGTAAAATGGCCATACGTATTTTTTTTGCATTCTTGTTTTCTGAAGATACACACATACTTCTATCAAACTAAGTTATCATCAAAAATCCAAACACCTTATGTATTAAATATTGATTATTCCATTCTTAAAAATGACCCAATATTAAAAAGTAACCTTTCTTACCTTTGCAATAATTACTTCTTTTTTCAAAATCTTCATAGCATAGTATTTGCCACTAGCCTTCTCTCGGACCAGGATAACTTTGCCAAATGTGCCTTTGCCCAGTAGTTTTAAGTAGTCAAAATCATTCATTGTCTATAAGGAGCAAAGAACAAGGATTAGAAAGACACAGGTTATCCAGTTCCAACATATAACCAAATCCTGTTACCGATAAAATAAGAATAGTTTACAAAAATAGGCCCACTTCCATGATTAAGTTGATCATCACAGAATTGTTTAGGTTGAGAAAGACCTTTAAAATCATCAAGCCCTGCAGTTAACCCAGCACTACCAAGTCTACCACTAAAACATGTCCCTAAGTGCCACATGTCTTCTAAATACCTCCAGGGATGGTGCCTCCACCACTTCCCTGGGCAGCCTGTTTCAATGCTTGAGAACTCTTTCAATGGAGAAATTTTTCCTAATATCCACTCTAAACCTCCCCCGGAGCAACGTGAGGTCACTTTCTCTCATTCTATCACTTCTTACTGGGGAAAAGAGATCAACCCCCCCTCCTCTGGCTACACCCTCCCTTCAGGTAGTTATAGAGAACAATAAGGTCCCCTCGGAGACTCTTTCTCCAGGCTAAACATCCCCAGCTCCCTCAGCTGCTCCTCATAGGACTTTGCCCTAGACACTTCACCAGCTCTGTTGCCCCTCTCTGGACACGCTACAGCATGAATCAGATCACTGAACATTTCCCCTTGGATTATGGGGGTTTCTTTCTGCTCTCCCTCCCTGTCTTGCAGGTCAGGGGGGAGCTGAGTAACCAGAAAACACTGGTCTTGCTACTGTAGACCGAGGCAAAGAAGGCAGCTAACAGCTATCATTAAACCACCAGGATAAATCATTCAATAGTATTATTATAATTCTCTAAAGCCAACTGCACACACTTTTATTTTTACAAAGCACACACAGAACAAAGCCTCAGCCTATATCAGCATTTCAAGAACGCTCCACATCCAAGTTCATCAATTCCTGCATTACCAGGGACACACAAACACGGCTTATGAGTAGGTTTTGCATAACACCAACCACTGCACTGATTTTTTGAAAAAAAATTTTAAATATACATGATCCTCACTGAAATATTGTCCTGTAAGACTCTACAGCAGCCTTTGCATTACAGGTAGACTTTTAAAAATTTCAGGACCAATTACAATTACGTGGCATTTATATTAATCCATCTGGCTCTGAAAAGGAGGAGGTGAGAAGTTTTCATCTTTCATGTGACTCTATTACTGCCCTAGTTTTGCAGGTTAAACACAGTACATCCAAGAGCTGGTTCCATCAACAGAGAAATCAATTCTAGTAGGTTTATCAGCTCAGCTGGAGTGTCACACATGGTAAGAATATGACCAGATGATCTCAGATCCCAAAGCAGTATAGCCACTTTCCTGAGCCCAAAGTTTGAGTCAATAATCATCTTAGTTTTACAAGTTCATTTCACTGCCAGTTCAGAAGCATCAATTCCATGGTCTATGCATTAGATGCAAAGATGAGGATGTAGAGAAAAAACAGAACAATACTGAGAGTGCAGTGACTGCACAGCTGCCTTGAACTGACAGCAGAATTTACTTGGCCAATCACTGTGTGCTTCTACAGCACATCTTTTGCTGTGTTGTGTTACTGGCTTGGTTGCAGCACCACAAAACTGTTGAGTTTTGTGGTGGTGCAACCCAGGAGCCCAGAGAAAAGCAGTTAAAAATTCTGAAAGAAAACACACTCACCTATTCTTGTTATAGTACTGTCCCACAGTATCAATGACCTTTCTTCCTTTGTGAAAAGAATACCTCAAAACATTTTTAAAGAGTAATTATACTCTGAGTCTCAGTTTTGCTAAGTTAAATATACTTCATCTTGTTTTGTGAGAGAAAAAGATCATCCCTTAACTTTCATCTTCCTAGTGTCTCTTTCTTTTCTTTTTTACTAGTTGTGGCCTCAGGCAGTTTTGATGAATACTGCTGTTCTGGATAAACTTCTACTTGTATTTTCCACAACGGAATTAGTACTTTCCTTGTCTCTACCAGAAATACCTCTTAACACTGCCTACATATTTCACACACATTCCAGGTGTAGCGGTATTGGGCATATCCCTGGTGTGCAATCACAAACAGTGGCAGCTAAATATATTTGCTTGTGCAAACGAATAAAGGGCAAATTTTCCTTCTGAAATTATTCCTTTAAGCTCAAGTACATGATACTATTACTGTGGATCTGAATTTGCTGTCGACAAACTGTGAAAGTAATTTATGCAATTGTTCACTCAGAGTCAGTTTGCAATCTGCTCACATAAGAGGTAGAATTGAAGTTCCATCAACCACATTAATGTGCAATTCCTCAGCTTTTAAGCGTTCAACCCGCAACTTCAAAGCTGCAAAAGGTCTTCAACACTCTATTTAACACCTGGATACCTTGGTGCTTCAAAGCTTTATGAAGGAGAAGATGCTTCCCATATATCAATTTTCTAGATATATCAAGAGGAATTAAATCTTTTTCCCATGTAATTGTTGATTGGTAGCTTCTAAGCAAATTAACCTTGATGCTCACACAAATATTTTGCAGTAACAGATCTTGTTTTGCTGCTCAAACCACCTCACATCAGGAGGAACAAAACTGTGTTTATCTCAGCAAGAAATACAGGTAACAGAGATTTCAAAGGCTTGGTATAGATTTTACCCACTTTACACAACTGATTGTAAAGTTTATCACCAGAGAAATCCTTAAAGAGTCAACTTTTCCAAAAGCTAATATAATGTGTGATAACTTGCAGCGCATGAGGTAGTATGTAAAGCTGTGATCCAATTCAATCAACTAAAGGTAAGACTTCTCAACTATCACGTTCAGTACTTTGGAAAGTTAGGTTATCGACTCGATAGTTCTACAAACATCAAGCAGAAAACAACTGCCTTTGAGCAAAAGCAATGAATATTGACAAAAACCCACAAAAAACTAAAAATGCATTCAAAACACAATTCAGGCAGAAGATGAGTAATTCAGGGCAGAATCCTTCAGTCATAAGCTATCATGTTCCCTGACAAAGAGTGGCTGACAGCTTTATTGATAAAAAATACTCAGCTAGTGACTGTAACAACTTGTCACTTCTAACAGTCACAAATTTATGGGATCACAAGCAGCCTCAAAGGAGTAACTTCTCCCACACTTCTGATTTTCTCTAAGACACTGGAATTAGAGAAGGACCATCAGAGTCTGAGTAAAACCAGGTCAGAAAAGCTGCCCTTTGCCCATACATAGAAGGAGGATCTTGGCTCAACTGATCACAGATATGGATTTGATACTAAGGGCAGCAAGCCAGTCAAATTGAAAGACTGATTTGCCCAAAATTTGCTTACATAATGTTCAGCAAAGCAGTCATGAATCTAGATGCAAGCTCAGTGAAAACAAGTTAAAAATATATGTATATTTATAAGAGAAAGGTAATAGGTTTGCAAGATTTTCAGCCATGGCTTAACAGCACATTATGGCGGTAGTGTTAGTTCTAAGAATAAAGTCTCCTGATGCTCTCATTCCTTAGAAGCTTAGCAGAAGGCTTAGAGATGATACGCAGTGCAGGGTAACTCAAAAAGTCTGCCAAAGAACACAAGACCTTGGGAGATAAAAACACAGATGCCATAGCTAGGGGTGTACTGAAAACTGGTGGAAAAATGGAAATACTTCCTAAACCTGAAGGAAGCTGGTAAGCAAGTTTGGAGGCTCCCATAAGATTGGATTCTTTCTCCTTCATGATTTTCCCTAGTTTTTCATTCCTACTGTACTCCAAGTTTTGAATCTTTTTCTTCATTACATTACTTCTAGGTTTCCTCTGAAAAATCTGTTCTTTATTCATCCTGCAACCTGCAAATCAAATCTGTAAACAAAGAAAAAGCAATGAAGCCACAGGAGACTGCACTAACCAAACATTATGACGTCCAGCCTTCTATAAAACCTTTTTACTCCCCTATGCGAGTATCTGTTGACCATCTAAACACACCATCCCCTATGGATAATCTGTTCAAGAGAATACACCCTACCATAGGTGTTGAAAATTCCTACCAAAAAAACTAACTTTTTTTTTAAAATTCCTGATGTGCACAATGATTATACCACATGGAGTTTTCATCTGCCTTCATCAGGGAAAAACTCTACTAAGAAGTAATAGCACAGCAAGAAATAAAAGCAGTTTGCTAAGAATTTCCAGCATTACAAATTTTGTGATGTGTAAAACTTAAATTGCACGTTGACACCATTCTAAAAAATTGGGAAAAAGAAGAGGTGCTTCTGGTTCTTCCAGCTAATCTAACCAGGGACATAGCTGTCGTGTCTATTCAAATCAAATTTCACATCCTAAAGGCTGTTTTCTTTTTGCTACCTTTTCAGAGAAGAACAGGCCCAACTCCTCTCTGTCTTGTTTCTTAATCTGATTATGCTCTTCCACTCATATGTATACCATCTGGTGCATGCACAAGCAAAATTCACTGGGCTTAGATGTAAAATCAGGTGACAAAACAAGCTTTTGTCAAAAAAGGACACATTGTGTAAAAATCCCTGAAAGGAAAGAAATCCAATGCAAAAAAAAAAAAAAAAAGAAAAAAAAATGCATTAAGTCATTTTAACTGAAATGGTTCTGATTACATTAACAACTATGAAAGCTTAAACAACAGCTTTTCAGAAACATTTCTACAAAACAGAAACTGTTTTAAAAAGACCTATTTTTCACAATTTTCAATTAAGATAGAGGCAGTGGCAATTCCCCGTCATGATGGTCACTTAATAAATTTTATTCCAAAATCTTCTGAGCACCTTTCACTAAAGTCTTCCACCAGTTAGAAATCTGTAGTGGGATAGTGGGATTCTGAGTTTTGGCTCTATTGTTTGGGGTTTTTTAAATTGTTTTTACTTTATTATATTTTTTTTTCTAGTTTTGTTAGTTTTCTCTATTATTAGGTGTTGAATATCACCATTTTTCACTTCACCTTTGTTTTGTAGATTTTGGTTTTGGCTCTTTGCCAAAGCCATTAAATATTCTGTAGCACTGCCCATACACTGTCCCAGCATATTATTTCAGCATTTCTTAAAGCACAAGTGGCAAGACAGAAACAAAATGGATCCCCCTCCTCCTGTTCCCACAACCCCTTTTGTTGTATGGGAAAACACACTGCACTTTGAACTAGGAGAGCACATTCCAGATAAGCTATTTGTATCAGACAGCACTAATTGTGACACCTTGAAAATGGGTGTTGTTATGCAGTGGTTTTGTACTCCACAAAGAGGACACACAGGCTTGGAACAGGGCTCAGATCTTTAATACAGCAAACCCCAATCCCTTCCACATAATCACACTGCCTCTCACAAGGCTGACACATCTTAAACACTGCCTCTGTCTTGCTGTCGCTTATCATATCTTACCCTGGAGCACAGTCATTAAATATCCATGCCACCAGGCTAAAAGTTCAATGTCAGCCTGACAATATATATTCAGAGTATTGTTACAGCTCTATATAATTGATTTTACCTTTTTCTACAGCAGACAAAGGTTAGAAATTTGCATACAATGAAACTGCATAAAAGAACTCTGTTTGGACTGCAAACTCAAGTTCTCAAAAATTAGGACATGATAGAACTAAAGATACCTATGACACCTTTGTTACATTCTTAAGGTATAGTTATCAGCCATGATTTTTCTATGATTCCTACTTTATGTAGTGCAACATACAAAACATACTCTACTAGTAAATAAAGAAATGTTCACCATTTCTTGTATTGTTCATCACTCAAAGGCATTCAGTTATGTGAGTTGTAAGACTGTTTTGCTCTGTCAGCAGACTTCTACTTAGTTTTCTACAGGCTTCACTTCTAGCTAGAAACAGTGAAGCCAGTCCTGTGTAAACTGGTTATTATTTTTCATGCAATTTCAGTGCATTTCTTGAGTCATGTCAACTCTGTAAATGAGAGACATCAGTTTGAATGATCCATTCCTCAAGAGCAGTCCATACAGGACAAAATGCTGACAGATAAGCAAACTTTGAATGGCATCAGCTCTTTAAAATATGCTCTTAGTTGTGTTTAACCTGTTGACTCTGGAGATGCAACCACAAGTATGTTATAGCCAATAATACACTTGTTCCTACTTACACCAAAAGTTGTAAAGGACTGCAGAAAAATAAAATGTTGTTTTCTCTTATTTCATGGAAAACTAAAGCAAATTTATTTCCCAAGTTAGGAAAAAACAAGGTCATTAAAAGCCAAATCCGGCAAGCCTTTCTCATGCAAATTACCTAATTTGTACTGAGTATTATTTACATGAGAAAAGGGGCAAATGTACTTGCCCAAAGAAAATATTTTATTACCATACTTCTAAAACAGTAAACAAAAAAAAGGATGAAGTAATAGTCAAACAATAAGCAGAATGTTAGTATGTGCCTGAATGGTTGAACTTTGTTCTTCATAAGTGCCATATCAGATAGCATAACAAATAAACAAAACTAGAGCAGTTTGGCTTTATTGAAATAAAACAAATAAGTACTTTGATGTTTATAATACACTGAAATTCGTGTTGAAATACTATTCCCTGCATATTGCTTTACCCAACTAGACCATTCTGCAAAGTTTATTTACATATGAGCCCTGTCAGTTATTTTTTAAGGTCATTACCTTTCTTTTATGATGGGTTGTTGAAGCATCCATCTCTTCTTCTCCTATATTGTCTATCTGAGAAGTTGGACTACAGTTCATCCTTTCCTCTTCTTGCCTCTGAAGTCTGTCTGCTACAGCCTGGATTGCTTCTGTCCATTCTTCCCTGTCATGAACAAGCCAATATCTCTATTAGACACTCATAAAATACATTACATAGTTCATAAGGTTTTTCACATGCTACATTGCTTCAATGTTCAAGTCTCATGTTAGACAGCGAAGACTCATATTAATTAATCACTTCCATTTCCTTCCAAATTCTGCGTTTTGTTAAAGGTGGTGAAGTTGACCAGAAAGGATCACACTATATGGGTAATTTCAAGAATTAGCAGTTTCTGATTCTCTAAGTACTTTACTAGTGGAAACTTGAAAACACTTGTTCCAGGTATAAAACACCTGAGAGCATAGGATGTCATCTCTTATGCAATGCTATCTCATAATAAGTTGCTATTTGAAGACATTTTTTGGTATTCCCCCTCCCTTCAAGACATTTTCACAGCAAAAAAAAAAGATTTCTTAAACCATATCACATGTTCAACTCTTTGTCTGTCTCCTCTTAAAACTCAGCTTACAGGCTTTTTCTCAAATTTCCCTGAAAAAAGGCCCTCAAAGATAACTGAATTCCTCCAAGCATCCTAAAAACCTGTGGCTGCACTGAGGGGCAGGCCCAGGTGACGGTTTCTGTGGAGGGACAAGCAGGACCAGCTGAACAGCACAGACACACCGGGCTGCCCTTGAGCTGGCCACAGCCCCACACCAAGCACGGTACCTGCAGCCTTTTGCTCAGCCAGCAAGGGATACGGGATATTTTCGTGGCATTTATTACTGAATGCAGTGCGAGGTACTGCACTGCACAGGAGAAAGACAGGGTGGAGACACAGTACCAAGGTAGATGAAAAAAAACCTCTAAGTGAAACAACAGAAAAAGCAAAGTTGTTGGTTATTTACTGATACAAAAAATAATAGCCAGGTCATAGTACTAGTCTCAAAAGGACAGATGTCCACAGTGGGAAGATTCAGGGCATCTAATCATAGACAGAGTAAGGAAAATTTGAGTGTGTTATTCCATATCTCCTACATGCATTAAAAAAGTTTTTGCTGCATTAAAAAAGTTAATTCTTAAGAGTTTGTGAATGTTTACTGAAACAAGAAAAACTAATAAGCCAACATAAAATAAATTATAATAAGCATGCTGCTTTCTGTGCCAAAGAAAGGAGCACATTAGGAGGAGTAAGACAGCAAGGCTGGAAATATTTCAACCCAGGCTTTGGATGTTCAAAATTTAACACTTCAGAGACATATCATGACATAGTTTTGGCTTATTTGAACACACTTATCCCACCTACTCGAAGGCAACTCTTACACTAGTTATGAGCTCAGATAATATTTTACAGAAACTGACTTAAAAATCTTTAACTAACTGCTCACATGTGCTCAGAATGTCACAATTCCAAGTGCTGATCACTGTGCTGGCCCAGCAGAGACTCTGCTGAGGCTTCTGTGCAAGGATCACAAAAAGGAAAACAAGAATAAAACCCTCACCGTTCCTCTGGAGTGTCTACGTGGAACGTCCTCTCTATGACAGTGGTCCACTGAAGACATCTGATAATGAATGTGTTCGGCTTTGGTCGCTCTGTTTTCATTAGCTGACATTCTAGAGAAATACATGACATTGCCTTTTTTATACGTTGCCAGTTAGTGGGTGAAGAGCAAATAAAAATACTTAAAGGAAATAGATTCAGCTTATGCATCCCCATTCAGGATCTATCCAGCACACAAGGAAATACAGAACAGCAGTACAACCGCGGGCTTGAACAAAAGGTAGCAGGTAATAATCATAAGGTGAAGAAAGCAGTCAGAGGAATTGATGAAACTTGTATTGTTGTCCATATAAAGAGTGCCACCTCCATTTGTTAACTCAGTCTGTGTTATAAAGGAAAGAAGAGTGTTAGATCCTGGATTGCTGTAGCATGCCAAGGAAACAGCAGTAGCCACTGGCATATTTTTCCATCTGCACCCAGCAGGAAGAATATGTCATTTTCCCTTCAATGTCACAATTACTGATAGTACTGTCACTTTAGAGTAAGATTTATTGTAAAATGCCCTAGCTAAGAAAATTCAGATGTTGAAATTAGTCTGATTATTAAATATAGAACAACCCCACATACACCATCAGTGGGGCTGCCCCAGGAAATCATCTAATTTTCTTTGTGCCCTAGGGCAGAATCAGTTCTACCTATGCTATTTCTCATAAGCATTTCTCTATACTCCTTCTAAAATCCCAAAAAAGTACTAATTTCAAAACCTCTGTAAGCAAACTATTCTATCCACCTATAAAGAAATTAATTATTTTTATAGCTGGAAGATTTTTCCTAGGATTTAATGCAACTGTTCCTATAATTTCAGCACACTGTTTCTTGTCCTTTTGACTAAATTACTTCATTTTTTCAGCAGCTGTCCCTTTTAGACATTTGAACACTGTTTTATCTCCCTTCAGTCTTCTCTAAGTCAGTTCAATCGATCCTCACCACTTGTGCTTTCAGATCCAAGATCTTCCTTGTTCCACAACTCTAGACATACCATAGACCACCTCTTACTCCTTTGTTGCAGGACCACAACACTGGCGATTCAGGCAATGGTTTGGTGTTGCTGTGTATTAGTTCTACAATGTAGGATACTGCACTAAACATCACAGCTGCAAAACTCTCTGACAAACTAGAACTCCTTATTCATGCAAATATATTTAAACATTTTTGAGAAGCTAAGGTTACTCTGTCAAAAGTGTTACTTGTTTTCCTGCAACTACCACAACGCAGACACAAACCATCACATCTCCTGTCTGGAATATTATCACTTGTTCAAAGCTGATCCAGATCAAATGTGTGCGTGTGAGCTAAAATGATTCATCAGGTTCACAAATCAATCAATAATGATATGGCAAATGAATTCCTGTTCACCTACAATCTGCTGTAACTTCTTTTTGGTATAGCTACCACCTACCAGTTGACCCACACCTTTTACTTATGTAGCTTACTATTCTTTATTCCAGTTAATGTCAACGCTTTACAAAAGTCATATGACATGTACCACTTAACAAGACAGGCTTTTCTTTCACAGAAATAAATTATTTTGGCTTGACATATTTTCTCTTCACAAATTCAGGATCCTGAAACCTCAACTATCATCCACTGTGATTTTTTTATTTGAAAAAACAAAGAAGAGTGGAAGTGGGTGTGCCTATCGATAGTATTCTTTTCTGCAGCTTAGCAGAGCACCTCAGAAGCTTGACAGACACAGGTATGAGAAAGAGGAGTAAATGCTGTCCTATGCACATGCGTATTCCTTGATGAACAAACTTATATGTTCCCCATACATCTATAAA
This sequence comes from Dicrurus megarhynchus, assembly GCA_013399195.1. Taxonomy (NCBI): domain Eukaryota; kingdom Metazoa; phylum Chordata; class Aves; order Passeriformes; family Dicruridae; genus Dicrurus; species Dicrurus megarhynchus. Next base: position 2,449,987 of record VXAD01007025.1, read on the forward strand.
TTATTATGTAAGTCAGACTGCTCACTTGTCAAGGAGATGCCATTCCTTTTAACAAACATTTCATTAAAAAAGAGAAACAGTAGTTCACCCTCGTTGCTCACACACACTCTGCTAGGTTTTGGATGGAATGAGAGCCATCCTCAACATGTAGAAGAAAGATCTACAGCAGGATGGACACAGGAAGAAGGAATTTAACACAAAAGCTGGAAGAGAAACAAGGAGGACAGAAGCATGATGGAAGTAGAGCTGCTGAGGGTACCTAACCAGGGTTGTAGCTGGGTGCAATTACTCATGAGATCAAAGAAACCCCGGTCTTCAGGGGATGGTTGAAGTCCAACTATGATCAGAGTAACACTGAAGGCAAGGTTAACAGGATTTTTTTTTAACCTCCTCAGCTGTAGTTCAAGGAATGTGTACCTTCCCAACAGAAGAGACTAGAAGCATTGTCTGCTCTAAGATTATCTCATCTTACTCCTGACAAAACCATCCTCTCATCTTTAATCCTATCACACTTCAATCATGTAGGCTGAAATTTTCTTTACTGGGTGTCTGCCTAAAGCTGCACACTGCTGGAAAATGCTGCTTTTTGGAGATGAGACTTAAAACTTGGCAAATCAAGACCTTTGATATCCTTTTAGTATTCCTGTGAAAATGTAAGGCATCTGGCCACACTACATGTGGGAGGGATAAGAATGCAGTGGGAGGAGGGTAAAAAATTACAATAACAATGACTAAAGCATAAAATCATTGAAAATCTATGCATTGAGCATAATCCAGAGGCTACAGCTACCTCCTGCCTCTCCACATGCTAAATCAAAAGCATTTCACTTATATTCATAATGCCTTACCCTCTTCCTCAGACAGTATGAAAAAGAAACTACCTCATTGAGGCAAAACCCAGTGTAGAAAGATGGCATACAGCAAGTTCTTTACAGGAGAGCTGTTAGGAACAAAAGACTATGGAATAAAAGGAGAAAAGTGGAAATAGGACAGGAAAAAGACTGGAACCTGTGTGAGAAAGAAAAGCATGGGGATAGCTAGAGTACGGCTAAACTAGAGTATCCAGTTTAGAGGAAAGAAGGTGAAAAAAGCTGCCAGGGAGAAAAGTGAGCTGACTGTCAGGACAATCTGAAGGAAAAAAGGTACAAAGAGAAACCTACAGAAAAATCTGTACCGATCAAAAAGCACATCCTCTCCAGTGCCTGTGATGGAACTGAAGATTTTGAATTCCACCATTTCTTTTCTTTGCAAATATATACAAATATGCATACACTTAAATTGCATTATTTATGTTTTCCAACTCACGTATTAAAAAAATGGAACTAATAGAATTACACCTGCTTATGTCCAAATGCTATGTATAATAGTCGATATATATGTAGTCTTCACCTACATATATATAAAATATAAAGTATAATAAATACATACATTGGTATGTACATTAGGAAAATCTGTATCTAATATACTACTTATGTTACATTTTTTCAGTCAGTCCTCAAAGTGATTATGCACATTATTAACAAGAACAAAACATATGGATGCATATACTAAGCTTTGTAGCTACAAAAAAACATTTATTCTGAGTTTTCATTACAGATGATTAATTCAATTAAAGGTAATAAAAAACACCTTAAGAATTAAAAATGGTTTTAAAAACATAAAAAAACATCCAGACAAATAACCCCAAAAATGCCATTTCACTATCACTGGAGGAAATTATTGAAAAATAAAATTTAGCAAAACATAATTAGCTTTGGTAAAATTCTTTTACAAGTGGCTAAAGACTTGATTTCCTCATGGAAGGTTAAAATTGAATATGTTCATATCCATCCCTTAGGAAGCAAAAAGGGTTTCAGAAAGAAAACGGGGACCACTGTACTCCCAAAAGAGGTGTACTACCCATCCTTCTCATGTAGATAAAAATAACTGAAGTCTGCTGATGTTGAGTAGTCCCGCATTTCATGTGCTGCTGTATACAAATGTATGGGATAAACAGTATTCCTGCCATGACTGCAACATGAATAAAAACTTCTCTGTGAATATCTTTCACCTACTACTAGGGGGGAAAAAAAATCTATTAAGATGAATAAGTGCTGTAATACACAGTTCCTGCTAATTACCAAAATATTTTTCTACTAATTAGTAGAAAAACCATAGTAGTTTGAGACAAGAGTGAATAGTTTGGAAAATACAAAAGCACAGAAGAAAGAGTGAAACTGGCTACTGAGAGCTGGCTCCGAATGCTCGAGTGATAGTTGGGTCATTACCAAGAGTAGAGAACATTCTACCATAATGTCTTCAAGTTTGCTACTATACATAAACATATGTAATTAAAGGACTGAATCTCAACTCAAAACAGTTGGAAGTCTAAATTATCATTCAAAAAGATGAGTAAGCCAGTAAACAGACAGACTCAACTTTGTGTTCTTGTATGCTAGCCATCTACAACTTGGAATTACACATTTTATTCCTAAAGCTTTCTGCCTTTCTGGGATGAAATATTGGTCATGAGAATTTTTCCTTTAATATTAGAGGGGAGGAAAAACCTTGGGGGAGAACACTTGTTCAAAGCAGCAAAATACAAAAAACAGTAACAGAGAATGTCAACTCTGTTCCAACAAGTGCACAGCACTCCTTTGGCCATTTTTGGATGTATACAAAAAATGTAAAAAAAATTAAATTAAAACAGTATAAAGAAATGCAATGGATATTTCTCAACTATTGAAATTCTCCTTTCAAAAAACAAAACAAAACGAAGTCAGGTACATACCAGAGGTTAACTTTTGTCTCCATATCGACAACCAACCTGACAATTCTAAAATGTTAGATAGACTATCTTTTTCAAATAACTGCTACTGTCTAAATTAAGTAGTTATGCTAGTTAAACTCTCCTGAGCAACTCTAACTACAAACTGTATTTCAAAACGTTCTGTTTACTTTACACCATTCTGAACCACAGATGACAAAGTTTGCTTGAAGCTGTAATTACTCTGCAAAGCTGGGAAGCCAATTAGAGGGCCTGAAACCTGCCAGTTCCAAAAAAAAAAAAAAAAAAAAAAAAAAAAAAGCACAGATCATCTGTTCAGATTTTATTAAAAAGTTTAAAGTTTGAATTCTATAACTTTAACCATATAATCACCAGCATTCTTTTCCTAAATGCAGTCATTCAGCACCAAAAAAAAATAGAAAGAACACTAATATCATGTTATTATTTCATATATGAAAGGTTTCAACTTCAGCAGAATGTGTTGATATGGCTAGACAAGAATATTAAACATTCAAGCAGCCATAAAAAATTGTACTAAAAAATGAACAGAAGGTTGCATATCTGAGAAATTATTTCTAATACAGACAATACAGACTGAGTTTCAGCACAGAGGATAACTTCCCATGGTTATCAAATCATATCAAAAAAACAGTATCATGCCACTGCTTGCATTATTTATAATGTATGCACTTTTAAACATACAGGGAGGGTGTTGTCTTTACACAGATCTATATCTCCCTATGTATCTATCTATTTGCATAATAATTTAACCTTGATTTCTTATTTTTCCTTTATGAGATAAACATTTTTGTCCCAACCTTTGCCTATTTAATTGCTAATCTAATTTTTCTTTCTCTTATCAAAATTTAATGAACACACTCCTTACAAATACCTTTTTCTGTTGTTGCTACTCTGCGCTCCAAATCCACACTTCTCTGATGACCTTTTTTGTTAGACAAGCAGTAGACAACTAGCAGAACTAATACACCACTTCCATAACACAGAGACAGATACACATATTTTTGTTCATATACACATGAAAGTCCATGAATTTTACATATAGGGACAAACATATGTGTGTACCCATACACACACCCTTAGCTTGGTCCCCTTTTGATTCTCCCACTTGTTTACCCACTCCCTATGGGAAATCTACTTCTTTGAGGCTTTCCAAAAGGCTTTGTTCTTTCTTACTACATCTTATCTATGGGGAGTATCACCCTACAATTAAGTTTGGTCACAAAGAGACTTATGTGAACAATTTCGTATCTCTTCTGTGATCCAAACAAAGACAGGTTTACCCTAAAAATGCTATTCCCAAAACTGTTCATAACAGATTGTTTTTGTCCATTGTCCCCTTGATCACATCACTCTTTTCTTGGCTTTTCCCATTTCTTACCCAGCTCTATCACATCAAATAGTGGTAGCTTTTCAACATGGTCTGTCCCCACAGCCTACTCTCATCTTTGTTATCATTTTTTATTCAGTATCAAAAAGCCACCCATCCCTTTACTGTTACATTTTTATCACCAGTTCTCTAAAGCATTTCTAATTTCTCTCTGTTTGTCATATTAGTTCTTGTTAAAATCCTCCTTAAAACTCTCCTTCACCATGCCTTTAAAAACAGGAGGGAGGGAAGGAGGGAGGAAGACAAGAGAGATGAGAGTGAAAATCTAACCTTGACAATGGATTAGTTGTTGATGTGCTGAGACCACTGCCTGTACTACAGGCTAATACTGTCTCATTGTTTTCTCATACTCCCCCCATCTGTTTGCATCCATCTGCTGTGACTTGTTTTATATTTGGAATTTTAGTATTTTGGAGCAGGGACTGACTTTTTGTTCTGTATGGGTAAAAATCCCACTTCCGTGGGGCTTGGCTCATGACAAGTACTTATATGTGCTTTGATATTATTACAACATACATGACAAAAAAACCCTTAATTATATTCCTTGAAGCTGTAAAAAATCAAACTTAATGCACTTCATCATGCTGCAAAGTCTTTTATTTCCAATACTTCAAAAAAGTACCAAAGTAGCATCCATGTCTTCCTGTCATTACAACTAGTTTCCCATTTGCCCCTTCATGCAAAGAGGGAGAATAGAAATAGGAGATTTCTGCATGGGTTTTGCCTGGGCTTTACTTTGTTTTCACGGAAGACAGTAAAATTATACATCCTTCTCTGTCTTTCATGCAAACAATTTTATTTAAGCAACTGGGTATATCACACCTGCATAAAAACTTCCAGGCCTGGGTATGAACTTTTAAGTCAAAGGACAGAATACCAACTATACCACCTAGAAACCATTCATAAAGCAATTTTGAAGTCTCCCAAACATTTCTCCATTCAACACAGATGGAAGTATTTCCTATACACATTAGATTTGAGTTTGAATTTCCATAAATGTATTTGCAAGTGCAGTATATGACACATACATTGACTTTTTCTCTCCACAAGTATTTTCAATATTGAATGAACATTACTTATTCAATTCTACTATTACTTTGGAATCAAATTCACACTGTGCAGTTATATCTTATCTCTGGGTTAATGTAATCCAGTATTGTAACAAATTTTTTACAATGGACTTAAATCTCGTTGAAAAGTTAGTTTTGGAGTTGCACACCAGGTCATGTCTAATGCCAAAGTATTTCGATATATAAATTAATCTCACTTAAAACAGACATACATATTTTCCTACCCATTTCATTAAAGAATGTCTTCAGAATTTCTTTAAAGCCCTAATATTATTCCCCCAAAACCTTTCAATTTTCCTGTTCTGAGGATTTTTAAATCCCAAAAATAATAAAATCTTGTCTCTGGCCCACTGAAAAGTTAAGACGAGGGAAAAGGAGCACAGATTCTCCATTTAGAATAGCCAAGGTTCTTGACAATCACTTCTGCAAAGAAAATAAAAATAAAATAAAGTTTATAAAAGGTTACCTTCTTATAATAACTAAATTGCTTTTTCTTTTTAGAGACAAGAAAAAGGGTAGCTGTACCAGAGTGCTTAGAAAGCACTATCTTTCAAGATAGGAAAAAAGTTCCAGGTGACATCATTTTTGGCCAAAGCTCAAAGGATACTGTGAAGGGATACAGCTCTTCCCAATTATTCCCCATGTAAAGATCAAAATGAAGGCAAAGGGCCAATTCTTAGAGATACTTCATCCCAAATGTGCTGTGTGATTACCTACACACTCACTGCACATGTGAGAAGTTGGGGTTTTTTTAATCAGCGAATTCACAAATCTTCCTTAGGTAGAACTGAAGAAGAATTCTTCCCCACTAGGCTTCCCCAAACAATGATGACAATCAAAGACCAGTGGTTTACATAAAGCAGCGTTTATTCCACTTACACAACAGTGGACCAGCTGAAAACAGCATTATAAGGCCATGTTGGGTTATTTTTGAGGGGATGGGGGGGCATTGAGGAAATACATCCTGTTACCCAGAGCATTGGTTTTGTTCTCAAAGAAGCATAATGGAGTTTTAAAAGACAGGACATTTTTATCAGGCCTTTGCCTGTACTGAGAAGTCATACCAACTGAATCCAAAATTATTTTTAAACTGATTCTAACTGCATAAATGCCTAAGCAAAAGCAATTTAAATTAACATATTTTATTTTGCAGTTGAAGTGGGCTAGGAATGCACACCCACTCAGTTACCGTGACTCAGTCAATCAAGAGTATCTGTACAAGCTACAGCAGTTTGATTACTTGCAACTGCTCCTCTCTACCTGAAAAGAGCTGAACTGATTTTGAACCAGACAATTCCAGTAAGCTCACACCTCTGAATTTACCCCTGAAAACCAGTATCACCCGGTTTTAAGTTTTCACAATGAACTTCCCACCCATGTAATTACACCGCCTTCATTTATCTTCAAGTGCACGGTAAGATACCACAGCACAGCTTTTTGTGAGTCTCAGTGTCAGGGCATGAGCATTAAGGGACTAACAGCCTGCTCCAAATACACAGCTCTTGCAACTCCCATTTAAAAGAAGGTGGTTCTGTTAGGTGTAAAATAAGCTGGCCCCACAGGAAAGGAGCCAGTGATTCCTATACACTATTCATTGTCACCAAATCTGGCTGATTTGTTCACCCTGCAGCCTTGCAGCAGCTCCAAGATGCAGTGCAGGGTGCCCATGGCTGCCTTCCCTGTGCACCCAAAGTTGGGAGAGCAGGGGCCACAAGGGGGTAAAGTCCATTCAGGGCACCTAAGGCCAGCCTGTGTCCTTCCCTGGGGCTCAGCTCCACCTAGCCCCACTCTGTCATACCCTGCACTCAACTGTGTTTCATCTTCGGTGCTCCAAGGAAGAGAGATCCCTCATGTCCATTTCAGGCCCCCATGGCTCCCTTGCATTTTGGGTGGCTGGCAATGGACTGAAGCACATGTGTGCTGCCTCAGTCTCTCCCTAAGCAAAGAATCTACCTGTTTACACACACACTTCCAAATGCCTTCCCCCCACATTTCCTCCCAAAACACCCCAAGGTAAAGGGATGGCCTCTCAACACTCCACTCTATGACAAAACACCACTCAATGAGAAAGACTCTATTAGCAAACACATATTTATCACTGGAAGCACTTTTAGCAGTATGTAAAATAACTTAATTCTCTTCAGCCTTCTTGTCATTCCCAAAGGAGTTCACAGACGGCAAAAGACCAGGGAAAGAAAAATGCTCAGGTGTGGAACTTTGAAGTTATCTTGGAAGGAATCAGGGAGCCATACTAGGGGAAATTATACTATGCCTGGGAAAGAGCTTTACTTTTGCAAAAGTAAAGCTAATGTCACAGGAGTGGAAGGCAGGGGACACTGGTGGGAAAATATCTACACGATGGAAGTAACTAGCTTGACATAGCTGCTTATAAAAGTTGTAAACTACACAACAAGTATCATACAAAGTAGAACTGTGCAAACTTTCCAGTGTTTAACTCCAACAGTACTATGAAAATAATACCACAGCCTTGGCCTTTTCTGCTTAAATAACAAATTTCAAGCAAGAGCCAAAGATGTCTATCATTTGGAGAGCAAAAAGTAGACTGAGACCACACTCTCACTTTACAGATAGCTACAAAGATTACATGAAGATAGGACTGTAAAGACATATCTTTAAGTCCCTGCCAACCTAATCAAGATGGTATTAACAGTGATCTCACACTCCATCTGCCTGGCTAGTAATTTATGAAAAACGTACTTCACTATTACAGGAAAAATATGTTGCGCTGCTTGTGGCCACAAACCTACTGCAGCAGCTCAGGAACTCTTGGATCAGAGGCCATGAGACCAGTTCTTGACATTTACCAGGTACTTCCCATGAGATGTGATTCATTCATATAGCAGTTCTGTTTGTTTATTGGCCCTACTGATGATCTCATCTTCAGACAGATAAAATAGCTGATAAAAAACTTACAGTCCCTTGCAATTTAGAGTGTGCTACCATCCTGGTTTGCTTTTCATCCTGTGAATTCTACACAGGCACTCCACTTAATTTCATGAGATTCTTTTGATGAGTGATACATCGCCCTATTCTTGCACTGATCAGCCAGCATTTCTGATGAAATTATGCCTTTTCCTGTCAGAATAACAGAAAAAGTAATCTTGCTTATCAAAACTGTATTTTTTCAATTAATATTGCATGCTTGTTCCTTTAGCTTACACAGCCTAAGAATCAGACCTATGTGACTTGCTAGTTGCAGAAAGGATTATTTTTTTTTGGTGGGGGGTGGTGGGGGTGGTGATGGTGTCATTTTGGAAAACAATGTGAAATCTTCCAATTTCCATCAAGGCAAAGTTCAGAGACAGCATTCTAATGTCAGAATTACACAACATAACCTCTAGGCACCAAAAAACTCCCAACCAAAACCAGTACCAACACACTGGATTTAATTGCTAATTATGTATTTCTTTGCTCAGCAGAACTACCATGTGGATCGCCCTTCTAGCTGCTGCAGCAAGGGAACACAGAATATGCAATGAAGAACATGGTAAAGGAGGACAAAAAAGCCCACTGTATTTCTAGAAATTGTCTTTCTGCTGCAAACTGGGGAAAAAGTATCTAGAAAAATACTACCTGCTAAAAAAGAGTAAGAATGTGCAGAACAATAACTAATAAATAATGGCCTATGATTTTGTCAAATCCTACTCATACGAACAATTTAAAGACATCACTGCTTTTATGCTGAATACCAACAAGGCAAAATAAGCCTCTAGTACTATTAGAAGGTTTGCACAATCATTATAATTTTCTATTGCAATCAGAATATGCAAAGTTTTCGCCTTCTAGCTGAGAGATGAGACATGGGCTTGGAGCACAAGATTATTTTCTTACCAAATAAAATACACAAATTACTTTGTATAGATAAAGGCTAAGTCAGACCCAAGTACAATTTTATCAAGAAAATGGGAAAATGGGAAAATTCAGTCTCAGTAGCATTTGTTCCATCTTCAGCAATGAAGATGAAGGGAACCCCTTCCCTAAGCACAAATGCTCTTGTGGCTCTATAAATGAAACATTGCCACTTACTGTATTGCAGTACACTAATACAATTTTGAAAGACTGTGGGTAAATTCTCTGGTGTTCCTCTGAAAGTTTCTAGCTGTGATATTTGCAACTCAGTTTTTTTGCCCCCTTAATTTTGCTCCTCAAATGCTTCCATTTTCTGGAGTGCTCAGAAACACTCACCAATCTCACTCCAACAGATTGAAAACCCTACAAATTTGTCTTTTAGAAACATTCTTGGAAAACACGCAATCTTCACTTTATCCAACAGATACACACTTTGTAGCTTTGTAATATATGCAAATTGTCTGATTGCTTGAAATAACTCATTAACCAGGCTGGAGAGCTGATTACCTGATTATCCAAGAGAAAAATAACTTAGCATGATTTTGTGTCATTTGACAGTCTAGATAATTTTCTAATTAATTAGAGTTTTCAAGTGAATTCAGAGATACTACTGAAAAACGGAGAAGAGGTCAGCGATCTGAACAAAGGTAATCTTTCCAGGAATTTTCTTCTTACAGCAACCATTTGTCAAATGTCCTTGTTATTTATAGACACTTCAGACACACACACAAAAAATGAGAACTTACACTTCCAAAAAACATTCAAAAACCAACGCATGGTTCTTCCATGCTATTGTAAATACATCTTGTAGAGCTGGATGTAAGATTAGTGGTGCATTACTATGGCACATGGCATTAAACTTGCAGTGTTACCAATAAATTCTGAATTATACACGAAGAAATATGTAGCAGATAATCTGTCAATATGCTGAGAGAATAATAAATACTGGAAATACATACTTGCCACTGAAAAGTTGTTGAGTGGATATGGCAGATCCACATCCTGGGGCTTCTCCTTATAGCCTATGAAAGAGCCATCTGTCTTTAGCAGGAAGTATCTTGGCCGCCAGTTTTTTATATATTCTCCTAAAGGAGAAGAAAAAAAAAAGTTCATTCGCAGTGTACAAAAAACCCCAAACTTGAATATTAAAAAACATATCATACTATCAGTATCAAACATTAATTATACCAAAATCTTTTCAGATGTTTTCGAATTGCAGAGAAAACCCTAATTCCGTCCAAAAGAAGGGAAAATTGAATTGCAATGGTAAGCCTGGACTGTACAACGATGCCTCTGGAATAAGAAGCTACAAGTATGGTATACTAATATTATGTAATTCTACATTTTATCATACTATACTTTTCAAATGTCCTACATGTTTATACCATAAACAATTCAATTTTTTTTTCAGGAAAAAAACCAACTCTACAGCTTGACTTTTAATAACAAAATGAAATCTAAACTACTACAAGGTAGAACATTTACCCTGCTGAGCAAAGCAGAAGTGATTAATTTCCTCAAAACATACACTAAGCAAATACAAGGAAACTGGGAGTAATGGAAAAACCTACACAAAATATGCTTTAAAAATATAACTGAAAGCAAAAGTCATAAACAAGAAAAAGCCAATTACTTTCTAAGAGGTCCACCAATAAAGCTACTGTGCCACTTTCCCCCTATACCAGCCTGAGTAAAAGACTCTTCAATCTATGAGGAATTTAGGATCAGAAACATACAGACTACACAATCCCTTAATTAATGCCACTTATTTGCTATTAAGGGTGAAAAATTTCCTCAATACAATACCACACCAGAATCTCAGCAACAATTTCATCTTTAGAGTGCAATTACTCAGTTCAGCACAGGTTAGTTTAGATTTGCCCAACTTCCCTCATCTTTGATTTCTATAAATTCTGCAGAGTAAATAATGACTATTACCAAAACTTTTAAAAAGCCACTCTTTCATCACTATACAAGTGAGCATTTTCAGAAAAAAAGTCTATTAACAATGCAGAATTTCCAACAAGGAACCTAGGACTTCTCACCATTTGTGAAATGCTCAGAACAAACCATCCCAGGGGCTGCACTGGTCCTGGGCTAAGCCGCAGCCCAGCAGTGCCCTTTACCACCTCACTACCCTGTTAGCTGTAGTTATGTAGCTTTTAGGCCATTCAGAAGTCAAAAAGAAGTTTACATCCCCTACCATGGAGATTACTTTGTTAAAGCATAATCTAAAAATTCATTAATTGCACCTTCACCTTTCCATCACCGCAATCAACTAATTGTCACTGAAGTTCAACATGGGAATTGCTGATACGGCCTTGATGAACTTGAGCACAGCCTGTAAGGATTTTGACAATACCCAGGTCAAATCCAACTGCAGCCACTAACATGTCCAATTTTCAACATGCATTTAAGCAGAGAAGGAGAGTAGGGAACACGAGATGGAGAAGAGAAAAGAGGAGAAAAATTAAGCCTGGGCTCTTCAGGCTGGCTTATGTAGCAAAACTCTTCCTATTTAGTCCTGCTTCTACATAGCAGGGCACTTGCTTGACTTTGTTATATAGACATTTTCACATAGGTAGAAAGAACTGAAAAAGTCCAAGTGTGACTTAATTTGACCACTAAATGAATAGAGCAGATATTCTAGAGGCACTGGTTACACTTGAATTGGTGCAGAGCTTTATCTCAGGCCTCAGGTTCCAGTTCGGCTGGGAACACCCTCACTGATACTGCCAGTCTGAGCTCATTTCGCAGTAGGAAATCCCAGGTAACATGAAAGCATGCAACAAAAACCAAACCAAAACAAACAGGTACGAGATGTTGAAGAAGAAACATGTGTGCAGTGTGGGAAAACAAATGTGTAACTTTAATACCAGCAACAATGAAAAATTATCAGCATTACATAAAAAGCAATAAATTACGTTTGCTGAATACTTGAAAATGAAATAATCATAGGCCTAAGTAAAGGTATGAATCATATTTTAAAAATATTTAAAATATGCCCTGCAACAAATTTGCTGAAATCTGCAAGGGACTCAATAGTTGAAGCCAAAACAAAACCTGACGTACCAGATCATCCAATGTAAGTTTTAAAAATATTAACATCTTAGTTGCTTTCTTAAAGAGATGATAAGGAGAATCTTCTTTGTTTTTCTAATAAACTATATCTCATTTCATTGTAAGAATAAGTGACTGTTAGGAGAGAAAGTGCCTGTTACTGGGTTTGCAATCTATCAAGATCTTAGTCTTATCTAGAAGGCAGGCACCTAAACCTACTGAAGAATTCAAGGAGAGCCTCGAGACTGTATCAACATGCCTAAAAAGGAGGCCAGCCATCCAAGGGCTCAGGTTTCAAAAAGAGTCCTCCTTTCTGCAAGGAATAAACTGGAAAGAGAGATAAGCAGACTCTGCTCTAAAAATCAGGGCTGATAGGGTAAGTACACTTAGTAGTCACTCAGGAAAGAATGGAAGACGTTGTTTGCTTACATACACTCTCCAGAAGGAAACCTGTTTGAAAAGGAGACCATTCTAGCAGGTGGCCTTACAGACCCAGCACACACTTCTCCGATCACTTACTCCCTCTTCACCACTTAGGACAACACTTTAGATTGAGTAGCCAGTAGCAGCCAAACACAGATTCTCTTAATCAGAAAACTGGACAGATTTTTAATCATCTGCTGAGTTATGCAGCTGATGTTATTCCTGGAGAAGAACCATTAGAAGAGTAGAATAGCACTTCCAAGCTCCTCTGAAGAGAGTTAGCAACTTTGGATAAAAGCTAATCATAGGGCAGATAAGAACCAGTTTACCTATGAGCACAGCTGTACCTCTGTCTTTGCTCTGCAAACTATAGCCAGATACAGAAAAAGCAATTTAAAAGCAATTGTTAAACACTATGCCTTCATAAAGATCCATATATTTCTTTCACAGACATATTTCTTTGAAGAACGTTACTCCCAAGTGGTTTTCCAACATGAATCATGGTCACACTACTTTTACAAAACATCTACACAAACATGCACAAACACAAACTCTGGTTTTGTCTTGAAAATACTAATATTCCAATTCCTCTCCAAGGCCTATATGTGAACATTAATCATCTGCCCTATATTTATTTTGTAACTTAATTAAGAAATGGGTGAACACTTTTGAAGACTAAGTTGTGGTATCTGTTCACTTAGCTGCTCAAGTGGTTTAAGGGCTCTCAAGATGCACTCTAGGTGCTCTCTTGTAATTGCATTCCTTTTACATAATCTGCCTAAAGATAGAAAAACGTTTTAGTCCATACTTCTTAATACATGTGCTTACTGATTTGCCTTGAAAGAAATTCTCCATACAAAAAAATGCTAAAGCAAAGCAGAGTATTTGAAAAGAAAAAACACTTCCACATGTCTTCTAACTTAGCATCCCTACATTTAAAAAAAAAAAGTTTATTTCTCAATATTACCAATATTAAATCACTTTAAAGATATTTGGAATGTAAGTTTATTAAATACCTCAACAAAAGCAAACTAGAGGAAATTTACATGTGAAATTTATTAATTCAAGTGAAAAGTAATTCTATGAGAGAGGAGAAGTCCAGGCATTCTAACTAAACCACAAGATATCCTGACAATTTAATAAAAAGGAGCTGCAGTATTTAAAAAAGCAGTGGATCTGCTATAGAGCATTAATCAGTTTGTACCCTGCTTCCTGCTGAGTTAATGTAAGTTAAATTATTATTTTGCCTAAATTTACACCCTTCTAAGTTGAAAACCACATTCTTTTAGGAACTGTTTATTAGACAGTAAGAAGAGGTCTCTAATTGTAACCACTGGAGCAAAGAAAGCCAAGTAATTCCTACATCATTTTAATTCTAGGCAAAGTTTTTCAATCTACTTGAGGAAAGTGGCACTAGAACATGCATCTCGCTGATCCATACAGACAATAAATAGATACACACAAAATACAAATTTTATGTTGTTGGGGTCTGCTTTTCTTAATAACTACTGAGAGAATACACCCAAAAGATTAAGTAAGACAGCAGTATATTCATGAAGCACATGAAAATTTAATCTGATCTTCATGCAAAAAGCACCCTCGTAACATGCAACTCTTTAATTAATGTTGTATTTAATAATACACTGGCTAACAACAGTAACAAAGAGTGCTTAATGAAGGTTTGTTTAGAACATGACCCTCGCGGCTGCCTCTTTATTTGCCTCTGTACTGCAGCCTTAATGATTTTCTTTTTTTTGCCTTTGACAGCCAGTAACAAGAAACCTGCCTTCAGGACATTTCACAAAATAAGTTGATTCCAGTGATCCAACACTGGTAGTTTTCATACTGTTGAGAAGCTTCACAAAGGAGAGCTTTCTAAGAAATCGTATGAGTAGTAAAAAAAACCTGTGTTAGACAAACGTATCACGCAGGAGTTTGTAATTTTTTTTACTTTACCTCACAATACAAACTATCTCTTCAAACGTATTTCACCTCAGATTCAGCAGTTGCTATTGTTAGTCTCACCATTTGTAATCCTTAAGCATATGGAAATTTAGCAGTTATTGAAAAATTAATCAGTAATTTAAAATTAATCATACTATTTTAAAATGTATTTTAAAAAAACACTTTTGCAAAACATCTACGTTTTTCAATATGTAAATGGTTTCAGAGGTGTGAAGGAAATGTCTTTAATATACAGTGCTGATAAGCAACAGAAACCTGAGTTCAAAAACTTGCTTCCTTAAAAGAAGCAACAGCTGCCACACAGACATAAGTGAGATTTAAGGGGGGAAAGAAAAAGGGAAAAAATCCCTCGAAAAGGGAACACATCAAAATTCTGCTTCTTGTCTGTTTCATCAATTTACTCAAACGGATTTAGTAGAAATAATACACAAACATTGTCTCCCCTTCATTTTTTTTTCTTTTTTTAGGGCATTTTTTTGTTAGATCCAACTCCCTACAATAACATTTAATAAACAGAGGGGGGAAAAACTGAATTTATCTAAGAGCATCAAGCAACATTATATAAAAGTAAATCACACAACTACATGCAAGCTTTCTTTAAAAGAAACAAGTGTAATTAATGTCAGGTCAAATAAAATTATCAGAAATAATGCCAGTGGTTTTGAGATTGAATTTCCTTACCTTGGCCCTCTGAGGGCAGTGTTACCTAACACATGATTGGAAGCATCAGCAGACTATTGATTAAGTCAGTAGACACTAAGTAAATGCAAAGCACTTCTGTTAGAATATTTACTTACTTTTAATTTCATTGTAAGAAATTTGCAGCACAGTTCAAAGCTACTGTAAAAAATAAATGTTTAGGATAAGTAAAAAGTATACCTATCCTCATAATTTATGTCCTTCGATCTAATGAAAGTGTGTAATCATATATTATGCAAAGTATTTTACAAAATCTTATTGCATAGTAAAAATTTAAATGAAACTGATTTTTTTCTAACCTGCCTAAGCATTTTAAAAGGTATTTTTATTAGATGCCCTCTCATAAGTATTTGCTGGAAGTTCAAAGAGAAGCAGAATTTGGAACTACCACTTTCTGATTCTCTCTTACACTGCGAGACAGTGATTATTTATTTATACTAACTGTTTTCCCACAGTTCCCAGTAATGCTGAATGACATTTTGAGCACATCTGTACTTGCATTAGACAAATGAATTTTTCTAGTCCCAGCTGAGAAATGGGAAACATTTCATGCCACATGTGGGCATTGGCTTATACCACAGCTAGGCTTCCTTTAAGTTTCTTGCAAACGGCGAAGTTTAGGTGAGAAAGTTCAAGCGCCTTTCAGTGTCCACAGCATCTCAATGATCCAGCTCAGATAGAAGACTGGTCAATTTATGTCCAGTCATTTACAGGTATGTGGCCAGAAACCAGTGAAAACCCCACAGATGTTAATGTTCTGCAGAAGGCAGCGAGCAGCCTCGGGTACGAGCTCCAGAAGTGCCTCAGCTGAGCAAGGGGGGAGGAAAGCAGGGACAACCCTCTGTCCTCCATGCCAGCCCAGATGCACTGAAGAGCTGGCAAACAGCAGATTCTTTGTTCCTGAAGCAGTACTAAGTAGTGACCAAAGAGAAGGGCTCCTACTAGGAAAGCAGATTCCTCCCAAGCAGAGGTGCCGGCAGCAGGCGGGGAGAGGACACAGAGCAGTTCTCCGTGGTTTCAGGTGCACCTCTGTAGCTAAAGTGATGGGGACGACCAATCTCTCCAATGGAAAGATTTTCCCTGCTCTTACTGTGGGGTTTTCTTCCCCCTAGGTTGTGAATGCAACATACAAACTTGTTCCAGGGTTCTAGGGTTCAAATCACCAGCCACCATGGCTTTGTCATTATGACTGGTGGAGTGAGTCATTGTCCTATCTTGTACAAATGCAGCAGCACTTCAGCTCCTGCTATTTATTCAACGATTTCCTGTTGCATTAATAATCTTTTCTGTAAAACATGAAAAAAATCTAGAGGAAAGTATTCAATAACAGAGAGACAGACATACCATTATTCACATATAAATGCAGTTTTGAAATTGGACATCTACAATATCCACTCAAAATTACTGGTGTGTTTTGGCAACTCATCGAAAATAAATGTTCATTTTCATATGCATGCGATTTTGTCCTTTTAAAAAATCATACCAGAAATACTGAGTTAGCTGACATCCTGACAAATTGAGAATTGACCTTTAGCATGCCCATTTTGAGCCAGCAGGAAGAAAAACTTGCCAGTTTCAACATCACTCTCACTTCCCCTTCATTCTTGAAGGATAAGAATTAGAACAATAAATAAATGAAATAGCAGTTGCTATTAGCACATGCTGTCTGGAATAACAGAGTCCTCTATTGCATCAGCATCTCTGAGCAACAAAGGTGATCAATATTTTCTAAATATGCTTGCTATTCAGGAATGGAAAACCAAGGTCTGTTTTCCAGAAACATTTAGAATGCTGCTCACATTTTCTAAATTTCTCTCTTGCATAAGGCAATATAGGATAAAAGCCCAAAAATGCTATACTATTTATCTGCTTTTCAGAGCAGTCTTTTATTTTTTAATAGTGTTAAGCTGTATTTGTGTAAATGCATAAAAGCATTTTAAATGTTGTTTCACGTATTTTTTTATAGCTAAAACCTTAATGTTCTCAGTACTTTTAAATATTTACATATTTTAAATATAGCACTACCAGCATCAAGTGGTACTATGTATAACAGGAAAAAATACTACTTTCTTTTCTTTTGCTTTTATCAAGTGCTAATAGGCCAAAGGATTTTTTTTCAGGTTTTGAAAATATTTTAAGAGTAGGACAAGTATACAAATACTAATCTATAAATTACAGTGAATAAGACAGTCAGTTACAGCAGCAACAATTTAAATTCATGTACTTGGTACAAATGCATTAAATCAGATGATTAAAATATAAATGCTTTTTACATGTGGCCAAGTTGAATTAAACATCTTCTTAGTATTATCTACTTACGGCATTTTGTAAAACAGCTAACACTTGTTTACACAAGAAATTTCAAACTCCCCATTGTTTGCAAAAGAATATGGTAAGTTTGACAATAGCATTATCATTCAATTGAGTTTCTTTAACAGGAGCATTGTCAAAAATTATGTGACTTTTCCCCCCTTAAAACTGGTACACTTGCTAGCATGTTTTCACAAAGCAAACTGTCTCACTTTTAAAACTGCCACATTGCAGTAATTTTAAAATAGCTCCTCTGAACTTTCTCCTTGTCACTAGGTGTGCTCCTAGACTCAAACCTTGCTAGGTGCCAAAAAGCCTGCACCAACACCATTCACCTACGTTTCTCCCTCAAGGCACGTCACTGAAGTCAACCTTTTTGCTTTGTTGCTTAGCCTGCATCACTTGCAAAGAATCAGTACGAGATAAGCCCAAGCATTCCTCCAAGTGCTTGAGCTGGAACACCCATTACTGCTGCACACATCAAGAGATCTCTCTGGTTGCATGAAATGCTCCATGATAGGCAGCTTTGCAGCACTACCCAGAGTAACTGAGCTTCACACCAGCAGTGATGGAACACATAAAACACCACCATTCTGGGAAGAAGAACCAACAACCCAACTAACAGGCAAAAAGCAAGTCTCCATTTGCAGTGCTGGTGACCTCTGTCTAGGCTCAGATGCAGAAATGGGTACTCAGGCAGGAGGCAGCCACACCCGAAGTTTCAGCTAAAACTGACATAATCCAAAACTGACATCTCCCACTCTGCCATAGTGATGACAGAAGGGCACATCAAATGCTCCCATCAGTAGTTACTGTTATCAGTGACCTACAGATGCTTATTAGACTTAAGATAGAAGACACAATAAAAAGGATTTCCTTCACTTTTGGAAGGGCTTGGCAGGAAGCACTGGTTAGGTTCATTTCAATAATATTTAAGTCATGCTGAAACTGACCAAAAAACCCTGATACATACTGATAACATGAAAATATGTCTGCAATCCACATCCACAATGCACCTCAAATACTGTTTCATTTTCCATTTTTCAGTTCAATACAGATATCTGAATGTTAAATGTCATGTAACATTAGAGAGGAAAATTCATTATTTTAAAGTTTCCATTTCTCTCTTCAAAGTAAAAGATCACCTGTATAACAATGCTTTCATTTAGCTTTTCTAGCCTCTATGCTTGTATCCTTTCTCACATTTCTTTCACAATATCCTGGAAACTCACCATAATCACTGAACAAGACATAAAGGATTTTAGTGAAAGAAAGAAAACTATATTCCTATGGAGTGATCCAAATTTATTTTATGTGCAACTGTCAAACAGGAAAATATAAGTTATGCCTGATCAGCTCCTTCCCTTCAGAGAAAGAACTGAAAATAAGATCAAGCGAAAGAGAAAATTAGTTGCTAATCTCATTCTAACCCCTAGCATACTCTGTAATACTGGACAATCACCAATTGGCACTTTCTGCATAAGAAAAGCTCAGGATGCAGAAGTAGGGGTATGCAACGTACCAGTCTTGCAGTAGACAGACAAAGCTATGTAAGAACTTGTAAAGCACCTGTCCCCCAAATGTCTGAGACTGAAATAACTACATTACTCTTTCTACGTCCACAAGTACCAAATTTGTTAAGTTGTTGCTTTGGGTTTGTTTTTTTTAAGCTCACCACATGGAGAAATCAAAAGTTTTCTTCCCTACTACAAGAAAAGGCTCTTTTTAGGAATAAACAACAGAGGGAGGGAAGATATTAAACTCCTGAACTAATTAACAGAAGTAAAGGAGGAGGTGGGGGACAATGATAATTAATATGTACCCTCCTCCTAACCAAATCTCCACATACATTCATTCTGTATATGCACACACAACAGCAGCATCATAAACCGTCTCAAGTTCTTGCCATTATTCAGTTCGACATCTGCACATGTTTATGCGTCTCTCCAAACAACCTCTTGAACACCCTGCTGGAGCTGTCATTTTTTTCTTCTCCCTATCTGGCAGATGGCAAGTCAACAATCGGCATCAACAGCAGCCGAATATCTCCCCCCTCCATCCGACCCCCCTAAACAGACACAATAATAACTTCTTTGTGCTTCCCCACAATGCAGCTGCTTAAACCATTTCGCTACAAGGCTGCTTTGCCTTAATAAAAAAAAAAAAAAAAAAAAAATCCCTTCTGTCAAGTCTAAAAAGCAGCATAATGTTAAGCAAGCTAAAGCCACAGCACAGCTGCAAACGGGCAGACACATTGACAGCTCCTCCCTTAACAAAGCCCTGTGAATTGAAGGGGGTTCATCTGAGGCTCACACAGTAATTAGTATAAAAAAGTCCGACAGCCTCTATTATGCTAGGAAAAAAAACTGGACAGAACTGGGCTGCTGTTTTGCGTCAAGAGTTCTGCTGCAGAGTAGATAAATCATGTTGGGTTTTTTTCCTCTCTTTTTAAAGACAGTAATAAGGAGGATGAGAGAAGCTAATTTGAAAACTTGGACACAGTAATTGTACCATATGGTGAGCATTTATCCCTTCTGAAATACACGCTAACAGTCACTTACATGCACAGTGCTTTGTTTTACAGTTGTTATTCTCCCTACCATATTCATAAAATGGATCTGAATATCCGATACTCCAGAGAAGTTGTGTGTAATTAGCAGCAAAACTGCCTGAGCTTAATATATTGGCCTACCATAGCAATCCAATTAATTGCAGAAAATCCCATGCCCCCAAATTTAAATAGTGTCCACTTCAAGGATTTTTTTAAATTTCTCTCAAACTGGCTAAATATCACACATAATAAAGTTCAGAGAAGTAATTTATTGACACTAATACTCCTTGATACTGTTGGCTCTAAAACATATGAGCAGGAAGTATTTTTCTTCTCATCCATGCAGTATAGAGGAATTAATTCAAGAACCATTTAAGAGTAACCACAAAATATTTCAGTTCTATCCTATTTGGGACAGGAACTACTCAGTAAATTAAAGGTGAAACTGAACTTCAACACAGGGCACGGGAGGGAGACAAAGACTTCAAATCCACTCCCTCACCTCCACCCCCATTTTCTTCCCAGATCATCCTTTGCAATATTTTTGTTAATAAACCAAATGCTTAATTCATAAGGACCCGCAAAATTTAGAAAATACACCATCCAGCCCTTAGGATCTGCTTGTTCTTTAGGACATACTTCCAGCTTTTCACCCTGTTCTTACAACCAAATCATCATGGAATCAGACAAGACAAGGAACCAGTTGAGTGGAGCTGGGAAAATGTAGGTTTCTTTACATAAACAAACACTGTTGTGAAATGGGAAAATTAATAAATCTGAAAGTGCTACTTTCAGAAAATCAGACGTAGTAAACTTCCAAGCAAGAGAAATAAAAAACTCAAACAGATTAAGAGATAAAAATTCAGTGAAAAATTAACCAGACACAAAATGAAGTCTGCAGCTGAGCATAATACACTTGCAAAGAACCAGAACGGTTTCTTTCTATTGGTTTTTACCTCAGAAGACAACAACAGAATCTACTCCAGGTAACAAAAAAATACTTTCAGTCACTCTAGTTCAAAAAGGAGGTATTGGAGAGGAGCGTTAAGTACTAAAGTGTCCCAGAACTAGGCAGAATACATCCACAGTTACTACAAAATTGTAAGTGAGGTGAAAACTAAAGGCAGAAAACAGCTATCCTTCACTGATAACAGTTTGACTGAAGGATTCTAAATGGAGAATTACACCCCACACCCCCAAGAAACACCAAACAAAACAAAAAACCAAAAACAAAAAGTTTAAAAAAACCTTGAAAATTTCAAGTCACTTGGCCGGATGGCAATCAAAGAAAACTGCTTAAAATTCCGGTTTTAATCACACACTTAAATAACACAAACTGACATAAGATAAACAAGGCAACACTGCTTTTGAGTAGAAAAATCATGCCCCTCATATGGGCTATCTTTAAGAATGTCAAGAAAATAAAATGGATGGACACTGACACCATTTATTTCATCTTTTAAGAAAAGCTTTTATTAAGTTTAAAGAAATTAATTGTGTGAATGAAAAAAACCATGTGGTAGAGCAGAACAGAAAAAGGAAATTGGGTAAAAGGAGGAAATCAAAATAGGAATACACAGTCAAATTTTCAACTTGCAATCCATGAAGCTCTACAGTTCTCTGTTAGGAACATTTTCAGTAAATTTATACAATCATGTAGGGTTACCACTGCATGTACTGCAAAACAGTAAAACTATCTGAGTTTACTAAGAATGTGAAGAATTTCAGAGTGGCAACACCATGCCAGTGAGCTGAGAAACACCAGAAGAAATACAGTGAAGAATTACTTGAATTAATAAACAGTTACAGAAATAACCTGAAATGCTCACACACTGTTTAGTTTTAAATTAACCACTAAAGAACAATTAATATACCCCTTGTTTAAGTATGCAATACTGAGAAGAAAGGAAAATATTCTCATTTGTAGAGTTACAGAATTTTACAAACAATGTATATATTATTCCAAGGTAAACAAATAAATTACAGTTCTGATAACTACATTTTTAAAAATGACAAGACAACAGAAGAGCTTCCGAGACAAAACACACACACACAGAGAAATAACCAGAGTTAGTGAAAAGCAAAGTGAGGAGAGAAAGACTGGATTAGGCTTCACTTTCAAAGGAAGGACTACGACAAAAGGGTTTAACAACACAAATGGCCAACAGCAGAGTATCAGTCATTTCACAGGAATACGTTTTCAGAAGAGTTCAGGAAGAGTTTTTCAAACATTCTGTATCCACAGTCCTAGCTGAATGCTATAAATTCACCACTAAACTAGTGGTTTGCACCATGGCAGTGCAGCCACTCTCCCACCAATTCAGCACCCAACCCTACCAGCACCTTTAGAAAAAGCCAGCCTCTCCTTGAATGCTGTGACACATTTCCAAACTTGTGTGAGCACTTTTTCTTAAAACATGAAAATCTCACAACCATGAAATTGGAGTAAACATTCAACACAGACATGTTCTTCCTTTAATTGCTATGCATCTTTTGTTCTAGCACAAGTCTGGTACTAGCCAGGAAGTACTGACGGTGAATCAAAGTCCCAGACCTTGGCCACTTTGGTTCACCTCAAATACAAGAACAATAACAGTAGCAGGGCAGCCCCTTTGGGAAGGTGAGGACCAGCTGTGAAGGAAGCATGCAGTGTATCCCACATCCCACCCACTGCATCAGCACTGGCACCCACACAGCTGAGACAGGTCTAAAAAAAGCACACCCCAAGAAAAAAGGTTTTGACCAGATCAAAACAATTTCAGGTCACTGTACAGCTAGTATCAGGACAAAGGAAAGATAGGACTAATTGGCTGGGGGCAAGAAAGATGCAAAGGAGAAGGGGCATCAGCAAGAACTTAGGCAAGATTAACTACTAATTAATCAGACTGCTGCTCTGCCTTGTGAGTGCAATTCTTGTTTTCCAGTCAAGCTAGAAAATCAGGTTCAAGTGATTCAAGTCTCTAAGACCAACTGCATCTCTAAGCAATGATGCCACAATGGTTCTGACAAACTATTAAGCCAAGAATTTCCCTAATAACAATTGCATGTTCTATACAACCAAATTATATCCTGACATGTGTCAGAATACACTCTGTCATTTACTCTACACATATATACACAGAAATGATAGATCAAAAATATGTAAACTATGCAAATCTCTGTACTCTGACAAATAACTGAAAAATCACTTAAAATGCACAGATTGAAAAGCTAGAAATACATACTTCTGCATGTGAAATAGTTATTACAATTTAATAATATTACAAAATCTTAGCAACTTAGAGATCCCAATATAAATTGAAATTTTGAGTTAGCTGTGAAATATGTCCTGTTCTAACAGCAGTGCTAAGAAGATAAGAACAACTTGGTCAGTAAAGTATTTTCTTAAATTTACAGATTAAAATTAAAGTAGAAGAAGCTAAAAAAAATAAAAACCCAACTCATTGATAACCTCAGAATTCTACATATTTCTAAAAGCTTTCACTGCCTTAAATTTAATAAAACAGCTCATAACCCCCACATAAGCACTACAACACAGTTCAATTCTAATATACATCTTACATTAATTTATCTTGAACGATTTTATTATATTACAATTGCAATAAATATTCAGGCAAATGAGGTATTAAAAGTCTTTTGCTTCAAGTTTTTCCAGCCTCCTAATTAAAAAAAAGCTTGAATGAGAAGCAAAAATGCAAAATTTTCAGCCCTGCCATTTTACTAGCACAAAATTTCTGCATCATTTTCAGCGATTTTAGAAACTTTTAAAACACAGCTATAAAATATGACCCCCAAATTCCAGCCACAAGATGGAACTGGAAGATGACTGACCAGGATAAAACTTATAAATTTATCTCATCAAGCTCAGGATGAAGTTTGTTACTCTTTTTTTCACTAACAGATATATATCTTGTGGTTTCTCTGCTATTAGCATACAATTTCTTCCAAATCTAACTACTGAAAAATGCTTCACGACTTAGCCTCCAAAACAGTCTAATAACTTACAGGATGACCTTAACTAGATCCCAGCAAACTCTACAATTAGTTTATTCAATGCAGAAGTGAAATTTCATACATGAGAAAACACTGATAATCTCCTCCTACATCTGGCTTTTCTGAAATTCTGATTAGACATACAATAATTAACTGGCACCAAATATTTAACATTTGTGACACCAAAATAATAGGGACCAATAAGGAACTGTAATTTTCAAAAAAATATATTTGCATTTCTATTGAATTAAGTAAACAAATTTGATACGCTTTTAGTGACTTTTTTTCCTCTAGAAAATAAACAGCACAATTCTCTAATTAGCAAAAATGAAATGGAAACTTACAACACTGACTTGAAAATCCTTGTGAAAGTCTGTACTGGTGATGTCACAAATGCTGTCACATCTGAGCAGGTATTGTCTGTAGAAGGTTCAGAAATGTCCATTTTAATCAAAGCATTTATTAGAGGTAGTTGTGAGTTTCGCTTTTATTTTAACGGATTAAAGAATTCCCTAAGAATCATGGCTGAAACTCTCTTTTAAAGTAACAAATTAGGTAAAATCTAAATAGCTGAAATACGAGGATCTGATCTGTAACGGATATAAAAACTTATGCAAGAGTGAGGGGAAATCCATACTTTAGGCTTCCTTCAGCCTTTAATAACGATGTTTTCATTACACTGATGTAACACTCATATTTTCTAATTTGCTTAAAATGAACTACAAATTATCTCCTCAGAGTACCAAAACGCCAGTGATAAAGTACTACAAGACAGAAAACACAATTTCTCCAGGCTTGCAGTTATTTTTAAATTAAATATTTTAACTTCATGATACTTGAAAGCCAGTAATATCTTCCATTTCTCCCCATTGCAAAACACTATTAAACAATTATTTTTCTTATGTCAAATCCTCACATGACTGGGCCAAACCCCAGAGACAGAGATGGGGACTCTTAATCACCTGGATGCAAGGTTTAATTGTCTGAAAAAAACCTTGTCCTCCTCTCTTTTTTCCCTATGCTATTTGGGAACATGGCACTGTCAAAAGGACCAAGCTGTACTGTGGGAAGGGATTTGAGCTGTGTAGGTGCCCAAAGAACTCTTAAACATTCATCTTCCTATTTAGAGCCTAACAAGATGCTTAAGCTTCTTATGAGGCAAGTCATCTACATTCTACAATAATTTCTGTATGTCCCCAGTAAGAATAGCCAAGCAAAGAAAGAAGCCTTTCCAATAAAGACTTAGAGTGAGAAAAACTTGGGTACAGAACTTCTTAAAAGATCTTTTAGAATTTCATGTCTGTGACATAAGAACTGGAACAAATGACAACCGAAAAAAGCTATGCTTTTACTTCAAATTTCAAAGGTGGGGGGAGGGGGGGGAATATCTCATGCCAGAATGAGGTATGAGGACATATGGCCAGTCTATCACCTGACTACCAAACAGCACTACTAAAGCTGCCACATGTTTGTTAATCCCGAGAGGTAAAACGCTGCTTTGTCTTCCGGGGGTCGTGCTGCAGATGAGCGCCCGTTAGGATGCTGATGCATTTTTCCATGCTGACGTTCACCAGGGAATACAGGTTCCACATCAGGGAGAAGTGACACAAATTTTTCATCTCTTCTAAGAGTCTTCCACATTTCTGCTTACCAAGTGCACACACAAGAACACCGAGCATCAGCAGCACAGCTGAAAGAGTTTTAACAAAAGCTTTTCTTCTGGATTTCTACAGTTTAATTCACTTAAATTTTATATCTTGACCATTTAGTTTAGGTATATTAGGCATATTTAGTCTTAATATTTAAGAATATTGAGTTTTCAGTGGCAGCTTGGTCTTGTAACAGCAGATAAAATTTTTATAGGGAATGACTGAAAGTTCATTATATGATTATTCATTTACAGACAGTAACCTCTCTTCACGCAATCCATGATTAAGGGGAGAAACATTTCCCAGAGATCTGGCCATTCTCTAATGTACTTATAATTTCTGTAAGGGGCAGAAGAAGGGGACATCAAGGGATCAATGATCAGCAAACCACAGAAAAACTCCAGCCCTCTACAAGATTCTGAAACAAACCTGGTTTTTTCAGACTCCCCTAGTTCCAACAAAACCCCTCAGTGTATTCCAGATCAAATTTTTCACTAGATCTGTAGCAGGATGCTTTGCCCTGAAGAAACTGATCTGCTTGGCTTGGAGTCTGGTCAGAAGACAAAGCAATGCAAGCTCTCTGTGGGAGCTACTGGTGGCACCATAGTGGTATTTTTTGGTGTTGAATATGCTAAAAGGCTGGCCTGGCTTACCAGCTTCAAACACACATCTGTCCATTTGAAGTAAGACTTGACAAATAGGCTGCTAAACTGACCTGGAGGCCTATGACTGGCAGCCAACTTCTTTATGCTATAAAAGTCCAGTCTACTTTCATACAAGTTAGATTCTTCCACATCCTTTTCTTGAAGTGGAGTTTCTCCTGTGGAGTTTGGGATGCCTCTCTAGAGTTATTTCCCATGGACTGAGGGAAACAGAAAGAAGTACTCATGACTGGAGTGTGGTGAGATTCATAAAAACCTCAACTTAATGTTTCTATTGCTAGCTTTAATATAATTGCTTTAACACAATTGCTTTAATGCAGTGCACTACACCATCTATGTTATACTATAGTTGACTAGTATTTTTTAGCTTTTAAACTGTGTACTGATTCTGATTAAGATCTTCTATCTGTTCATTTGTCTTAATAAATAACTCATCTTTTATAAATATATCTGATTTGCCATCATTAAAACCTGCAGGATTAAGTGATTTAATCACACCTCTATAAATTTACCTTAAATTTAAACTGCTGACAGTATCTGAGGCTAAGGAAGGATTTGCCTTCATTTAAACCCCTTTCTGTGAAGGAGTTTAAAAACACAGGGGAGTTCTGCCTGCACCTCGGACTCAAATAAAGGGCTTCTCTAATGAAGTTTGTCTAAGCCTTCTACTCCCTCCTGCGACAACACCTCAGCTGATCCAGCTGAGAAAAACCACTTCCTCCTCCTCATTCCAGTCCTGCTGCCCAGTGGTCTTCATTGTCTGATTTGCCACTTGTGCAGCTCACTAGCCCAATTGGTAAAAACAAAGAGTGGCTGGAGCAAGGCAGAAATGGGACAGCTTTCTGCAAGATCAGATAACTGACCCCATCAGCTGGCAAATCCTATTCCTTCTGAATTCACCACAAGGTATCAAGGGGTCTGTGTTCCAGGCAGGGTCTACCCGAACTTCCCCCTTCATTAGCAGTGTACCATTCGATCTGATTAGATATAAAAATTAAAACACTCTTTAGATATTGTTTTCAAAACGTCCCTCTCTCCATGACACAGTGGATGGACATCTGTCTAAAGGATCTGGTTATGTGTATCTACTTTTGATTGTACAAGCACCCAAGCAGACACAAGCAGCTTCCTGTTGCCCCTTTCTTTGTGAAAGGATGGTCCTGCTGCCCCATTTCATCTTTCATGCAAGCTTGCTTCTTAGGTGAAAGTGCAAAAATAGTAACACTCCTGCTTCCACTTAAGGAAAAAAAATTAACAGTGACTTACACAACACCTTTAGCTCCTTATATCTGTAATTGTGCCACCACAAAGACAACAGTAGTATTCTGAGCCCAAGAACACAAAGCACACTACAGAAAATGCCTTTACAGTGACTTTCAAGAATTCCATTTGCTTAAAATGTCAAAACAATATTAAGAAATTTTTTCATTACCATAAATCAGTACCTTCACTTAGAAAAATGCAAGGACCAAATGGGCTTAACAATACAATGAGAAAACAAAAAAAACCACAGGAAGGCAGGTATGCAGACACCCCACATTCAATAAGAGAGCTCCTTCCATGATACTGAGTAGGAAAGTGCCAAACTGGTGGCAAAAGCAGTACCCAGCTATGAAACACACCAGAAACTACAATAATTTTATAATTTAATACTGATGCGGTGTTTCTCAAACAGCATGTCAGGAGGGACTTCAGCAAAGAGCAACTGGATTTTTACTGTTTCATTTAAATAACACTCCGAGCAAGTCTTGGACAAATTCTCACCAAATTTACATTTCAGTGCTAATCTGAGTATCTCATGTGCAAATCTGTATAGGGCATTTTATGATTTTTATTCATGGCATCATATATTTTAAGATGAACAGGAACATCTCATCAGTTCAGTATGGACTCTTCAAAAAAAAAAAACAGGTGACAGAATTTTCTCCCATTATGCAGGTACTGGCAAAAATCTTTTTGGTTTTTTAAATGCTTATCCTCCAAAATGCACGCTGTCTTGACAGGATAAAAATACTCTCCTTAGTATTTTTTGATCTTTCTCCTAATCATCCTCATCTTGGTTCTGAATACAACTGGATTCAACCTTTAGTCATAGAGCTCCATTACTCTTCAAGCTGCTTCATTCAAGAGCTCCTTTACATTTCTGCACTAAGGTTCTTTCTCATGGCAAGGCAACCCTATATTCCTCAATAACCACACAGGCTCTCAGAATCTCAAGTTCTAAAGGCATTCTCTCCAATGCTGAAAATATTATCATTTTTCTTCTCTATTTTCTTCTCTCTGGGATGTAAATATTCATTTAAATATTAAATATTAAAAGAGAAACTGGAATGGAACCATGATTCCCATTCCCTATGCTAATTTACTTCTCTGTATTCTTACTCTGCATCTTGAAAAGCTTCAAGGAAACCATTTTCTGCATTACTTGACTAGGAACTATCAAGAATTACAAGCATTTAAGAACCCAAACATTTTATTTCACACAATTGGTTTCAAATTTTTTCAGTTCACGGAATGCTAACATTTTTCAGCAGAAACGCAGTGTCCTAAATATCAAAAGAAGTTCTGTGTCCAGTGCTTACACCCTGGACAAGTTGGTTAGTTTTTTCTCAGTAACCTTTTGTAGACTCTTCCAGAGTAGTCCACAGATCCCCCTGAATCTGCAAACAGGATGAAAACTACTTTATTATTACTTGTAGCTATTATTAAATTGTTTTTAAAATAATATGACTTCTCAAGTGCCAGATTCTCCCTTTCCCAGCTTCACAAATGGGTTTAGCATTGGGGTGGAAGAAAGCTGCCCAATTAAATCTGATATGCAAATATTCATCATTAACAGAAAAATATAGGTAAAAATAAGAAAAACTGTTATTAAAAAGGCAAAGAACTAGCTCAAAAGAGCTTACAAACAGGCAGAATACTAATGAAAATACTGAAGTCAGAAAAAATGGCTGCCATAATGAAGAAAGAAAATAAAGTAATTCTCCCTTCGTAGCCCTCCCCCCTTGCCACCTGCCAAGGTCCATTTGGATGCCTTAACGGAAAAGTTAAAAGGTGATTATAGGGAAAACATCAGGATGAAGCATGAAAAGCTGCCTAAATGAAAATGAAAGATGATAAAATATGTCAGCTTAAGAAAGAGAGAGTCAGAAGGTCTCCCAGCAATCAAGGCTGGCATAATTTTCATACAACATCTTCCTCAGTGACCTGGACAGTGGTGTGACCTGTGACATCTCACAGCTTACAGATGATACTACACTGTAGCCAGTCGTCAAATGCCACATCTATGGCACAGGAGAACAGAAGGATCTGATCTCACAAAATTTAGTGGGCAAAGATGAAAAATGAACATTGGGTACACAAATGTGAGGCAATATATCTAGGAAAAAATAATACAAACTATGCCTAACAATGTTTACTTCAGAATCATAATTTATACTTTAGTTCAGTCCTGGATTCATCACTGACAGCTCCATGAAATAGTATATTCATGTCAACAACAGCCAAAAACACCTGACAAAACGTTGGGCATGTCAGAAAGGATACTGAGAACAAGAGAAAGGATGTTGTTCTGCTGATACAGAAAAAAGTGCTGTGCCCACATCTTCATTACCTTGCACAGTCTTGTCTCCAAGTCTCAAGAAGAATGTAGTGGAATTATGAGAAATCACAAAGAAAGGAAACCACAATGATCCAGGCATTGGAACAGCCACCTTTTCTAAGAGAGGATGAAAAGACAGGAGCTCTTTAGTTTGGAGAGGAGAAGGCTGAAGTTTACAAAATCGTGAAGGCAGGAGGTAAGTGCAGAACTGCTGTTCACCAAATCCCACAGTGCAATAGTTAGGGCCCTTGGTGAAACACATCCACAGATAATGCCATCTAACATTACTAATGCAACAGTTCTGGACACTAGGAAAGTGCAAGGGGAATGAGAAGCAAGAAAAGGGCCAAACTTGCAAGCTCTCTCTGAACAGCACATCCTCTGCCACCAAAGCAGACAATGCTGAGCTAGATGGGCCATTGGTACAACTCAGTTGGCTGTTTCTCATGGGATGCTCACTTCAAAAAAGGTTTCCTGGTTTGTAAGTCAAACTGCATTGCAACAATTTAAAACCACAATTTCTTCTCTCTGTGTGCACATGAAGAACACATCATATTATCACTTCTCTTTTCTTATTTAGCCTCAGTACTTGCAATTCTTCCAGGCTATACTCATAGGTCCCTAAATCGTTGATCTCTCTCACTGCTGATCTCTATATAATAGTCTTTATAATCTTGAACTGCAGCCCCAGAAATGGATGCATTTGTCCAGCTAAGATCTTAAGTGCTCAATGGAGCAGAAAGATGCATCTTACAGGTTCTATCATGGTTTATGCATGCGTCTGCCTTCTTCACAATAGTGAGATATAGTTAATGTCCAGTTTGTCAACCATGGTACCTACTGGACGTTTCTCTGAAGAGCTTCTTACCTAGCCATTAACTTCTTTATAAAGTAGATCACTCTAGAGTGCATGTCAAACTTGCTCCCCCTGAACAGCTTCCAGCTCCTCACACAAACCAGGTCTCCACATTAGCAGTACCACTTAGAATTCTAACCCCATCCTCCAGCACACCTGCAGTCCTTTTCATTTTGGAGACACCTCAAAATATTGATAACAACTCTAATTGCCATTACTCACCACATTATTGAAAGTACTGCTTAGGCAGAAGTCAGGAAACAGCCTAACAAAATTCTGCTCCATATTTACTTCTATTTTGATACGGAACTTTTAATAATTAGTCAGCACTGTCTTCTAGTAGTTTTGCTCTTAGAAGCAAACCTCACAGTTGTTTCATCCAATGTATGAATCCTTTTTTCCTTATGAAAACATAATTCACAGAATATCAGAAGCCTGAATAAATCCAAGATACAATATTCAAAGTCTCTAACCTATACACAAAGACCACTACCTTGCCAATAAGAGGAAATTTGATGAGTTTCATACAAATTAACCTTGCCAAATACACAGTGACTCATCCGATTTTCTAGATGTTCATGGTCTACTTGTTGTAGTATTCTCCCTTTAGTTAAATTGATGTTAAGCATTCTGCCATATTAAAAAACATTTTGTTTCAACATAACAAACATGAAGAGCAATCCAAATAATTTTCCCAGTGTTATTTATTAATTACTGTGTATGTCACCCATGAATTTTATCATCAATGATTTTGTGTTTGTTTTCCAAAGTACTGAACCTGTCAGGGAGCCAGTTGTAAAACTAATCACTGCTGAATACAAGAGTATCATCACACACATTCATCTCCCAAATTTTTAGTCACACTTTCCAGTTTGACTTTGGTTATATTAAAATTAAGAAGGAAAAAAAATGGAATCCATCTTAGTCTCATAAAATTATGAAGGAAGAAAAAAAGAATCTGTCTTAGCCACAAAAGAAGCAAAGGATTTACTGAAGGTCTTATTCGTTTGTGTACAACAGGCCACATGACTGATCTTTAACTCTGACATTAAAATAACATAGTAAGTGTGTTCCAGAATAATTGTGTAATTAACTCAAAATGCCTACTGCAAATATAAAAGAAAAACACCTTCAAATATTCAACAAATACCACCTTGCCACGACTATTATCTGCTGCTGCCAATCAGTATTGCTGTGGCTGTACAAAGACTCCAGTGCACCAGACTGTCGCTAATTATGTATATTCAAGTGATTAGCAAGCACTTGTTGCCTTGTTCACACCACCCTCCAAACAGCAGCCTTTGAGAGGAGAATAGACTGTAAATTTATTGAGAGAACACTGTTAATCCTTTGGGGAGAATGTAAATGTAAACAGGACTACTCTACATCAAGGTGCTTTGACAACAAAAATCATCTGCATAAACACATGCTCAACAACAAACAGGTGTTCTATTTCACAACTAGCGCCCATTTGATGCTTTCAAGTAAGCATTATGCACAAACTGTTAGAAGTACTTTGAAACCAGCTGCAATTACTATAATTAGCTGTTTTCCTACACTTTGGTGGGGTTTTTTCCTGTACCTGTTCAGTATTGTGTTGGTTGCAATCTGTAAACCAAAGTGAAGCTAAGGTTCTAGCCTCCTGCTTAAAATTTCCTAAGTTCATACTTATCATTAAAGGGCCACCAGTTTAAAGATGATGTTGGCATTAAATAACTTAACAGCCCTACAATTGTCAGGTCACTCATCTAACACTCATCATGAATAGGAAAACAAGGACAATTGCCAAAATAGCACCATGAAAACAGTAAACCTTCAATGTTCAGGATTTCCCTTTTTCACAGAAACGTCCCTAGGAATACACAAGATTTATTTTTAATAACAAGTATTTTACTTCTAGCCCTATCAAACAATGGGTGGTGAAAATTCTTGCCTGTAGACAGCTGCTCATTGTAATATGTTCCAAGTAAGCGTTTTGGTCAGAGTGCACATGCTTCCTTCTCTTTAATGAATACGAAATACTTACAAGGCACCTTTACCTCTTTTTAAATTTTATTAATATTATGTATTCAAGCATTTTTCTAGTCTATCTCAGCCTTTCATGGCATCTACACAGCTCAGTTTTCAGCAATTCCAAATGCTTCACCACAGTGATGCATTTCTTGGTGAGTCCAAGACGAACAAGTCTAGTGGCCTTCTCCGAAGTCAAACCCTAATGTGCTAATTCCATAAGCCTGGCAGTGCCACCTACAGATAGCTAAAATCCAACTCTCCTACCTTATAACTTGCCAGATTTTAACCATTGAACTGAATAATTTCATATTCGGCATCTGCTGAGAGATTTTTTTTGCCCGCAAATGAAAAGCTTAACAAGCTAAGATTAGGACTTCTCAGGGAGTAAGAACATTAGGGGAAGAAGGGCTACAGATGATAAATATACAGTACTAAAAGGCAACAGAAAGGAAGAGGCTCCTTTACCTTTGGTGAAACAGGCAGGAAAATCTATGATCAGCATAAGAAAATCAACAACACAGCACCTTTCCAAGACCTGGAGACAGTCTACTGCTGACCAGTTTACTTGACATCCTTCACCAGTATTAAAATGTGCCTGAGGTCCTTCTAATACTTCTTCCATCTGTAACAGAAGACTTCTGTCTTTTTGGATATCCACACTGCGTGATTAAGAGAGCTCTATATGTTTTTAACCACCGTTACTTTCTTCCCACCAAATTCTACTCAGCTGGAAATTATACAAATTCTTCAGTTGTGTTGGGCCAGCCAAGCAATACACACTGTATTCATAGAAATTATTCCCTAAGAGGCCAAAAGACTGACCAAAAAGATTAATAAAAAGTTGTAGTATTACAAAATCTCAAAAAAAAAAACAAACCAAAACAAACCAGAAAGTATTTTCTAGAAAATTCCAGGAAAAGCTAATTTTTATGCTTCTTCCAGATACAGCATCCTTTGTGAAGCCCAAAGAGAGGCTAGCAAACCAATAGGTACTCTCATTTACTCTACTAGCTCTTTTGGCAAAGATGTACATAGTGAACCCAACAGTTTCCATTGTACAAGCAATCCCCACAATGACACGGACAATTTGTTTTCTCTGCTGCTTCTTTCTTAACAAACAGAAAAATCTGGTAGGTTATAAAAACAAAAAAAAAGGATGACTGTATCTACAGGTCGTATATTCAAATACAAAGAAACACAAGATTCAGTTACTTTAAGCTTTTCATGTACACTGACAGCTCTAACATTGTCTTGTACTGGTCATCTTTGTGATTTGTGCTCCTAGCTCTCACTGCATAATAATACAAAATCAAATTTCACAATACAGCAGCACTCAGCCACTGAAAAAATGCAAACGCTGCATATCATCAACACCACCATTCATCCAACCTGCAGTAAAGTCAAAGGAGTTAGACTTCTTTTTTGTAAGGGGTATCTCTTCTATGCCAGCTGAATTCCCTGAACCAACACTGCTTAGATGAAGACTTCTGCTACACCAGAAGATGTAGCTGAAATGCACATGCAAAGGTCAACTGCTTTGCCCTTCTAGAGAGAGACAGACATTAGCTTAGCTAATTTCAGTGTATCACAATCTCTCCATCTCATCACATGAACTGATATGTAATCGTTTAAGTGAAATCTTCTGATTTTGTAGTAAAGCATGCTAAGAGTTAGTAATTTGTTACAGAATTTCTGATGGGAACAGTAACTTCTACTGTCACCACACGAAGAGGTTGGAAGGGGGGAACAAACAGCTGTGAAATGCTTCAACAGCTCCAAGCAGATACACAAATATGGTTCCGCTGTTTTATTGTCTAGTAACTCAGCTATATGCTAAATAGAAAATACAGCTATAAGGGTGTTCACTACTCATTCATATCACCACACAAAGTTACATGCACACACATCCGCTTTCTGTTTGTTTATTTAAGACTCTTTGTGAGACTCAAAGGCAACTAATTAGGAGAAATAGTGTATTGAATTCCAACATAAGGAGGAGGTTAGAGTCTGGTTTCCCATTTACATACACAAGTATGTAGTGTTTCTGTGTTTCAAGTAAAAGTTATGAGAGACCTAAAGAAGAGTATATAACAGAAGTCACTATCAGCATTTGTAAAGAAATGTACATTATTTGTTAAAAATATTAAAGCTTTACAATCAGCATCCTGAAAAATCTGTGCTTATGTTTACATTTACTTTAATACAGGACATAAATTTAGGCATGTATATGAGATCAATATGGTAACATACTAAAAATGCTTTGAAATTGCTAGCTTTAAGTGCATCAGTCAAAGAAAAAAAATAAAAATAATATTCAGATGTGGATTCCAGAGAAGAAAAGAAACATAATTTTAACAGGAAATCATTCTGAGCCTTATAGCATTACAGTTATCTCTGATTTACTGTCTTATTATGTTCTTCTCTTAAAAAAAAACTTTTCCATGAATGCTGCATCCAGATTTTTCAATTTTTGCTTGTATTCTGATGAAAGGTGAGATCTTCCTAGAAACAGAGTTGGGCAGATGAAAAGGACCAATATTTTTGGATCAAGCTAAAGTTCTTAGCTAACATTCCTAACAAGTCCCATATCAGACTACTGTTTCAAGATTATACTCTTCTTGCAAAACAGTATACTGTGGTTACACATACATTAGATCTGAGGAGATCAGATCTGACTGCTGGATTTCTGCAGGAAGAGTGAGGAACTTCAGGGAGAACCAGCTGCTCTTTCCAAAAGCTCAGGTAAGCAAGCAGGGTGAAATCTGAAGGGGACAATCAGTCCTTCCTTTCAGGATTCTATGAGCAGTTTGTTGGCTACCATCCATCAGGGATGAAAAGATGACTAGCATGAGCTAACATATCACACCTACACAGCCCTTGTGTCTATTTCTCATATTATTTTGAAGTCTCCCTGTTTAAGAAAACTAACAAAAACTAACAAACAGAGAAATTATAGTATTTACCAGTATGCTGAAGAAAGCATGAGGAACCTAACAGTGTTCAACATCCTACAAATGAAGTAATGTAGCCCACAGTTGTAGCCTGTAAGCTTTGTTGGCTAAACTTCAGCCAAAAGTTTTAATGATTGTCAGTAAGACAAGGAAATTTAAAAAATTATATTAAAGAATTTAAAAATTGTTGGTAAGAAAAGGGAAACCTCTCTTCAGAAAGTCCCCCTTTAGTGGCAAGGGCTCCATACAGGCTGTATACATGACCATCTATTGCAAAAATCAAACATTTAGGGCTGCTATGATAGGAGATGCAAAGCAACAGAGGAGCTGCAGCTCCCAGACTGGGTGTCAGAGCAAGCTAAGAGGCCTATCTAACGGGAGCAGTCAGACCCTCCCAGTTTCAGAAAAAAATAGCAGTGAACAAAGGAGCTGCTAGAAAAAAGGCTGCCAGAAACAACCTGGCATGGACAATGCAGTGTTCAAATCAAACACTCCAGAGCACCAAAGCCTGCACAAGGGTGACCACTAAAGCTGTAACTGCTCATACAGCCCTGGCTACCGGGACCAGTGAACTACCCTGTCCATGAGGCAGGGCACCAACAAAGCAAACCAAACACAACTCAAGGAACAGGAATAGTGGCAGGATACTTTGGCATAGCCTCATAGTTGTTTCGGGTTATGGCTACTGCCAGCATGTTTTGGCCATGGTTATTGATACTGTTAACTATATCACCAATAGTTCATTGATCTTTCACTCCTTTTAATTATTTGCTGCAATGGGGAAAGCGTTGCTTACAGACCAGCTAGAAAATGTAATTTAGTATCTTGGTAAGAAATTAAGTTAGTGACATATAAGTGTTTCTGTAAAGACTCGTCAAACACCTAACAGCATCCCTCCTCACAGACCAAGCTTCTAGAAGGAATACACTCTCCCTGCTGTAAGTTGTGTTCTCTGGCTGCCTTCATACTTAACATTCCTCCTAATTTCCTGGGAAAAAAAAACCTCCGAAACAAACAAGATCATAAGCTTACAGAAAACATACATAGTCTCTGAAATCCTTCTTCAGTGGATTGAGTGACAGTACTCCGATCAACTGGTTTGCTGTTTAACAAAGACAGCACTACTTGTACAAATATTTTAAATAAGTACACTTTCAAACGCAGTTTGTTGAACATATTAAAAATAAATCACTGTAATACATTTAAATCTAAGGTGGACTGTGTGAAATTTTCTTACACCAAAACACCCATGGCAGAACCAGCATATTGTGATGGAGATCAGAGTCCCCTGCACCACTCTAACCACAGTACAGCAGCTCTTTTTAAGCCGCCTTTGTGGTGCTCACTGTCACAGCCCCAAGGCAGCGCAAAGCAGTTCCTCCTCTTCTATCCCGTTCCCAGCACGGGCAGGGGCTGTGAGTGGCCTTGGGAGCAGTGCTTGGGGCTGATGTCATGCTGGAGGCTGCAGGGAGGAACAGTACCAGGGAGTGTCAAACCCTGGCACTGTGTAGGGGATCAGCACAGGGGGCAGGTTGGAAATCTGGCCTGGGACCAGCGAGACTTTAGATCACGATTTCACTCGAGAAGGCAGCTGGAGCAATAAACACAAGGTTCGCTTCTGTTCCACGGGATGTCTCAAATGTAAACATTCACTCTATAGCTGAATTCCCAGTTTACATTACACTAAGCACAAAGAAGAAGAAATGCAAATAGCTGACCTCTAGTAAGGCTAATAAATCTCTAAGTGTTGATTCCCAAATACTTTCAGATAATTCCCTTCCCCACTTCCACAAAATACCTTCGGAGTGACATCACTACGGTTTTAAACAGCAAACTACATTTATGACCCTGAGAAGTTAAACAGAAGGAAGAAACAATGAATGAGATCATCCGAGGAGAGGGGGGATGTTTCTTTTCACAAATTACCGCCACTTTCTTTTTTCCCTTTTTTTTTTAATTTTTACTTTAAAAAAAATTTGCATCCTAAAGCTTTTCTCAGTCTCTCCATTATGTAACAGTTCTTTAGGAAACAGCCAGCTACCCTGACAACTGGGATGTTTTGCCAGAGTGGCTTTGTCTAAATCCTAAAGCAGTACTTGGCTATGCGCTGAGCCCAGTGCCTGCCTGTGATCTGAATACCAATTAAGAGTGCTGCCCTTCTTGTCTGACAAGTCAGAGACTTAAAGGTCCATCTGAGGTCAGCAAGCTGTCTGGGCTACTTTTGTGAGCTTAAGAGACTAAGAAACACAGCCAACAACATGGTCCTTTCCTTTAAGTGTCACACTGTGCAAAGAGCGTTTCATGTACAATTGTCATTGCATTTTATTTAAAGCAGAAAGAAAAGTATTCATGTTTTACTCCAGTTTGCTTTCAAGTTTTACTTTCACTCCCTGCATCACCAGGGAAATTCAACCTCCTAGTGGACAGGTAGTAAACTACTTGTACTTTGAAGTCAATCAAATAAACATCCTGGGGTGCATCAGGAGCAGTGTGGCCAGGGGGTCAAGGGAGGTGATCCTGCCCTCTACTCAGCCCTGGTGAGGCCACCTCTGGAATG
The DNA here is from genome assembly GCA_013399195.1 of Dicrurus megarhynchus. Taxonomy (NCBI): domain Eukaryota; kingdom Metazoa; phylum Chordata; class Aves; order Passeriformes; family Dicruridae; genus Dicrurus; species Dicrurus megarhynchus. The sequence goes on from VXAD01007025.1 coordinate 2,488,392, forward strand.
CTGTGTCCAGTTCTGGGCTCCAGAGTTCAAGAAAGACAAGGAGCTACTGGAGAGGGTCCAATGGAGGCCACAAAGATGATGTGGGATCTAGAGTACCTCTTTTTAGGAGCGACTGAGGGAGCTGGGCCTGTTCAGTCTGGAGAAGAAAAGCCTGAGAAGGGATCTCATTAATGTACATAAATATCTCAAGGGTGGGTCTCAAGAGGTGGTGCCAGGCTCTTTTCAGGGGTGCCTAGACACAGGATGAGGAGCAATGGCCATAAACCAAAACACAAGAAATTCGAACTCAATACAAGGAAGAACTTGTTTCCATTGAGGGTGGCAGAGCACTACAACAGTCTGCCCAGGGAGGTGGTGAAATCTCCCTGTCTGGAGATTTGAATCTGGAGATTCAAAACCCACCTGGGCATGTTCCTGTGCAGCCTGCTCTATGTGACCCTGCTTTGGGTAGAGGGGGTGGACTGGATGATCTCCAGAGGTCCCTTCCAACCCTAACAATTCTGTGATTCTTTCCTATCCAAAATTCAATTAACAAGATTAACAAAAATTCATAGTGAAATACAAAATAATTCCAGTATGGCATATGCATATTAACTCTACTGCACAGGCTCTATATTATTTGACTCTCCAGCTTTCCTGAGTCCCCAAACAAGCCCTATCCTATACTCAAAGCTTATATTTTTTTGTTGCCAATCATGAGAAACAGTGCAACAGGCCAAAACGCACTCCAAATGCTGTTTGCCTGGATTTGTTATAAACACCTTGAAATACTCTTCTTTAGACATTTTGAAGAGATCTTTTAAGATAGAAATGGATATCTAATTTATCACTATCAGGAGTTATAAGGAAGGAGTAACTTCCTTTCCATTCTTTCACAGTTTCTTCTTTAGGAGGCAGAGACAATTATCTGGTAGCTACACAAAATGTTATTTTCCTCCTTACTATTGCTTTTCATGTAAACAGTGAAATCTTGCTTTGTTTTATGAGCTCTACTGTGAATGCCAGATTTTTTGTAAATATTTAGCTAAAACTATGATCTGAGACAATTTTCTAATCTAATAAACTATCATTTACATTCCCTGTTTTTCCACCTTTCCTTTGTAATTGGCATTTTAAGCTTCAGTTCTTCTCATGGGAAATTGCAGTTTAAACACTGAATTTTTACACACGAGCATCTTTAATTAACCCCCAAAGGAAATGATACCTTGCTTTCCAGGATGATGAAGACAACTAAATTTTGCACAAGATATTACTTTATTCTTTCCATGAAGGCTTAGTGAGAACCCACATTACTGGATATTAATATACATTCCAGAGATAAGATGAAGAAAAATTGGAGTGTGGCTATTGATTTTTAAAAGGCATTTTAATTTTAGACATTAGAGTTCAAAAATTAATGAAAAAAATGCAAAACTGGTCATTAACTTTTCAGATAATACCACAAATTAAAGAGATATTTAAAGGAACAGTTTCACTGAAACTAAGGCTGGATCTCCCACTGTGAAAAGCTGCTAATATGTGTTTGAACTTGCAAACTCTTCCTTGTACAGCTACATTAAGAACTTACTGTGATATATTTTTGGCATATGATCTTGAGGAGGAGGTTGCATTTTTCCTTTATTTTACCTACAGTAATTCATTCATTCTGAATGCTACTGTGAGCAAGAGGGAGAACTGGTATGGAGTAACACTTACGTAATTGATAAAACAAAATTCTGTGTGGTATTTATAAATATATAGATGTATTTTTAAAGTTGCATTAAAAATACTGAAATGAGAACTAGGTTATAGAGCCGTCTTTATACAGAAAGAATTTAATCAAGCAAATCTTGGGGTTTTTTCAGTCCACCTCCTTCATTACAATATCTTAATTTTCCTCATATCTCAAAATGTACATCCTAATTCCTGACCACAAAACGAATAGCACAGATATATCCCTACACAGAACTTAGAATATTCTCAAATCTTTCTCCCAACTTTTAACTCAGGATTCCAGTACTTCTGCCACAGATGTCTACAAAACACTGTATGCATGTCTCATATCAGTGAGCTCCTCTCTGAAGCTTCTAGCTTTTTTATGACACATCTTCAACTTCTGTTCACTCTTCCACATTCACAGTCTGTTGAGGTCTTGAGGAAGTCTTCCCTCTTAATTAAGTGCTGAGCAAAATGCTTCTTAAGTCAGTGTTGTAAAAAAACCTTCAGATCTCACAGAACAGAAATTTAAATTGCATCAACATTAACATAAACAGTGCCTCAGGGCCAAAACATCAAATTTCCATTACATAAAATAGAGACATTCTCTGCCCCAAATAAGTATTATGACCTTCCAAAATGATCAAGGCAGCCTTGTATGACCATGGAAAAATAACCCTTTATCTGATGAATTTCACAACCTCGAAAAAAGCAGGAGCAAGTTTATGAGGGAAGAAAATAAATAAATAAACCCAGCACCAATCTGTTACCCCAAGTATTCAAAGTCTTCAGCCATGCTTCCAGTACTGCTGGAAGGCACATGCCTGATACCCCTTCCACAGCAACACACACCTTCGTGTTCTCAGTCGCTGGACAAATCACCAACTGACAGCACTGGAAGACAAACTCCTTGAAGAAGAAATTCAAAGCTTCCTCCACAATTTCAAATAATCAATTCCCCAGTGCTCTTGTCCTGGGATGAATTCCCCACGGTTTTCAGAAAAGTGAATTCTCAAAGTGTTGCAGCTTTTGTGTTAGACCAGAACCGCACCACTAATTTATCTTACCAGCCTCCTGATTATTGGTGAGCATCAGTAACAGCCATATATCGAGTGAAAACTATTAAGAAAAATAACATTGTGAAACTAACTGCTTACTTTGATTTCTCTCTTTTGTCTTCTCTCCCAGTATCCAGGCAGCATCCCAGTAGTCACAGGAGGAACAATCCTACATACTGACATCACTTACAACCCTCTGAATACATGGCCACAACATCCACATCCGCTAACAGACAGAATCATTGTGCTCAGCACTACGCAGCAGCAGTTGGAACACATCATTTCAAAAGGATGTCAACCAGCAGAGTATCAGCTGATGTCTGAAATACAAAGAGGCCATGCAGGTTTGACAAAGTCTCACTGTCAAAGCACATTTTACTTTGGGAAAAACCAAACAAACAGATTTTTATATATTTGGGATACCTATTTTGATGAATATTTATATATTGAGCACAGCAGAGCAGCAGTTTGCTATGTGGAATATAAATTAAATAAGTAAGCCACCTTATCTAGGCAATTTTATACGAATTCATCTTTTTAGGAACTAAGAAACAAAACATATTTTCTCTAACTCCTTTTTTTTCTCCCTCAGTTCTTCTCCATTCTTTGTCATCCTGTAATTTTATTTCTAGTCCCGATCTTATATTTCAAACTCCTTTAATTCATTTTGTGTAAATACAAAGCTACTGTTCTTTCAACATGTAAAGAATTGCCTCTAAAACAAACCCCCAAGCTCATTCAAGCCTTCAAATGTAAAGAGACTTCGTAGAACAATTTTCTGCAACATTAAAAGCCATTGTGCAACATTTTCTTCCAATATGAAGAAGTCCACTTCATGAAATCTATAAGAAGCAATTGTAAAGAAAAAGATTATCCTTGACACAATGGACATCATATGTATGAGCACAAAAGTCTCCTCAAATTTGGGTTCACAACTAAATCCCATTCCCTATCTTCTGCTAAAAACTTTGCATATGACAAGGCAAAAAAAAGGAAAAGTTCTGAGAAAAAAAGATTGACCAAAGATGTGTTTCAGCATGCTGAACAAATTCATGATTTTGAGATCAGAAGAGAACTTCTTAGATGCCTTGACAAGAAATTCCATAAATGTCTGACACTGATCCTGACCGCTCCTTTCTGATAACTTCTGACCTTTCCACAGCAGCCCATATGTGTACATTCACTGCATCCTCTTCCGACAACTCTGACTTTAAAAGGATTTTAATTACTATAGATATACAAGTTTGATCATGTTTTTGAGGATTTTCACCCAAGTGGCTGTGCTGGAAAATCCTGCCTATAAACTTCTTTATGTTTACGTGCTAATACAAGAAATTACATCAAGTGCTTCATCGAGTCTTTTCCTGCTAAAAGACAAATGAGTTAAGCAGTGTAAAAAGTAACAGCTCTCCTTCAAAGCAAATACTCTTTGCTTTCTCGACTACCTTTCTAACCTTTGGTACTTGACAAAGGATGGTCTACCTTTGCATTTGTTTAGATGTGTTGGTAATTCAAGAAGTGTTTCCTAGGCAAATTTCCTGAGCCATTCTGATTTCCTCTACACTCTTCCAATATTAATATGGCTTAAAGAAATTCTAATCTGTGTTCCAAATGAGAACCAGAAAAACTGAAAACCAAAAAACTTGACATCTGAATTGAGCAAATTAGTATAAACTACTCTCAAGAACAAAATTAGTGGGCAGACAAATAAGCTTGGAAAAACTGTCAAAACAGCCTCTGTAAAAAGAAATAACATCTCAGAAATCTGAGGTTTCTTTTTTAAGAGTTAGTAAGCATTTACATCAGAAAAAATTCCAATTGATATAGACTGCCTAGGTTTCCAAACAACACTGAACAATGTCCTTAACCTAAAAATCCTCAGTCTCCACCAGACGAAAGGGATGACCTTCACAATAAAAATAAATAAATTTTAAACAGTCAGAAAGCAGGTACAAAAAGGCAGAGTAAGTGGTCAGTTTTCACAGTGAAAATCAAGGTCATCACTGGAAACCTTCAGTGACCTACCCTTGGGTCCAATAGATCAGAGATGATCAGTAAATGAAAGTAAGGGATGGCGAACCAAAGCTGCTGACACAAAATTGTCCTGGCTAGTAAAGAGGAAAGCCAGCTGTGAAGAACTGCAGAAGGACTTAACATCTTTCCCTTTTTATCTTCACTCTTCTCTAGCATCAAAAGTTAGCTGTTAGAGTAACCACTGGTGCTATTCTTAGTTTGTTGTTAACAAGTAGGAGAACAGGTCACCTGTGCAGATAAAACCAAACCAAGTCAATAGTCAGCTCCTAGGTGAGTGTTCCAGGACTGGCACTGTCATGACATCTCCTTTGGAGATGGGTATTGTTAAACGGGTTCTGTTTGCCTCTAAAGGCTTCTCAGGAATGATACTTCTAGGCAGGGGTTTTCTATTCAGTATCAAAATGTTTTAGAGATTCTTTCTCAAATCCTGGTCTCTGACTACAGGGTGGAACTACAAACCCTTGGAAACAGAGGCCAAGTCTCTCAAAAAATAGAATTAGAGCATTTTAACTTTTGGGCACAAGTGTTGTAACCACGAGTACTGTTTATTTCAGGTCTGGATGAAAGAAGAAAAGTCATTTTCCTGTGTGAATCTTAGCCCTCTCACACTGTTTCAGCAAGAGCTGGCCACTCTTAAGCCACATTCACTCCAAAACGCAATTTCCAAATTACATCAGCTGCTCAAGTCCTATGTTTGCTGTGTCAAGTGGAGAGTTAAAAAGAGACCAAGAAATACTCTGGTACATAGGATAAAGTGCAATCTAGAGATGATATGGATTTCAGTATCTGACCAATACAAGAATATACCTGCAAAATATACATACTGGGTGGGGGTAGAAAACTAACAGTAGTTTTGGTATTCAAAAAGAACCTCTGCAGTATCATTTTACTGATGAGTAATTCTCTACCCATAGAGTTCCAGTATAACTCTTATCTTCTTTATAAACAACTACGAGCACAGTAAAAATTATTAATATAATCTCCCTTCTAGATTTTTCGGTCTTGTTCCATTTTCACCATTCTCAACTTCATCTTCATAATAAGGGGCAGCATTATTTGAGAAACTCCCTGATAATCAGGGACTAGCCCTACAAATGCAGGACATTGGTTATCTCGACTTTGAATGAGTACAGGCTCAAGAGAGTAACAGAAAAGGAAGAAAACTGAGCATTTAGATAGATATTAGAAAATTCAGTGTATGAATATCAAATTTTGTCATGCTATGCATCTAAACAAGTATTTGCAGAGGAAAAGTGAGAATAGAGGGACAAAAGATTTTTAGCAAATTAAAAAAAAAGTCCACATGCAAAAAGAATGTTTGGAAGGTAAGGCAACAAAACCCACTTTTGAAAAGAAATAAAGTTCCACTGGAAGCAAAGTGCTTAAATAGCCTTGCTAAATGATACTTCCCTACTAAGCACATTCAACAAGTATACACAAGCACTTCAAGCCATCTCCTTTCCAAACCCATTAGCCTGATTTTATTTTTTAACTTCACACTCTTACAGACTTCTTACATTAAGAGAACCAGTTGTGAAAAGGAAGTAACAACTCTACCACCACATACCTAGAGAGCCTTGCCAGACATCAAAGACCAAGAGTACAAACTCTTTTCTTACCAGCTGTGCAAAGAAAAAACCCAAGTGTCATCTACCGTCAACATCATTCTCTGGTCATCTGGACTGCAGACTTCCAGAGTGCTAAACAAGATGCTGGACATACTCCTCCCCTGTGTGCCATTACCTACACTGTCACACCAGACACACATTATTTTGGCAGACCAACAAGTCTGGACTTCTGGGGCATCCAAGAAGTTAGCACTACTCATTTTCTTTGCACAATTAATATTAGAAATAATTTTCAAGAATTACACCTGTTAAACAATTTTAAGTCTTTGATTTATCAAATTTCAGGAAATTTCATTCGTAATAAATAAATAATTACATTTATGTGTGTACTTTATGGATACTCTAAAACACATTTAAAATTTACATTTTAAAAGCTGTTTGAACTCTGTATTGATTTACCTACTATGTTTTTGTCAAATAAATGGAATATTCATATTCAGCTTATATGCACTTAAATTATAAGTCTGTATTTTGAAACCATTCCTTACCACATAAATCAATTCCTTTAAATTACCGTGTGTTTTTCAGAAAAGAATACGTCAAGGTTGTTCAACCTCTTTACCTTCCTCCTTCACAATGTAACAGTTATCAATCTCTGGAACAAAATCTGAGATTGTTAAAGGGCAGCATGCCCACATTCAAAGCATGAAGGAGCACACAGGAGCATGGCTGACACCAACTGCTTGAACAGTAACCTCAGCAGTCTGAGCCAATTCCTACGTTTCCTACAGTTTTCCATTGGATTATCTGAAGTTGAATACAAGCTGAAACAAGTTAAGTCAGTTATTTCTCAAGGAATTAGGGGAAGGTATAGGGTCATGCTATTGTATAAAGACCTTATAATAAATCTTTTGTCAAAAATCTCTGGTAACTTAGACTTTGAAATTTGACTTGGGACTTGCTGTTTGGCAGAGGATTCACTGGATGACAGAGATGTCTGCAGGTAGAGCCATTCAGATGTTATTAATGGTTATTTTGCATATAGATACATATATATATCCACATCTGCTAAGGTAAGACCTGTTGATCCTGGCAGCCCAGTTCTCCAAAGGCGTGTTACACAGGCCACTTTCTCACCCCTGATGTAGAGACCGATTGTTATTTCCTGCAATTGCTCCTGCTGACAATCAGTTTTCTGCAACAGAATGAGAGCAGAGGAGCTCTTCCTTGCACTCCAAGTATTACCTTTAATGATGTCTGGGTAGTAGAGAGATGAAGGAAGCAGTCCACATGGAATAATTCACACCAGGACAAATGCACTGCAGAATTCTGAATGAGGCAATGGGGCAGCAGGTGATAAAAAGAACAAGCTGGCCAGAGTGGGTACTTGGATGGCTAAAACATTTAGAAGTTGAGAGAAGTTCAAAACTGTCACAGAAGTGAGCTGGAGCAACAGCAGGGACTCACAATGTTCTGAGAAGACCCAGAGAAAGAAGAGGGCTAGATTTGGACTGCGTAGATGCAAATGAATAGTAGCAGGACAACCGAAAGAAGAGAATATGAATCTCGAAGGAAAGGGCAGATAAGGGCTTGTTATAGGCACCAGTTGGGTGTTTCAAGTGCAAATGTCCATTCTAACCCAAACTGAGAGATAATATAACTCCACATGACACACTTTTCAGTTGGCTTTTAAATAGGAAGTCACATCCAAAGCAAACTCCTTAAAAGGCTGACCAGTTAGTTACCAAGTGAAGTATTCAAAAAGTTTAAAAGATGCCAGAACTAAAGCTGACTACACAAGCCTAATTTCAGATACATGCACATTAGCATGGGAACTCTGCTCTTGTCACTAAGCAAGAAACTACTCAGTATTTCCTTTATTCTTTATTTAAGAGTTGGTCTCAACTTTGCTTCATAATGTCTAATGTCTATTAAAACTCTCCAGCAGACACACTGAATCTAAGTACCTTGACACAGAGTTACTTATTAGAAAGTTTACTGCGTATTCATACTAAATATAGTCTTAATTCTATGTGTATACATTTGACAATGGATTTTCCATGTTACATGATTATTTACCAGTATTTTAATTCATCTTTTTATTTCAAAGAGTACTGGATGGTATATTGTATTTTTTCTTGTATTTCTGTGCCTAGAGATCTCCCCAGAGAAAAAAAACCAAAAACACAAACAACACCCCATTAAAAACAAAAACAACAACACAACAACAAAACAATAACAACAGAAGGAAAACCCCCAAACTCAAACTGAGAACTGTAAAGTGAGAGAAATTGTCCCAGCTCATATATAATAAAAAGTACATGAGTGAATCTTTCGCAGTGTTGGACCGCTGAGGGAAACCTTAAAAGATAACAAGCAATTTCCCTTACATATTTTCTGCAATTGCATATTTTTTCAACAGGTAATAAAGTGTTAGAATAAAAAATTCCTATTTTTTTGACAATAAAAATAAAACTTGCAAATGGTTCATATTTTACCCTCAGCCCCAAGAGAAACCCCAAACCACAGAAAAATTATAAACAAGGGTCTGCTCCTCAATAAGAAATGTCATGTACCAAATGTGATATTTTAACATTTGAGTGCTTGGAATCACTTCAATACTCAAAGCTGAAAGACTGTTTTAAAGAGAAAACAAACAAACTAATAATAATGCTTTCTTGTTTTCTGCTTTTCTGAATTCCTTTTAAAAAAATAACATTATGGGGCTCATATCATGCAAATTAAGCTTATGCTGTGATCTAACACCCCTAACAAAGTGATCAGCAACAGAACAGGAATTTTTTCTGCATTATATCAGTCTCCCATATGAAACTATGAAGATCTTTCTTTCATGTCTCTTCATAAACTAGTGCTCATTCTGCACGTTATAGAACCTAACTGGTGTGACGTACACTCTCCATAAAAGACACTTTATCATCCTAAACAAATGCAGAAGGCAAATTTGTCTATCATAACAAACAGATTTGTATACCTCTTTTTTTAATTATTAGTTTCATAACTTAAGACTAAATAATGCTGAACTGAAGATTCAAAGTTTTAAGTAGAAAAGTGTTTTGCCAATATTATTTTTTGCAGAATTTCAACTCAGAAGAAAAGCTCACCAATAGTGGGGGGGGGTGGTCTGATGGTGACTCAAATTTAATTCATCAAGATTTTCCTTCCTCCTATGATTTATACAGCTATCAGAAACCACTAAGAGAAACTCAACCTTTCACTGTAGCATATATTTGTGTTCATTATACAGTATGCTTTTATTGCCATCCATTAAAAAAAGTGGTTTCATCACTCAATCAATATACCATAGTATTTTGCAGTAAAATGGTTTCTGGTAAAGAAAGAAATGTATCAGAATGATCTCTTTTATCTGGCTGATGCATAATCAATGATCCTTCCTCTACAGATGGCTATGAAAGCATCCAAAAATGCTTAGATGTGAGAGTTCATCATGTGCCACAAGATGCTTTTTTTTTTTTTAATTAGATTTTTAACATACACCCTCTGCCCTGATCCATTCTGGTCTTCAGTGATTTTTAACAATAAATAATGAAATACGTGAATAACTCAAGCCCTGATCTCATCACATCTGGCCCCACAATTTAAGCATTAGAAATATAGCACTGATGATTTCAGATGTGAGCACTCCATAATTAAGCACACCTACCTACAGGCAAACGGGCTAAAATAAAAACATACAAATGTCACCTGTAGGAAACAGCTAAAATAAAAATATACAATTGTCTCATGCATACAGCACATCAGGTTTATCAGAATTGAGCATAAAGTGTGAACTTAATGAACATTAAATCTGCCTCCCCGCCCGGATCACTCTTCCTGTACTGTTAACAGGTACTTGATCTCTTTCTGCTACTGGAAGAGGAACTTATTCACAAAGTTAATTTTAGATATTCAAAAACTCCACACACCAAGAAACATATTAAAGCTTCCCTTTTACAAAAATTGCCTAAAAGAAAAGAGAAACGTAATCACTGTAGGAAAGAACATCCAAATGACATTGTGCATACTGCTGGATGTCTTGGCTGCCTGAGCAGGGCACTCCCATGGCACCGAGGAAGTCTTAATGTTCCTCAGGCTGTTTTCCTCTCCACAGATATCAAGACACAACCCCCCATTTGCTCCTTCCAAGCAGTATGAGATTTTTCTCTAAGTATCAGCAGATTTTTCACTCTTCTGTAAGAAATAGGTGGCCACATTCAAGTAATCATCACTACCATGCTCCTAGTAATTGTTAAAATCCCTTTTACACCTTCTTCACTCTGTAGCCACAGTAAAGGCTGGATGACAAAGCTTCAAAACGGAAGCCGCAGCTACTATGAAGTCAGATGCTGTGATAATCCAGCATCCTCTCCAGCAAGGCAAAATTCATGAGCAATAGAGTTCCTTTAGAACCAAATTAGCTGTCATTTTCATTAAAAAAGAAAAAAATAAGCCAATCCACAGCTTGCATTTCAGTTCATACTGAAATACAGAAAAAAACATGACTTGCAAAAAAATTCTTATTCAACTCAGAATACAATTCCCACTGAGCCTCCATCAACATGCATCCTTTACCTTCTCCCACCACAAAAGCAGCTTTCTCACGCACTCATTACTTTCTCCATCCCCACCCAGAAACCACCCCACCTATCTCCTTCCATTTTGTTCCTCATTTTCACCTGAAACATTTCTATTTCCTTCCTCATTCACATGTCACCATCACTATATATATACTGAATTTCTCATTCTGCTTGTTGACACAGAAATAATAAAGCTTGAAATTGGCTCTAGATTATTATAGTAGATAAATGAAACTTAAAACTAGGTAAAGCTTCTGATTACTTTAATTACAAAATGCAGCATTTGTTTAGTCTATTACAATCTTTATTTACAGCCTCCTAAGGAACAGCAGAACTGCCTCTCAAGAAACATAATACAGTTTATTAGGACTATGTAGACTGAATGAGAAAGTGTTCCAAAAATATCTCTGTCCTCCTTTTTAGGATGTAATATATTACGATAGCTGATTAAAGTAAATTTCAATATATTACATATAGGGGGAGCAACATGCATTTTCTACCAATCTCTCAAAAATATTTTACACTCCTACTTTGAGGACAGGCATCTAAACATTCTGTGGCAAGTTTCACATTTATAAAGTACAGGTTGAAATGTACATAATCACAACTAATGCTACCAAAATCAAAAGGCTGTCACAGACGAACTGTCTGTCTCAGTAAATTCCACCAAGGTGCACCACTGTGGTGGCAATATTTTTTAAAGTACTTACAAACATATAAAGAATCCTATTTCATGCACGACAGAAAATGAGCTTAAATTGTAGTAACAAAGAACCACTAATAGAAGAAGTGAAAAAATGGAAAGTCTATATTTAACTTGGTGCTCAGTCATTAGAAAGGTGCCCCATAACGACCATATGTTACTCAAATATGTTATCACACCTACAATTTCATCATATGTCTCCCAAGAAATTAATTAGCTCTAACTTTTTCAACTTTGACAAAAATGTCTGCAGTAAGTCAGATTACTAGCTGTTGCAAATGCTTCAAAATTCAAAGCTTGCCTCAGCTTTTATTTAACCTTTTAATTACAATCATTGAATAACATTTGGAAGGCAGATGTTCCTTTTTTTTGCATATGCGGTTATTAATAAAAAAGACCATTTATTTTAAATTAATATTACTTTTTCAAGTACAAAAATGCTACAAAGACAATCTTTATGCAGCAAAGAATGGATACATCAGCAACACTAAAATACCAGTTACCTTAATTAGGAGGAATAACCTGAAGAGGATGAATTCCAACAAAAAAATCACATGGTGTGATCCATTTCCAATAAAGAATTGGAGCAGATGACGAATCTCTGGTGATATGAACATACTGAAAAAACACAGAAGAGCTCACCTTTCAGCTGCCATCTCAGGTCAGAAAAAAACAGTGAGAATTATGTTTAAGCTTGACACGGGCATGATGAGAATTGAGTCATTCCATATTTTCCTTATATTCCATAAAATATAAGGGGAAAGTTGCAAGGATACAGCATCAGAAAGCAATGTTATATAACCTAAGCTAACAGTACCCACTAAACTGCCAGGTTTGGTGTGTAAACTACAAGGTCAAGCCTACTTCACAACAAACCATAACAGCCTTGGTAGATGTCATTCACAAATCTGATTTATTTTGTTGTGATAGCTAGAGAAAATCTGAAAAATTTATTCCAAGAACTTCTTAAGTCTAAAAAATTACCCAGTAAATCATTACCTATGGAAGAAATAATAAAGTTCTTTTAATACAAGCAGACCAACATTCTAAATGTTTTTATAACAAAACACTCTGAAGTTTCAGTTTTGATATCAACAAAAAATAATAAAAACCAAATTAATTTTACAGTCTATACTTTCTCAATTCTTAAAAAGTATTGGGCACACCAGTATAGAGCTCCTTGAAGAAAATTTGAATTTCATTGTAAAATTATCAGACATTTGAAGAGAAAGAAGTTACATCAATGCTGAAGGGTTGTATTTAGAGTTCCTTGAGGAACAACACTACAAGGCTATTAAATTTGCACAGAATTAACAACTAAAGGTTCAATGAACAATCAACACTTTAAATAAAAAGGGTGAAACAATAATGTTTCAACCAACTTAAGGTAGCATGACATGTCACCAGAAACAGTAAAACAAATAATTCAATAATTTATTCTTTTCTCCTCCAAACTCAGAGGAAGGTTCCTATCACTTCATCCGCCGTCAAAACTACCCTTTACTATGAGAATGTAAATTTAACCATGCACATGCATGCATGAACACACGTAAGGAAACACTAAAATGGAATACATTTTCCAACAGTTCTGAAGATGGCTCAGTTATTCCTGTGATTGTCTATAGGTTTTACTAACCAATTATAAAGGTTAAGCCAAAACATAAGATGAACCCACCCTTTTTAAACTACAGACAAGAAATTTTTAAGAAGTAATTTAATTTAACAAGCCCTAACTCTGTCTGCAATGATACCATAACTAATTTAAACTAATTCAAAGGAAGAAGGAAAAGGGAAAGGGAAATGGAAAGGGGAAAGAAAGAAGAAAAGAAAAAATCCCCCTATCAGGAAAAAAACTTGAGAGGGGGAAGGAGGGAAAGGATGCTGAACTTTAATTCTATCATCTACTTTTCTCTATATATTCTCTATATATTCTATCAGCTACTTTTCTCTATACATGTTTATATTTTTAAAGTACAATGTGTCACTATGCAGTATTTCTAGTTAAATCTGCTACTGTAAAGTTTGGTACACAAAATATCAGGGGCCAATTATAGTACAACATGATCATATCCAAATGTAATTTCTATGGCATCAAACATACGGGGCAATATGAGACTAGAAAATTGATTTTAAAGTAAATTTGAAAATACTTTCAACACAAAAAAAATTAATGGGTGAAAATTCATGACTACAGCTGTACTATAAATAAAATTTTAAAAATCATATTTAAAAACTATAAGAAAAAAAACCTGAAATTTTAAAAATCATATTTAAAAATTATAAGAAAAAAAATACTGGCTAGACAAGCTTGCTAAAAGCAGCAAACCATTAATATCATCCACCCCTTAACTCCCTCAAACCCACATTATAATTCCAAGTAATTTTTTTATGTCTGATTTGAGGGTAACTGTCCTCAACACCGAAAGCCAAACTAACTGGACCATCTGCAGGCAGTGCTTTAGCATAAGCAGACTACTAATTTTAAAGTGTTCATCCTACATGTTTCACATAGCAAATGAAGTTTCCCATGTAAAAGAAAAACATCTGGTATGAAAACCATGCACCTATGTGTGTTTCTACTTGAAATATAAAACTGAGTTCATAATATTTTTTCTAATAACCAGGAACCAAACACTTGAGTACAGGTATAAAGACAGAAAAAAGCTGCTTTCTTGTCCTCAATTGGGCAGGTGTTGATTCACATCTCCTTAGGAATGTTCTGAAGCAGGAGATGACACTCAGACAGAAATCATACCTACCTTCAAAAGAAATCCTTACAAAGGCATGTATTATTTCCTTAAGAGTGCTTTGAAGATAACACAGAAATAGCTGTGGTACATAAAAAAAAAAAAAAAAAAAAAATGTATCCTCTTAGCAAACTTATTTTTCAAATAAGTGAAAATATGTGCGCTAGTAATATCTATATATATTTTTTAAAGCAAATTTTAATGTTTACCATCATCATCTAGTTCCCTTTTTTTGAGGTCAGTCAAACATAAAGGTGCAATAAAAAGCCATAAAAAAACAACTGTGATTCAGACTGCTCAAAGTGTATGAATAAACAAACCAAAGTCAGTATGCAAACCACATTTTTAATGGCAACACAAAATTTTATTTGGTATTCTCAAGCAACAATCTTCACACTTCTAAATCAGTGATCTTATGACAACCATTAATAAACATTGTCCAGATTTTTAGTGGCCAAAGACCTATTCCATAATTTTAATTAACCACTTCATTAATATATACAGCCCCTCCAAAGTTTTCACAATTCCCTGATTTTCTTTGGAAAAGAGGACAACAAACAAACAAAATCCAGAAAGGTCCTTCACTACAAATGCCCACGTATTCACCTTTCCTGCGCTCCCACAAAACCCATGTGCCAGGGTGGATGTATCTGAAAGGAAACTGTTAGTCCATCCTAAGAAACATTTTCAAGAAACAATTTTCACCTCACACTGGAAACTAAGATCGTTGAGATCAAAGATCAGTAGAAATTTTCTGTGTTTCTTTCAACCCGTATCTACAAAATTCAAGAAAACCCAAAGAAAAACCCCAAGGATACCATACCATTATCAGCAAAGCAAAAGGATGACTACAGAGGGAGGAAACAAACCCAGGAATGTACACCCTGCTCATCAAGTACTGAGCACCTTACACACAGATCCATGTAGCTAGTCCCCTTTTCCACAGGAAAACAATCATTCTTCCATCGTCCCTGAACACAGCACAAACTGAAATCCAAACAAACAGAGAGCACTGAGAGGAAAGGATTTTGCCCTGCTTGCAGGCCAGGTGAATTATGTGTATTACCAGGATTTTTGCCAAAGACAATTCAGACTTTTCCCAGCACGGGGGCAAAAAAAGACACATTTCACCAAAAACTTTCTGAAAGTGCCCCAGTTAAACTCTCCAGATGTAATTTCTTTTGTAGCAATCAGACTTTATTTGTTAGTTCATATCCTAATCAAAACAACACAGGCAAAAATAATTTGCTTACTGATGACACTTTTTTTTCTTAAAAACTGTCTGCCTTTTTCACGCTCTTCCTCTCCCACTTTCGTGTCATTGAAATAGCGACTGACATCAGAAAGCAGCTGTGCTGCACGCACCCCGCCACCGCGCCACAACTGCACAAGAGCCTCCCAGCCTCCCTCTGAAAAGCTGAAACCTAATTAGGATGCTTAAGATAGCTCTATGGATATTGCAAACGATAAATAACTAACCCAAACATATAGGCTATCACAAATGCAATGGATAATTTTTTAATCTTTTTCATCTAAAAATATTCTGGTGTTCCTACGTATTGCAGAGAAAACAATCAATGCCACTTGAAAAAAATGCTTGCTTTTCCATTTTGCACCTGCACTCTTCTGCTGTGAAAGTGTGTTTTGCATCAAGATTTTTATCACCAGCTCTCAAGGTGGGTTGAATTAGTGTAACAGTATTTCTGGAAAACACACCACCAGTATACTATGAGATTCCTTCACAGATCTAAGTAAAGAATAAATTGTCCTCTTCACATTTTTAAGAATATTATATGATTTTGTCTGTATTCTATGAGTTTGCAATTATGTGAAAAGTAGACTTATAAATACTTTTCAATTTTTAACATTAAAGAAATTATGCAAATAAAAAATGACATGACCTCGTAATTTTGTGAGTAGGCTACGCAAGCATAATTCTATATTATTTGAGGGCAGACCCTAACTCTTTATTCAGGCACCTGAATAGTTAGAGACATTCCAAGGTGTAAACATCACAGACATCACAGACTCCACAAAAAGTTAATACATCCAGCAGGGGAGCAGTATCTTCAGAAAAACAGGGAGCCCTACCCTTAGGGGTGTAAAATTCTGGTATTGATGTTTCTCATTCTGGCGACTAGAGAGAGAAGGAAGAAAAAGAGAGAGAGAACACAAAATGCATTACCAACAAAGATTTTACTCTTTTGGGTAGAACAACAGCAAAAGACTGATAAAAACAGTAGCTATGCCTGATCCATCACACTTATCTCATTCTAAAGCTCCCTGAGCAGCCACCTGCACAGGTCACGAGGGCTGAATTCAAGCAAAACTCTGCTGAGATGCAGGGATCTACATGGCTCTTCTGTCCATGAGATGCACCAGCCACAGGCAGGAGGCATCCATAAGAAACCCCAAAGAAACCAGGAGCAGTCAGAAGGCAGAGTATGTGCTCATTTGTGAGGTCCCGGCCTTTGTTCAGTTTTCTGCTATTAGTTTTCACCCTCAAATTCCAAAAGTATGTGTATTTAAAATGCAGTGCCATATTATCTGGAAATCTATAATTTTAAGGAGAAATTACCACTGCAAGAAGTAAGGCTGTAACACGCCGGAGAAATGCGCTGGCAGTGATTCAAATTCATCTCAACAGGGCTCGGCACAGACATCAGAGACCTTCGCAGGCAAATCCTCCCATGGAACATAAGCATTCAATTACATTATAGAGTAACATTACAGAGTTTGATTCAACTACTACAGGCTTTGGTACTTTTATCTATGCAATCTTGCACTGTACCTGTAAAATGTTAAGACATGCTCACAGTTTCACATGTAACAATACTACAAACTTCTACAGGAGCTTTCAGGTATTTAAACGTATTTTTTGTCTGGTCTTGGAAACCTCATTCCAATAGCTGAAGTTCAGTAATGAACTTTTTTTTGCTAGTATTCACTAGCAAATTTTTTATCATTACAGATATATTAAATATTTAATAGTTATTATCAGTTTCCCTTACACTGCCTTAATGCACTACAAGTCAAAATTTGTGCTTCTGATGTGAACTGAAATGATTTTACTCATAGGTCTTTACCCAGGTCCCTCCTTCCCACCCCAGACACTGACAACTGGAATCGTAAGCATTTTACCTCCTATCTGTGTCTATCACCACACTTCGGTCAGGTTTCAAGTCTTCCAAATCTAACGGCAATGAAGCAAAAAATTAAGGTACTACAGCGTAACGTGAAAATATTTCTCCGTACAAGGATCATATTCATAGTGCAGACGTTTGTACCGAACCACAAAGAACCTTTCGGATATGATAAAACAAGTGAAGATTTGAAAATACAATTTACTTTCCAATTTGTACTTTGTGCAAGTGTACTAATTCACAAACACAATCCTCATACACCATTAAGCAAACATTACTTTATAGAAGGCAATAAAAAATGCAGCTCTTCCTGTATATGTTTTCTGAAGAAATTATGTCTATCACAATGAGTTCTAAAAGCAGAAAAGGCAAGATTTGCTACCACAAAGTTAAAGTGAATTAGGTCAGGATTCAAAATTTCTCTAGTATCACCATTTTACACTATTTCAGTGGTGCTTTATATATCAGTGCTTATGTTCTGTAGAAAAAATCTACAGTGTTAAACTGCAAAAAGACTATTCATGTGAGGTTTTTTCATCCAGGAAAGTCATTTATGCAACAGGCAGTCAAACCACACATTAAAGAGAAGTATCATCTAGATTGCTGAAAACCATGTCACCTGGGCCACTGGACACTCATATCCAATAAAAACAACTTGATTTTGAAGTAAGTTTATGAAAATTTAAAAAGACATTATCAGCAAAGTTTGCAGCCCTGCTTTTCCTATTCCTGTGTTTCATGCTTCTCAGACAAGTGACTTCAAAATTAAGAACTAGGTCTCAAAGCTGATTCACACTCCCAAAACACTTGACTCATTTGGAAAAGCATGATTTAGCTGATTATGGAGTCCTTATTGTGTCTGGCACTATAAACAAAGCATCCAGCTACATCCATAGGTAAGAATAAAACAGAAAAAAAACTTTTTTAGGCTACTTGCTGCAACTGAAAACAAATTTCTAAGCATTTAAGGGCTGTAAGAACAAAGAATGGAAAAGGAAATTACTACTTTACACAGAACAAACGAAATAAAATCTCTGCTGGCTAGCTTTCTCAAATTTAAAAAAAAAAAGAAATTTAAAAAAATCAAAAAAGGGAGAAATAATGATCAGCTGTTGGAAAAATAGCTTTAATGAGCACTTGTAACACCACATTAAAACACCCAATTTGCTTAATAAGTAGGGAATGCGAGTCTAAAACTACAAAAGGAGTGTGAAATCCCATGCTACAACAAAAACTGTATCAGAAGAAGACAGAGTGCACTGAATTTAAGAAGAAATCTACATGGAAATGTACAGTAACTTCCTAGGAAAACCATACCAAGTTTCATATCTCCAGTTTAGCATTACATGACACTTGCCATCTCCAAAATAATCCAAGCCCTCAAAAGTATATGCTTACCAATGTATCCTGTCTGAAGTCCCAAATGATAGAGACCAGGCTAAGCTGGGGGCTGGGACTGGGAGGAGCAAGAAGGGAAACCAGAGCAAACATCTATCAGAAACAGAGTTTAGTGTTGGCTACACATTCCTAGGCACCCACATATTAGGGCACCTGTGATCAGCAAGTTAAATTTGACTGACCTGGCTTGGGGGCTGGGATCCCAAACATTTCTGTAGATACCTAAAGGCTGAAGCTGTGAACTTAATGTCAAGATTTACTGCTTTATGTGGAAAACCAGTTTTAAAAAAAAAAAACCCTCTCTACATGTCCGCACTGAGATCTCAGCTGCTGTGCAAATTCCTGCTAATGTAGGTGTCTTGTCAGAGCAAAGCCTACCCACTGCAGGAAATCCCCACCTTTTAATGGGGCAGAACCTGGAGGAATCCTCCTCCACCAAGGGATTTGTTCTGGGTTGTAAGAAGATTATCTCCTCTTCGGTAGCCTCAGGTGCTACGGTCGGTCTGTCGCTGGCTGCTAAATGGAGCAAGGTGAACTCCTGTGCTACAGCAACCAGCCACGTGTGACTGCTCTCCCAGGAATTACCTTGCCCAAGCTCTAAAATCCAAGGTGTCTGGCAGAGATGTCAGTGAGAAGACTGCCTGCAAGTTTCCTGAAAAAAGAAGGTGTATCTGCTGAGTGGTCGGGACACACGCAGGAAACTTCGCACACCACTGCTTAGGAACACAGACATACTGAGTCTGTTTTGCTAGAGGCAAGGGAAAGGGAAGGAGGGAAGCACTTCAGAAGTATATTTCCTATATAATCCCGCTTACAACAGGCTGGCAACAAAGGGAACAGCCAAGTAGACCACAGTACCAGAAAAGTACTAGTTGCTGGATCATCAACTCCACTCCCAAGCCTATTACAGCAGAGAGCCCCTTTTTGCAAACAAATGTGGAAAGGGGAGGCCAGAGGAAGACAAAAGAAAAACAAACCAAAAAAAAAAAAAAAAAAAAAAAAAAAAAAAAAAACCAAAAAACCCCACACGCATCCCCACACACACACAAAAAAACCCTGGAATATGTATTTGCCCTTTAAAATTAGCACTAGCACAAACCTGAAAGCAAACTTCTCAAACAGAAGCAAATGCACTGAAATAACCATCCCACCTAAGTACAGACTCTCTTTTAAAGAGACTTTGTAATCCTCACACAACGGATAGTAGGGGTCACAAGTAAAGACCATCTAATCTTTTATCAAAGCAAGATTTCCATGGTGATCACTGGTCAAAGATTTTACAGATCATTGCTCAGGATGCCTTCACCACCTGTGACAATTCAGAATATCACTATATTTATTTTCCTCAGGTGAAATCAGTAAGCTTTAGATAAGCAAATATTTTTTTATTTTCTCAGTGAGTAAAACATCACAAAAATACATTATTTTGATTTTAAAAGGTCCTCAGTCTCTTCAGAGAAGACTAACAATTACTAAAAGACCCAAAATAAATATTAAAATATTGAAAAACCCACAAACAGTCAAATACTATTTCCAGCTTTCTTTATAATACACTAAAGCAAACAAACTAAAAATCCTTAGCACAAAAAAGTCAGGGGCAAATTTAAATGTAATAGGATGTGTTAATAAAAGATAAGATTATAATAACACTATGACAGTTGATGGAAATCAACAGATTAAAAAAAGTATTTGAGTATTATTCATCCAGCTTCCCAGAACAATTACAATATCCTCGATCACTCTGATGTCACCACTCATTAAAAGCCTCAGATATCTTTTTTTTCCCCTAACATACTAAATGATGGAAGGACAAATAATTCTCCATTTCTCATTTCTTTGAATTCTGTTTTTAGCTGATCAGTGAGCTGACAGTCACAGGCACACTGAAGAGATCATTTATTTGGGTATAATAAAAACAGCTATTTGCCAAGAAAAAATAAAAGCACCACAGAACAGATTAGCACATTTTAATAAAACACCTTTGGACTATGGATGCTCTTAGCAAATCAGATACAGAATAATAAAGAGCTAGATAAACATTCTGAAGGTAAAAAAAATCTATCATCCAGTTACAAGTCAGTCACGTATGGAGATGCCGAGATAGCAAGAATTCTTTACAATAGTCCAGATTTAGAAATTTGATTGTCTTAGAAAAATCTGTGAAGAACAAGCAATGCAATGATGTTACAAAAAAGACAAATAGCATAAGAGATAAATATCATTATGCTACGTGCTAACAAAGACTTTGTATGCAAATCAAGGAAAAAAGAACTAAAATAAGAATTCATTCTTTTTATCAGTCAAAGCTAAAAGCTCTGAAATATCAGCATTTACAAATTTTGAGCATTAACAAACAAAAAGGGGGCCACTAAACAGGTAAAGGTCCTGAGAGAACAAGACTGTATAGGGATTTTTGTTGTTTTTAAGAAAATACCAAGTTTGAAGTACACTAAAAATAACTAGGCTTATCCTAGAACAGAGAATATGGTAGGGAGTAAGAGGAAGGCGGAATATAATAATCTTAAAATATGCGAGTCTCATAAGGAGGACAGTGATTAATTGTGCTTCACATCTACAGATGGCAGTACAAAAAATGATCAGCAGGGAAATTTAGACTACATATTGTTAGAAAGTTGGTCCAAATAAAGTTTGTTAAGTTGCAGAACAACTTTGTATCCAAAAGTCACTGGAGCTTTCAAGAACACCCATGACAAACATCATGCATGGACTTTGGTTTTGAGTCCGCATCAAAATGGGGGACACACAATTTTAACACTCAAAATTTCTTCCACTATTACATTTTTAAGTCAAATAAAAATGTATCAATACATAATCTCAATTGGCAGCCTTGGCGAAAACAGACCAGTATTTTTGCACTTACCTAGTTATTTTAGTAGGTAGTTTAAAACAAAAAGACAACTGTACTAGTTCTCCCAGCTTAGTGAGGTAATGAGAAAGTGATACACTTCTCCATTATGTTATTAAGAGTATCTACACTGCAACTCTCCGTTTGTTCAAAAAACAGTTTTTATACACAGGAAGCACTCTTTTGTCATCATAGGTACAATATTGATAACAGTCATGTTATCAAACATTATAAACATCGTAAAAGTAAAGATTACCCAGGTTTTAAGAGAAGTGTGTCTGGAGGGGAAATTTTGTCTTGCTTTAAACAGTTTCTGGGAGGACCAAGAGCGACTACACTCAGCAGTACATCCAAAGGGAAAGTGGAGGGAAATGCCAGTCCCCCTTCACAGGCAATTCCCAAAACAACATCTCAAACCATCTATGAAAGGAATAAAGTTGAGTCAGGGACAAGGACAAAACAACGCAGGCGTGCTGACCCTACACAGCAGAAAGACAAAGACTGAAACATTCCAATTTTATTACAGAACTAATTTAGTAAAAAATCTGGCAGAGCTGTACTGTGGGAACCCACATACTCTCATCTGTGCAAACCAGAGTTCAACACCAGAGAATCACTCATAAAAGGCTATCAACCTGGCAAACTCTCTTAGTCATAACTATTACCCTGTATGTCTAGATTGATTTTGACTCTGCATCAAAATGGAGGGGAAAGTCTTCATTCAGTCTTTGACAAAAATCCACCAAGGACTCCTCTCATCCTACTGGAGATCTTCTACATGGAGGGGTTGCCTATCTTTAAGAGATCAAGATTCTGTTAAACTAGATTTTGTAGTATATTGTATCAAAACACTGCAAGGAAAATGCACAGAAATACACACAATTTCAATAAACAACCACTTCCTCAATAACTGGAATTCAAATTAAGATTTAAACAATGTTTTCTTTTTGTTCCTACTTTGTTTAATGCAATCCAACTTAATACTTAAAAACCCTCTTTCTTAAAGATGTGTTTTTAATCCTCTGCTCCTGAAAAATATGTCAATATTTTTAATGATCATCCTATAATTGTTCTCTTCAAACAAACCTTGAACAAACAATACAGGGCGACTCCTGCCAACTCTCTGACCACAGGTCAAAGAATGCAGTAATCCTGTATTTTTAGCTCTTGAGGATTTTTTTATTGTTATGTACTCTTGAGCAAAAATCTTTAGCAGTGAGCACAGGACAACTGCATTTCAAACCGCTAGGCAACACATAACTTGAAATAGTATATTACACAATGTCTTTTCATTTCTTTTATTTCCAGAGTCATTCTTTCTAAGCTTGCCTTCAATACTACTAAAAGTACTCTATTACAAACTGGATACACAGAAATTTCAGTTGCCATGCACACAAAAGAGCAAATGGCCATGGAAACAAAAGGAGAAGAGATATTCAGAAGTGTGCTGGATTCATTGTTTTCATGTAACATAACCGAAATCTGCTCTGAATTTGACAGAATGGACAACCTCTGACAAAATCTGTTCGTTTCAACTGCAATCCTAACTGGATCTAACTACACAATAAATCAGATGCAGAATCTGTCGAAGTAGAAAATTGTGACGGTGTAGGCTCAGCAGAACAGACTAGATGCCTTACCTCCAGTGCATGGGAGGAAGGCATCTGAACTGAGCTCCATCAACACCAAATGTGTAAATGGGACAAAAACACTATCTGTAAATATTTTAAAAGAAAACTAAAACTTGTTTCCTGAACATTGAGCCTGTAAGTGCAGCTGAGTCGTATTTGAAAGCTTTTCTCTCCTCTATGAGGCATTAAGAAATAATCACTGTAACACTCATCATAGTGTAAGAGGAAGAAGCAGAAAAGCTGCAGATATCAATAAACCTTGGAAATGTTTCCGGAGTTACTCATTTTGCCTAAACTTGTTACCCTGCTAAGTGGAACTCACAGTCTTAGTTCACTACTTAGAATCATAAGATGCATCTAGAAGGTGAATCAGTTATTCAAAATTCTCACAGGATACACTCATTCCCACATGTTAGGCTGGGACTCAGTGAGCGAGATGATTCAGTGAGGGGGGGGGGGGAAAAACCAAACAATCCAAACTAACAGAAACAAAAAACCCCACCCCCCAAAAAATCAAGGAAACAAACAAAAAAGCCGTAACACACACCCCCTGTTTGGGAAGTTTTTTTTCCCCTTGAATATCTCAAGGGGAAAATAAGACCACAGACCAATTCTCTTTACCAAGTTTAAGACATAACCAAATGCTTACTTTGGAAAAACTTTGTTGGGATTGTTATATTTTAATAAAATGTTTTGCATAACACACAAAGTAAGAGACAGATTGAGATAACAGATTTGAAAGCTTCCACTTCAACTAGAAGTCTTTTATAAAAATTAAATTCTGCTGTTTCCAACACAAACCTTTGTAACATTAGGCTCATACGAGGGCAAGTTAAAAGACACAATATTGCAGAGAGGTGCTGATTTGGAAATTCCAGAACTCCTGCAAAGTGAAAAAAATAGAAAAATAGAAGAGCAAGTGTTCTCAGAGAAAAGGTAATCCATAGCAGTGTCATCAACTGTAGGTTACTTGGATAAAATAGGCCTGTATTTTTATTGAAATAATCCTTAACACTCTTTTATACATTAGATAATCAGTGGGAATGCATCTGAAGGTTTATTTAATTACACTATCTTCTTTCTCTTTTCAGGGCTGAAATTATATACAAATTCTAAAATGAATACATTATAATTAAATGCTGTATTTAATCTGTAGTTTTTACTTCTGACCTTCAACTTTTAATCACTCCTTTCTATCTGCAATATTAAGAGAAAACAACCCAAAACTCTTCAGTTTACACATACTGTAAAAAAAACACAAAAAGCCAAAAAGCTCTGTGCAGTTTTCATCTGCTCTGAACCACTCCTTGCGCATCCAGCGCGATGTCCCACAACCTTTTTACCTTTGGCATTGTTCGATGGAGAGACTCTTTCAGTCGGTGCTTTTTGTGTGTTCCTCCAGCTGCCCAGTGGCGTGCTTTCCATGACAGATGCTCTGGCTTCATTCTTAACATATGTTCCAGATGATAATTCCATCTTCTTTTTTGGATAACTTTAGAGCCAAGGGGTTTTTGAGCTGTCTAATGAATCTTGGCATCTGTTATAAATTCATTCCATTTAATACATAGTATTTTTCTAAGGCATTTGCTTTCAAAGGCATTTAGATGTCTGTACCTTTGTTGGATTTCCAGCTTTCACATCCATATGTTGAGATGGAAAGCAATATCTGAGTTGAAGTTTCACACCCTGGTCTTTAAAACATGGATTTTTATGACCGTTTCTTATTTAGTTGGTAAATGAAACTGTTGCCTTGCCAATTTGTAATGCCTGCTCCTTACTGAAATCCCCAGATGACAGGCACCTTACTACCGAGATATATAAATTTATTCCTTTCTTGTATTCTTTTACTTTTACAGTGCAGACTTTGAGCTGGGAGTTTTCAGGAATCAATTTTGTCTATATTTTTCCTTATAATTATATAATAGCATTGTAAACAAAGCACAAACACAAAAAAAAACCAAAACAAAACAAAAACCCAAAAAAACAAAAACACCAACCAAACAAAAAATAATGGTTCTCTTTTAACTTCATTTTCTAAACACTGAAAGACAAGGATGCATTGCAGCATGACAGAAGTTACTGTAATTACCATGGAATTCTTGTTTGTTTCAGAGACTTCTCATGCTTTCTTAAGTAATTAAAAATTACCAGTCCCTGCAATGCAAGCTTTCAGTGGTTTTTTTCTGAAACCCTCTCTTTACATTAAACTTCCTCTATTTTTTAATTCTTTGATGCTGTATCTAGCAATACAGGTACCTCATTTCCATACCAAACTTGCTCACTTTCCCAGGCCATCTAGCCCTTCTTTGAAATGTCGCCATTCTCTGTATCCTTCACATTTTATCAAATGCTCTGTACTCTCAACAGGCTCATCAGCTCTTTAGTATCATGCAAAAATAGTAGCATCTACCAGTGACTCTTTCAAACAAGACCAGAGAGCACCTGTTGTCAGGGGAAATGTGTAGGAAAACTAATGACAGATTTTTACACTAGAAATATCCAGTAAGAGTTACAGTATGAACCAAAAGAAAAATATCTATAAAACACACCAATTCTTCCATTTTTACACTTTCAAACTAGGAACAGAATCTCTAACTACAACAGAAGCTGAAACTATCAATGCATATATTTCTTTCAGAAAAAGAGTGCTCCTTAGTGCCGCATGAGCATAAAAGGCTATTTCCTTGGAGATTATCCTTAAAACAGACTCTGAGGAAGTTCTCCTGATCTTTACTGCTCTTGGTACCTGCTTGATATCCCAGGCTCCACAGCAGCTCACACCATTCCATAGTTAAAAAGACACATCAATGCAGTTAAAGTCAACAAAATGACACCTCTTTTCTCACAATGAGGACTTAAGGAAACTGCCAACTTCACGTGCTTTATTGAGTTCTGTCTTTCTGATCCTAAGCCTCTGCAAGGCTGTAAGCACACTAAAACCTTTTGTGTTTCAGATGGTGCATTTTGAAACACCATTCTCTTCCTATAGGGTGTGTTCTAGACAGCAATACGTTCCTCGGACATTGGTTAAATCACAATGCATGGAATTCCTCAGTAGAGAGTAATTCCTAATATTTATCTATTCTGAGGAAAGATTAAAATAGATTAATTTCTTGCTTTGTGTGTTAAAAAAATAAAATATCACACTTTAAGAGAAGAAATACAAACAGATTTTCAAGGAACTCTAGAGACACGTTATTTGGAGCGTTTTTAAATATGTTAATTGGCAAAAGACAAGAGATCATGGTAAGCCACCCTTTTTTAAACCATGCATGTAATCAATAAAAAACTTTCTTCCATGCTAAAGCTACAAATATATTGACATCAACAGCTCACAAACCACAGAAGGCTTTTAGGGAATATAGTGGATTGCAAGAAAGGAAAGGCTATTAATATGCTAAAGCTACAATGCAGTGTTGTATTTACTACAAAAATACAAATGCTTGCTGTGAGGTAATTTACCAGTGACAATTATTTCACTGAATACAACGACCTGTGATTTTCTATCCACCAAAACTCACTTTATTATAGAGCTACTCTTCTTTTGTAAGGAAAGGTCAGACACACTCTGGACAACTAGACAGAGATGCTTCTTCACTCATGTTGCCTCTCAATAAAAAGAGCCTTTTCCTCCCTGTTTATTTTATTCTGCTCTGGAGTAGAAACTTGTTACCTTTTTTACAGGAAAATTAATTACAAGAAACCAGCACAAATTTGGATTTCATATTCTTATGCAAGAATAAGTTAAATTATTGATGTATGTTCCTCAAAAAGACACAAAACACCTATTAATGTTAGAATTTTTTAGAATGTGACCTTGTTTGAGTACTGGGTCACATTTTTATTATTGAAGGATGGTAACAATAATAATAATAATAATAATAATAAAAATAATACTTTTTAAATTATTATTATTATTACTACCTATCTACAGCAGATTATTTAAAACCTCACTACCAATGCACTCAACATTTGTGTGATTATCTATTAATGACTATGCAGATATGTAGGAAGCTGGCACAAAAAATCAGATCTCAGACAAACACATTAGTAAGTATTACACAGCTATTATGTAACACAAATAACATGCTGTAACCATAACTGTTTCCCCAGCTCTCCATTTGTAGACTAAATATCTGCAGCTAACTTCTTGGATCTTCTTCTCTACCCTGGAGAGGATGTAGGGGATCACAAAGCATTTGAAAGGATCCCTAAAACCAGCTGGGTTGGTTTCATTTGGGGTTTTGACTCTTTGTTTGTTTCACTTGCCAAGAATTTTTTCTATTTCTTCTAATATCAGCATGGTTATCCACCGAGCTGCACATAACAGCAATTCCCTGTTTCCTTTGGAGCAAGGATAGTCGAAAAGGGAAATGTTCATCATCTCTGCATAAGCCTCTTCGTGTCAACAACAGTTCCACATAAAATCCTGTGTACATGGCGTAAATTAAATGTATAAGATCCTGTGATTGAAAACCATCCAAAGGGATCCTAAATACAATGTTTACAACAAAAATTCATTTAAAATATTCATGTGCGAGTTGAAATCAAAGAACATGATCCTTCTCCAAACTTTGTTATATAACCAAGCAAACCCAGAAGTAGGGTATTCATTGCAAAGGAAGAAGTTCAGACAAAATCTACTTTACAAGAATTCTACCTAATGTAGCAGAAACTCTACGAGAAAACTCAAGACTCTTACTATTTAACATTATCTGAAGTTCACTGATTGTCCACCAACACACTATGAATATTATGAACTCTGAGAACCATCAGGTATGATTTTAATCTTGAGTAATACCTAGAAGCAAACAACTCACTAGCCTCAGAAGAGTACCTGTCTATCATAAGCTTCGAGAGTTTTTTTTGTTAAAATACTCTTTTTAAACAGCTTTCAAACTATAAACACAAGAGGATTACAAAGCTACTCTATTATTAGGATTAAGGAGCCACTTCATGTTCCAGACATTAGCCAAGTCACTCTTCTGTGAAAAAATTCTGTTTGTTTAAAAACTACAAACACACAGGAATAGGAATTAGCTAACCCTCCTGGTGGCATTTTTTAATTCAATCACATTTAGGACTAGCACAGAATAAATCGATGGTCCTTTTCTAAACATGACTTTCAAAGAAAACCATCCTGAAATACAAACTAGTTGTGCCATAGCCCTGTGGTAGTGACAATGTAAGTTTTAGGTGCAGCTTTGTAGCCAATTCACCCTAGCAAAGGTGGGGGCTGCCACTAGCAGGGAGCTGTCCTGTCCCTCCACATGGCCACTCTCCCATCCCCACGTTTGCCAGCTCTACTGTTTGTGCAGCTACACAGTGAGTGAGGTCAGGGAAATGATCCATCTGAAAGTTAGCTAGGAAAATAAAAATAGATTCATTTTCAGCCAGATAAATTTCCTGGCATGATTCACCATGTCACCATTATGAGCACAAGTGCCAACACAACCGAGCTAGGAGAGGACACAACACTTCCCCCATTTCAGCAGCAGCTTCCACTTAACTTAAGTTTCAAGTAAACATGGAAGAGCATCAGGGGCAAGTTCGCAAGCTTCTAATTAAAATACAGTAGTTGCTGCTGTTTCTCAAGATAAGAACAAACTTGTTCAGAAAAGTTTCCAATGTATTAGTCAGCATACATAAACTGGCATGATATTATAAAAGCCAAAACAGTCCAAAACAAAGCGAGTGAATACCAGACTCAAAGTAAAGCAAACGATGCTGTATAGAAGCACACTACTTCGAAGGAATTTCCATGTGTGTAAAAGTTAAACCACTAATCCATCTGCAGTTTCATGAGGTCAAAAGTGTGCAAGAATAGGTAGAGATGTTGTCATGTTCCTACAGATTGCTCTCTCCCAAGGAGAGTCCAAGGGTTTCCTCCAGTCTCTCTGGAAGACACCTAACAAAGAACTAACCTTAAGATTTTTCCATTTACTTTAACAAGTTGTCTCTTTGTACGACCTAACAGATTCTACCTCTTCCTCTGCAATGTGTCAGGATAAACAAAATTTTAAAAAATCCACTTCTTCTCATTCAGACTAAACTTCAACATTTTACTTCCTATATAAAAATTATATTTCAATTGTATAAAATTATATTTTTAAAAGCCTAAATATTGTAATGTAAGGCATTTAGAAGTTTCACAAGGATAAACAAACTCACATTCAGGAAGTCTCTGAGGTGAAGTAACAATACTATTTCCATTTTATCTGAGGGAAACTGTGACTTGGACAAATTCAGGTTTCCACAACACTGAGTGCCAAATTTAAGGTACTACTGGCCCAATTCTTTATATAATCTACCGTCTTACATGTCTTCCTTCATTATGAACACAGTTGTCCACAAATTTATCACAACCAAAATCACAGAGCATTTGTATCAAGTAGCCCTCAAATCTCTTGCTGGTGGTGTGGTTCTCAGTACCTAGGCCTAATTAGCAACTACTTGTGAAGATTATTCTGGTTACAGTAACTTTCTTATTATGGCAATGTTGATAAAAGACCATCAGGAAGCTATGCCCAGTAAATTATTTTACATTTCAACTGTTCAAATGTCAATAACTGAGGATTACAAAGTTTGGAATTTCAATGTAAAAATGGTAACAACTAATGAAACTGGGATCTTTCTAATTTTACACAGTTAATTTGCTACCATATTGTAATTCAGTATTTTTGGGAAGGCTACTCCCAAAGTCAAGACAGCCATCAGTTTGTAAGTGATCTTCTGAATCTATCTAAAAAAAAGAGAATGTGTTTTCTTATCAGTGTTCTGGCATCTACGCATTCATTTCCTATCTTCCTATCTGTTTTAAAGAAAGCAGTTCGTTAGAAAGCAAACTATAAACTAAGAATTTACAGTAAACAAGACGTCAGTTGCAATGATCTGATTACAAGGAAATTTACTGAGATTTATATAAAGTAAGCTAGCAATGCCCTGACTTGCAAGGGAAGGAATCAATAGCAACACAGACTAGCTGAGAGATAGAGTAAGTAGTACTAGTAAGAGATGGGACCAAAGAGGACTGGAAAAAAATGAGACTGGATGCACACCAACATTACAGATAAGGAGTATACACCTGAAGCAAATCTCCCAATTATCAACTATTACAAGCTTTGGCTTACACTGTGACCACAACTCATACATTCCCTCTGCCAAGGAGCTCTCAAGTCCATAGGAACAGACATGACACTGAGTCCAAAGCAAAGCTCTGGAAACATGCATGTACAGTTTGAACCAAAATCTAAGCATGTCTCAACAGATTTGCCTCTATTATGCTGATGGAGTCCTACCCTGAGAAACAGGAAACCCTCCCAGAGCAAGTCAAGGTCTGTGCTGCTGGAACTGAGCAACAATGTTTTGCCTGCAATTTAGAAATTACTAAACTTCTCTCAAGAACTTGCAGATTGAATAAAACCCACTCACTACCAGCATCTTTCCTTGTTTTTATGGAAAAAAGACTCTAACTTTGTCTACAATTTGTAGAGATACTCATGAAGGATCAAAAGTTCCTCTAAGAAAACAAAAGACAACCAAGACAGCACTGAGTGGTTACAAAACCTTCTTCCCTGATCTTCTCCCTAAAGCTTCTTTATTGAAAAAAGCCGATTTTTCAATATCTCAATCTGCAGTCACATTTGCCTCATGCCCTAAAACTCTGATTTCTTAGTCCGGTCCTAAAACTCTTCCAGAACCTAGTTTCAAGTCACAGCTGTTGACCTCAATAATGTTTTTGACAATTACAGTAGAGGTAGTATTAAAGAAGTGGGTCCCACAGAGGCATAAGCTGATTGACCTAGCTGAGGTGAGAATAACAGGTACACAGATTTTCTCTGAAATAAAGTAAATCACAAAGACTTGAGAGATTTGTTGGACTGGTGTGTAGGTATATTGAGAGAAGATGATTTTTTACAAGGTATCAAAAGTTCTGGTATTGCAAGCAAATTATCTGTACAAAAACAATGTGAAAGTAACACAAACACAAAATAATTTCATTTGTAACCAATATATTACAGTATGCCAAAGGTATTACACAGCGTTACTATTTAATCTTCAAGTTAAAAGTAGAGGTTTTAATAAACAGAAAACATGTATTTGCAAAATTTCCTCAAATTCTTCCCCAACAGCACCCTTCGGACACTTGTTGGTCATGCAGTACTGCAAGGCCAAAAAGGTTGTGAGCAGGAAAAGGGCAATGAATTAACATCTAGCTTCCCTAACCCCTGCAACAGAAAATGTTTAACCTTGCTTCTTTAGAAGTACTGCTCTCATGGGTAACAAAGTGGTATGAATAAGAGAAACCAGTACAAATGGAGAAACCCTTCAGAATGTGAGCAATCAGGCAGCGTGCATTATATAGAAAATGGAACAGGCATAAAAGAACATGTAAGGCCACTGTGTCCAGAATACTCAAAAACACCCATTGCCTAGGTATTTTCCTGTGTAACAAGCAACCTGCTGCTGTCAGGAACAGCAAAAGCATTTTTCTACCCTAAAAGTCAGGATATGAGAAAGCTTAAAGCCCAAAGTGATAAGCACCAGAAACACACCTTACAAGCAACTGCAGGGAAAACAAACAAACATTCGATTTAGGTATTGAATTTGGTTAACTTCTGTTCAGAAATCTGTACATCAATAGCTCCAAGCTCAACATATTGATATGCCCATGAATGTTCCATGTTAATAATACACTACTAATACATAGGAAAACACTCTCCTCCATTTGAAGATATTGCTGCATCTTCTATCTGACATATAATACATTCAACCAAAGAACATGCACAGAATTTTAGCCACTATTATCTACAAGAGAACTCCATGTATGAGACCATCATTTTTACTGATGAGAATCAAAACTGTACAACCATTTAAAAACTGGAAACAGTCTCTATTACAGCTACAATGAATCAAAAACAATTTTTAAAAAATCAAAAATTAATCAACCATGCACAGTTACCTATATTGGCATTCAGCAAGGATATTGCAGAGAAAAATCTTGAGACTGTTTAAAATACTTTGTGTTTCAGGCTTCAATATCTACAGCAAACTGCCTTTAAGAACAGAAACTGGTAATAGTACAAGGTAGAGAGCTGCAAAAATTACACTCACCTATATACTACCTAAAAAGTATCTGGAATAAAGTTATTTAGCAAAGAGAACATCCCATACTCATCCTAGTTACATCGTAAGATTTTCATACGGTTCTGATCCTCCTTCAAGGACAAGTATGGTTAAAAAGGTTATAATTATTCCAAAAAGATCTTAGTAGTCAACTACAAAGTGAGTGGGACAGAGGAAGGGCTCAGAGGCCCTCCTCTCGAAGTGGGGTAGTTACAGGAAAACAGCATCTAAATACATAGATCTCTGCTTAGAGTGCATGTGAGAAAAAAAAGAACAAGCAAAACAAAACAAAAACAAACAAAACCAAATCAAACAAACAAAACCCAAACAGTGTGTGACATTTACCTGACTGCAAGCAACTTTACAGATGTACCTAAATCCACTCCTACACTGAGTGCAAGATACAGCAATCTCTTAATTATTGGGGAAGCAAAAGAAAAAAAATCTAGCTTCCATATAAGGATATAAGAAAGCTTGCACTGTCATTTTTCCTTCCTTTGGTCCATATGGAACTGCCTCTTCTACATTCATATAATTTGTTGGAATTTCAGGTTTTCTATTAATTAGACAGAATTAGAGTAGAACAACTACAATATGAAAGGTATTTAGTTTCAAGTGGTTCATCAATCAGGACTTTACCTTAAACCACTATTCACTAAGACAATTAGAAAAAAATTCTTTAAATTTCCTTGTGTAGCAGATGTTCAATATAGTCTATTTAAACTTGTCTTTGTTGGAGGTGTGTTAAATTGCTCAAGTAATTCAGACAATCTGCAAACAAGATTTCTGACAGGTTGTGAATAACACTCAATTAATATCATAACTTCTGAGATTAATTTTCCAATCAAGGCATTCATGCACCCATTGAAAAAAAATTTAAAAAACCCCACAAAATAAAACCCAAACAAAACCAATGACAACCAAAAAAAAACCAACCTCAAACATACCACATGAACTCAATCTCCAGTGTATATTTCCAAAATGAACATCTGTTTGGTCTTGGTTCAAGTGTAAAACCCAATGGCCATTAAATGAAATAACACAGTTCTTTTTCTGGATTTGAGCCAGGGGGAGAAGGGAGAAGACATGTTACCCTAAGATAAATAATTTGTACTTTAAACAACAATTCTATTGGTATTTGGAACAATAGATTTATTCCACTACACTATTTATTCGTCTTGATAGAAGATATAACAACAGCAAATATTTTCCACACAGTTATTTCTCAAAATCCCATGATACCTGCATCGTGTCCTGAATGGCAAAAATGAAAAGAGAGCGGCAGTTGAGTGAATCTCATCACAGTAAATCAAACACACTCTATGAACTGTATGAGTTTAGAAACACTAACACTACTTCAATTTTAGATACTAAGAAGTTATGAAAGGTACTTGAAAAAAGAAAAAACAAAAAAAAATACAAACATCGAGTGAAAAATCATATTACAGTATTTCAGTGATACACTATTTACAGGACAATCTCATTACAGGAAAGCTTCATGACATCTGTTTTTTTACCACCATCTCATTACATCAAACTTCTTAAGTTATTACAGTTAAGCCACAACAATTTTGTACTTCAGTTCCCTCTCTACAAGATTGGAATGCTGGTACCTGTTCCATGTGAGCCATGTGAAGATTGCCACGGCAAAACGCATCACCTAACGTACCACACTGGAACGCAGAAGCCCAAACAGAGGCAAGGCAATGGAAGTACGGCAACACAAGCACTACTTAAACTGACAACATTCTGCTTTGTCTTTAAATAATGATTGAGCCATCGTGTTGTGCCATACACACCAGCTATATCCTCACCAAAACCAAACCTTACTCTTTCAAGTAAAGACAAAGTTAGTTGATGCGTTAAATTTAAAACTGGGTCCTTTAAAAAGTTAGCATCTGTGTCAATTTTTCCTTCGTCCCTAATGATCTTTCAATAACATGGTAACAAACTCTTAAACCTTTTCATATGTTTAAATTAATTGAAATTCTGTGCACAGGTTATATATAAAGAAATTAGGTTGCAATTAAGCATAGTTATGAAAGATTCTTAAATCTAATTGTTGTGACTATTATAGACCACAGACAAGGTCAACCCTACAACTCAGAAGACTTTGGCTTTAAAGAAAAAATACCATATGAATTATATGCGTAAAACTCACTTTTGTAATGATACAGCCTTAATCACACTAAGCATGTTCATTCATGTATAAGAACATCTGTTTCCAAACTGATAAATTAAAAACATATCCCCCTCTGTAAATCATTAAATTTAATTTAGTAAATACAGTAAAAGCACGTTAAGTAAAGTTAAGGATACTAACTTTTACATAAATTTAAAAATACTTACTCTGCAAAACATTGTCCTCTGCAAATCCAAAATGTAAAAGTCATTTCAGCAATTACTGCAGAGTGCTTACACTAACTGCAATAATGTCAAATATTTAATTTCTGCATATCAGCAACAAGGTTCAGGTCACTGCATTTAAGGTTTTTAGTCAAAATTGCTTCCCTTTCGTCTGTATGCATTACAAGGAAAAATGTTGGTGTCATCTAAAAAGTAAATTCATAAAGGAAGACAATGCATCTCTCTTCTAATCTGGCTACAGGTACAACTGGAGAACAGAAAGAAATAAAAATTATTATCTTCATTGAGCCAGTGAACTGCAAAAATACCTTTGCAGCCACACATGGACACAGGCCATGAGCTTCTTGGTTCCTGCCACTGGATCTAAGACAGTAAGTTACAACCATAAAGCCATCCACACAAAATAGATTCCCACTGCTCTCTCACCTGAGCAGACACTCCGCTCTAAGGAGACTGCTCTGCTGGCTCTCCACTTGTTCAAGTTCTGATGTCTCATAGGGATCTGAATCAGTACTTCAGATAAGGAGAGTGCTTTTGCAGCAAATCTTCCCACCACCCGAGTTAATGCACTTTCATCTGCTGCTTGAAGCAGTCCCACAGTGCACAAACCTGGTTCCTTTCAGATGAAACTAAAAGCCACATGCACTCCAGGAGCACTACCACTGCCAAAGGGGCACAGAAGCCAACAGAAGCCAGTCCAAATTAACACCCACTTCACTTTACAAATGCACTACACATAGATAGGTGTCAAGCCCCCATCACCAATTATTTCATTCTCCGAATCTGCTCTTGCTGGGCTGCAACACTTGTCCAGGCACACCCAGTCACTGTGTTTCAGGGTCTCCTTTCCCCTGGGACCTGATGTTCCCCAAGCTTCTCAGGCACTGCTTCCCCCTGGGTTTTCTGTCTTCCATTGTCCAAAGTTCTCACCTCCAGCCTGTCATCTCTGCTTGTTTGACCTTTCACATACAACAGCTTACTCTTCCACAGCATCATCTAGTCTCACCACACTGAAACTGCTTCTCCTAAAGACTACTCAAAGCCCAAGTATGACCAGCCTCAAAAAAACTTAATTCAGGCATTTTCTTAACTTTGAGTAAAACATTAATACTTTAATGGCTGCCTCATTTAAGCACACACAGAACAACAGGGCTTTGAAGCCAACTGTGTAGCATCACATCTGATTCTTCAGTGCTCAACAGCAGGCTTAAAACCTTACAGACATATAGCCCTCAGCCCTCTATTACTGACATGGATACAGCACTAAGAATAATAATAAAGCAAACATCTTTTCACTGCATTTCACAGCCATTCATGGTGCCCTAACACAACCTGTCTTCCCTAGCCTCTCTCTAGCAGAGTCTCAATTCAGAGAGAGATCCCCAGCTCTATTTTTAGTCCTTCCCTCTCATTTCTACATTGAGTTCGCCTAACTCACCTTTGTAATGGCCCATCTCATTAGACAGCTCCTCAAAACCATTTTTCATCCCAATACCTTCAAGTCATCCTCATACTCCTTGACTGGGCTGTGAATCACAAAAAGAAGTTGGATTTTTTTTCCCTTTCCTTGTATCACAAACCCTACTGACTGCTGAAGGGGACAATTTTTAAAGTTCCAGGGCTATAGTCACATGACCAAGTAATTCGGCATAATAAAAACAGATCAGTCAACTGAACCAGCCCAGGCCCCTATGTTCCCAGCAGGAAGGGTTTAAAAGTTTTATTTCTAGATAAATTCAGTCTGGAGTCTCAGAAATTTATGTTGCCCCATACATGTGACTCAGGGCTGTCCAAAGGACCAGTCATTGGGGCTGGAATTTGTTCAGTGTCTGCCTGGAGAAGAGATCCCACATCCATCCTTCTCCAGGTGGAACGTGGTTTGTACCTACCAAAACCAGCCTGTGAACTGAGCCAGTGAGCATCGAGTGTTGGTGATCAAAGAATTCACTTTAAAACTGTAACAGAATGACGGCTTGTGGAAGCAAGACAGCTTTACCCAATCCCACGATGCTTCTTAGCACAGACAGAGAATATTTAGCTGCCAAAGTAAGTGTCTACTGAGCATATTCCAATTCTCAGAATATAGATTAAAGTTGGATACTTTTTCTTGGCAACATTTAACAAATGCACTTAACAACTTTGATTTTCTTGGTCCAGTGCAAGGTCAGAGTAAAAGTGGAGATTACACAAAATGCATAACTGTTGATTGAAATGCTTACGAATTCTTAACATTGTGAAACACAACCATGTTTTTCCTTTTGTTTTCAGAAACAAACAAAAGAAACACTTTAACCCATCAGCAACCAGAATAAGTCAGACAAAGAAAATTAAGGACAATATAGACGCAATTTAAAAAATTCCCACTAAAACCTACACAGTTACCTATAGCAAGAAGAAAAAAAACCCAACCATAAATTCAAAGTTATTTATGATAAGGAAAAATGCATGTCATGAAATGTCTAATTAAATTTCTAATTAAGAAAGGAAAACAATTACTAACAAAACTGACATCAAAATGTCAACTCAGTGGGCTTTTCTTCAATTAATAGATAGCAAAATAGGATGAGAAGAAAAACCTTTTTTTTACATTTCAGAATTTCAAATATTAAGTAAGACATTGAGATCCTTTTCTGGATCCCAGTAATTAATATATGCATATCCAGTGCTCACAGAGTTGATAGGAGTTATAAGAATGAGCAATATTACATGAAGGAACGGATGTCATGTAAAAGAAAATTATTTGGAGCATCCTGACCAGTCAAATACATTTGAAAGAAATTTATATGAAATAATCAAAAAAGGAAATCAGTTCTCCAAATTGAGTAAACAACAACTAGGTGGAAAGGAAAACTAATTTAAAATTTTAAATAGTTCCTGTCATGTAAAATATTATTTGTTATAAATACAGATATATACTCCAAAATAGGAAGCAGGCCTTAAGCTTAACATAGCTTAGCTCATTTTCATCTACAATACCCATAATGCATCCTGAAATACAATTTATGCAGGAATAATAAAAGAATAATAAACTTTTTCTCTCATTATCTTGCCTTATTTGACAATTAATGTCAATCTGCAATAACAAAGTTAATAATGATCTTTATCTTCACACACTGCTATTGAAGCAAAGCATTTCTTTGTAAATTAAAGGGTAATTTTGTTCCCACTATTTCAGTCTAATCTTTCTGGGCTAGGATCACAGAAACTCATGGCATAAATCACCCTAAAATCCAGATCACCTTCTCTCTTCTTATAAGAGGTTATAATCTTTCAAAAATAATCATGTGTGCAACCACAACCTAAAGCAGAGCAGCATGAAGCATGGAAGATTTCATCCAAAGCTCATGACATGATATGAATGCCAGATATTTCTAGAGGTTTCACAATCAAAGCTGAACATACAGCAACCTCCAAAAATTTGTAAATCACGTGGTGAAACATTTCAAAGAGACATCTCAAGAATTCACAGCAATGCAAATGTAACAGAAAATCATACTTTATACTGGCTTATTGTTAGGAACATATTCTTTAATCATATGGCTTTCAGGTCTGCTAAGTAATTAGGTGTATGCTGAGCTTTATGCAAGTGTTATGTTGATTTTACTGGGGCTACTTGCATTTGCAATACAAGCTGAGCCACACTGAATGATTTTGGCATCCAGGAAGTTTCACAGAGAGTATCACATCTACAGCAGCTTCCAGGCAACCTTCGACTGCACACCTCTCTTACTGCCTCTGCCAGCTGCCACAACAGCCAGCTTAGTCTGACACAGAGGTAACAGCAGCAGCAGCAGCAAGGTTCAAGGTGAGTGGGAATAACTGAGTCCAACCTCCTCTGCACTGTCAGTTACCCCTACAAACAGGGGCAGTGCTGAGGGTTACGTATCAATACCAACAAGGCCTTAATTGCCACTAATTCCATATGGTCAGATTAGCTTGCTCCAGACCAGAAGATAAATCAAGAACATTCATCTGTGTAATGCCATGTAATACCATTGAACGCAGTGTATGAGACATCAGAAGCACTTTCCATTAGAATGTAGAACTTACCCCTCTTCTGTACCCAGCCTTCCTTCACAATGGTAACATCGCTCATGATGACTCCACTCTGAACCCCAAACTCAAAAGAGTATTTCTTTGAGTTATCAGCTTGTCTGTTTGGCTTCTCTTCTGCAGCTCTTCGCAATTTCTACTGATGAGTCAGACTGGAAGGAAATATTACAGAAAGAATTTGAGTCTTTTTTGTTTTTCTCACTTGACAGCCAACAAAAAAGTCTTTGTTGATGTATTTCACTGACTGAGCTCATATTAAAAATCTGCCTTTATTTTTAATTAACTGTATAACACCATCATGTTTCTAGTCTTAGAGCACATTTTCCATGAACACTACAATACTACAAAGCAGCAGAACGTGTTAAAATTTAAGTCGTATGGCACTTCTATAAAACATGCGCAGCAGAATTCTCTCGTACTAATGTACAAGATGCTGTTAAATAAAAGGCTGCTGGCACTGCTTCACAGGCCCAGCTCTGAACACACAGGAGCTTTCCCTGTTCCCACAGTTGTCAGAATCCATGCAATGGACAAGTGCCTCCTCTATTATGGCTACCTACAATCATATTAAGAGCGCAAGAAAATGGAACGAAAGGTTACATTCTTGCTACTTCCACTATAATTTTATTATAGCCAATACAAATCCTGAACTTACAGGAGTTTTTCAACAACAGCATCATCTCCAAGTACGCAGACAGAAAAACAACTTCTTATAAGTACAAATTCACCAAAAACACCCCCAATGTTCAGTTTATAAAAAGAAGGAGTGCATGTTCTCTCAAAGCCAGGCAGTGACAAGAGTGCTCTTTTCCCTACAAACCTCAGCCTGCAGGGCACAGAAGGGAAGTAAGTTAGTCCTGGAACAGGACATACCACTCTCAGAAGCACACAACCCTTTCTTTTGACCACCTCACCCCCAGAGTACCTAACAGCTGTGAAGAAGAGATAAATAGCACTACAATCAAGTAGGAAGAGAAGCCAGCAAACTGCCTTTCCCCTCCAACCTTCAAAATAAAGAGAAGCATTCAAATAATGCTCATCCAGAGAAGCGTGGGAAGCCAAGAAATGGGATTTCTCTGATGGTGCAGGAACACCCTTCTACAGCTCTACACACAAGAGCACACATGTACACAGTGGTGGAACAGAACAGGAACCCACACACAACTTCAGTGCTATCAAATGCAGCCCATACACATCCATTTAGTAGACTGACCAATAAGTATAAATAGGAAAGAAACAAATATGACTGTGCTAGAAGCAATCTGTGCAAAAAATGAATGAAGAAAGCTCTGGGAAATCAGCTGTTTTAACACAATCAAGTACAAACTAAAAACTGAACCATTATAGACATACAGGTTATTTCTTATTTATCATTTGAAAAATGTGTATTTGCACGACACAGCAGCTAGATGGAAGGCTACTTCTGTATGGATGCTGTACATGCAAAATAAAACTTGGTATGAGTATTTTTTTTCAAGTGGTATGCAACAAAAATACAGTACAACCTGATTTTACAGAAACACTCTAGCGTGCTCACCTAAGTCTTGCTTTCACTAAACTATTTTTTTCAAAAACACCCAATAATTTGGCTGCCTGAAAGTAAAAATCACAATGTTAAACTCATTAAAACTGTAAAGTTTAAGTAATATTGGCTACAGTGCCTTTGAGACATCCCCAGGGCACAGGCAGATATGGCAGTGAGACCTACGCAGGTGACACACAACCTTTGGCATCAGCATCACACCCTGTCGTGTCCAGCAGGACACCACACACCTGTGTCTCTACAAACACACCCTGTTTCAGCTTTCATGAGAGTTAAAAGGAAATGTTATGTACAGCATTTTGGAAGGACATGAGACTGCTTTACTGATGTTAATTGATCTAACTTTAGCTGCTGAGGCATCATATTATACGCAAGCCAGTACACCAGAAATAACCAAAACATGCATTTCCACATCCTTACTAGTGTGAGAGTTAATTTCTGGATCAGACATTATCAGAACTTTTGTTAGCATGCTTCAAACAAGATAAGCAAGTCTATCAGCTGTGCATGAAAAGAGATCTGACAGATTAAGACACGCGCCTGAAAGCAGGCTGCTGTTCCGCCGTTCTGGATCACCGCAGCACAGCATCAGCTCTTATTACAAACACATAAATCTTCACAAAGCCCAGAGGTGGGTGTCAAACAACTGTGACCCAGGAGCAGCTGTTCTGGGAAGAAAGTGTAAGCACATCAATTTCCAAATACCCAACTTAAGTTCCATTTTCTACAAGACTTTCATTGCATTCTTTAAGAAGCAATCACAGCTGAATTTTTTTTCCAGCTATAAAGACACAAGAAGTAATGTAACACTCAGTATTTACCTTGAGCTGGCAATACATTTTACACTTTTGGCAAATTTAATGTACTTTCCATTTTTGGTGTGCACTTGTGAACAGTGCAATGATTTATTCTTATTGGTAAAGACAGAGCTATAAGAAATTAACTTCTGTACTAAGTAGCAATAATCTTGTCTGCCCACAGACTGATCAATCAGTCCATGATTTATGAATGAATTCATGCTTGAAGCTCCCTATTTACCCACTGATTACAATTAAGTTAGTTACACAATCAAAATCTGATCTATGACTGACTTTCATGTCAGATAGTGCCTCAAACAACCTCAAGTGTATGTCTGTAGGCTTGCATCCCACCCATCACATGCACTGCTTTACTGAATTTTGAACAAAATCCCCAAAACACAAAAATCACATAAATATTGTAATAAAATTAACTGCACTATCCCCAGTTTAGCTTCACAGTATTACCAGAAACAACTTTAGAATTATCAACAGTTCTATGGTTGTATTGATTGCTCCATTAATGGGTAATTAAAAGTCAAGCTGAATTACATAGGAAGCCGAAGGAGATAAATCAAAGCATTAAAAGACTAATGAAAATAAAGGTTATATGTGCACACAACACTTTCAAGAAGCCATTTGTAAGCATCTGTAATATTATCCCTTATTAAATGCCTTTGAACCTTTCTAAAAGATGAACTCTTTTACTCTAAAAGTCATTCAGCAAAGCTCCAGAAGAGCAGTATTTTGAGAATTACTTCTTATCGTGACCAAAACTGGCCTTATAATGAAAAATAGTCACACAGAAACCTTCTTCCCTGAAGATGTAATAAAGAATAATTGTGTATAGATGTAAAGGAATTGTCTGAAACACATGGGACAAGAACTCTCATATGAAAACAGCATTTCATCTATAGTTCAACTATTTCAAGAAAAGCTACAGAAATGTTTATTCTGCACATCTGGCATAGAACTTAAATACTTGGTAGCAATCAACTCTGCTCTCCCAGTGCACTTAAAGTTTCAGCAGCTGGTATGCAGTAATTTTTACAGTTTACCTTACTGCTATATAGGACGAACCCACAGAAATAGGAGAAAAACGTGTAAGAACTGAAGTTGACAATGTTTGGCATTACAGCTGCTTCCTACAGGGAAGAACTTGACTTGTTTTTATATATTTTCCAGTAACTAGAGAACACATCAGATTGCTTTTTCTTTTTCCCCCTTTTTTTGTATCTTATCAAACTTAAAAGATATTTTTCCAACAGTATATTGTGTGTATTCTGCAGACAGTATCAGATAGTCATGTATATGCACAATACATAGGAGAACCCACTGTCAGCATACTTTACAATGCAGGTGTAAAAATCTACTTCATTACAGTCAGTGATGTGAAGAATTTAGGGACACAGTTTAGCAGCAGACTTGGCAGTATTAGGTTAGTGGTTGGAAAGATCTTTTCCAGCCTAAATGATTCTATGATTCTATGCAAACACCTGCTGGGGGTTTTATCTCATTAAAAATGCACAACTTTTCCTTTTTTCTTCAGGAAGTTATTAAGCCACTTTCATAGTGTGAGATAAAACAATTCAGCACACTTCTAAAGAACCAGTAACATATTTTTAAGTTCCTAGCTGCAAAGGTTGAAAAGGCAACTTTCCGACCAAAGATTAAGCAGAGATTATTAGATGCAACAGAGTTCTAGATCCCTGTGCTAAGGCTCACAGTTTCCCTGAGCCATGGTAAAAACTAGCCAACACCTTCTTGGTTTTCATCTTGAACTTTAAGAATAACAGCAATACAGAGAAGAACCATCTTACTTCATGATGCTACCATATGGGAACTATAAGATCGACAATTAAAATGAGCAATGGACCATTCAGTAGGAAGATGGCTTTTCCCCAGCTTCTGTTTTAAAATTAATTAAAGGAGGCTCTCATGCCCATCACAGCAGTCAGCTACCTACAGACACCCGGTGAATAGTGAGAAGGAAAAAATCCCTTCCAAGAGGAAGAACTAAAAACTGTGGTTCAGGTCTACACTTAACAACCACTATGTGCAAGTGAATTACCATTGAGATTCATAAGAACAGACAACACTCCCTTGGAATCTGGGCATCTTCCCATTCTCCCCATGACAAGAGACAGCTGAGTAAAGAAGACAGCACCCATAAATTCAGTGTAAATTGTATGATTCAGTTCTCTGTTGTAAGAACTTTCATAAACACAGGCTTCTACTTGCAACAATTTTGGAGCTGAGAAAAAACAGATACTCTC
The DNA here is from genome assembly GCA_013399195.1 of Dicrurus megarhynchus. Lineage (NCBI taxonomy): Eukaryota > Metazoa > Chordata > Aves > Passeriformes > Dicruridae > Dicrurus > Dicrurus megarhynchus. Next base: position 2,531,992 of record VXAD01007025.1, read on the forward strand.
ACATTTACCAACTCATGTTACCAGAGAGAATACCAACAGGATCCATTTCAGTGCTTCCAGAGATGATCCCCATAACTTCTTGTACCATTATCAACTAAGTGAATAATCCAACCTTGTTCTCTTAATATGTGAGTACTACTATTTTCCTTTTTTACAAGTAAGCATTTGTTTAGTAAAATATTTGGGGAAAAAAGAACAGTAAGTGAACCTTTCTGATTCCCGCTGCCTGACTCACAGAGATTCTTTGGTCCCCCGTGTAAGCAGAGCCAAATCTCATCATCTCTATCTCCTGATTTTTCAGAAAAGTAACTGAATCATTTTGTGCATGCACACAAAACACACATCCCCAAAAAAACAGTTCTCAGTCATCCTCTAGTGACTTCCATCATACACGTTTGTTTCCTTGCTTTGGGGGCTTTTTTTTTTTTGTAGCAGATCAAGCTATTAAAAGTTTTCCTCAAATTTAAGTTTGACTCCTCCCAAACAACCGAGCAGGCTGTAACTGTTTCCAATGCAGGTTGCACTCCCAGAGCAAGGAATTCAAAATGTCAAGGCTCTAAACTAAAAACAGAGTTATCTTTAGGAATGGAAGCTGAGATCCCGGTTTTATTTATATGAAAAACACATGCATATCCTCCTCCCCTAGCAAAGCTGGCCGAACAATTAGAGGATATACTGCACATCATCAAAAATTACACAAAAGACTGTGTGATAGAACAGAGATCTCTACAAAACTTGTGAAATCAAATTAGACAATATTGCTAATGGAAGAATTGCATTCAGGTGAGTGCTTTAACTAAAAAGTATGAAGTATTTATACAGGCTTTCATAAACTACCTATTCTGGAACTCTGGTTATACTGACTGATTTAAATACTATCACAACTTGGATTGAGGAAGAAGGAACCTCTAGGCAGATAGTATTTGTCCAAAAAACCCCACAGTTTCAAACCAACACAAAAGATGAACTGATTTGACAAGACAAGGAAATTTAAAAATAGGATTATTAAAAGAAAATAGATCGCAAAATTTATAAAATGGTAAACTTCGTGTTTACCACTACAACACACAATTAAAATTCTGAAAGATATTTTAAGTACTTTCTAAGTAGACATATTTACAGTTTTTAATACAAATATTAAAAAATCCCAAGAACTCTCCATGACAGGCATTGCAAAAACTTTTTAAACTACATTTCATACTAAAAGCCTCAATGACTTTAAAAAAACTGGTACTAGAAATTTACTCATAACAACTTTACTTCAGAAGTTTTGATTTGGAATAATGAGGGACATGATAGGAAAATGGCACTGCCTACACCTTGTGGCAAGGAAAACCAACATAGTTTGGAAAACATAAATAGCTCTTTTCAATGCATGCTTACGCGTATGCTTAATATTTGCAGTGTTCTATTTTTGCTTTCAGTATGTCAAAAAGCTTCACATAACTAATATATGCTCAGATAAGCCTAGTTAGGAGAATGCAGGCACACTGAAATATTAATATACAAGTTAGATGTTTTATTTAGGTTATGCAACTGAATAAGTTTATCAGGAAAGAAACCATCATTCTGTATTTTATTTCCTATTACAATGACAAAGCAAGTTATTTTAAGGGACAAAGGTATAATTAAAGCAAGGTGAACAAAGCCACCCTTGCCTTTGTTTACCAAGGTATAAAGGAAGTTTCTAAATGTAACTAAATTGTTTCTTTAGAATCCCATGTGAAACATTAACAACCTATTGTTTTGCCTTGTGTTTATTGACAAAAATGCTTTAAATCCTTTTTGTCCCCCTCAAATCACATAAAACAATAGCTGAAAAGCAGACAGAAGCAGAGATAAAACTTATTAGAGTGTATGTCTGAAATGTTACCAAAAAATACATTTCAAGTAGGAAAGATGAAGGGAGGGCTAAAATTATGCATAAAAAAAAGTTATTGAGACAATGAGCTTGGGAGAGTTTTGAGACTCAGTGGAAGTCAAATCAAGGATTAGCTGAGCTGAGTATCACAACTACGATAATGTTACTTAATTCAACCCTTCAAAACACATGTAATAAGTTTAATTTGCCAAGGATTAATGTAGGAATACTAATTCTTGCCTTTTAGAGACAAAGTTCCTTTGCTCCTTAAAAATATAGTTTAGAAATTACTCAAACAATGAAGAAAAAATAAACGTAAGTTCCATATTTTTAAAACAAACTAAAATTAGTTTTCTATGTCTAGAAGACTCAGGAAAAAAACTAACTTAATTTTCAGAAGTTCAAAGAATCTGGAAATTCCTAGTCTTTCTGAGATGAGAGATTTTAAAAGATACCTTTCAAGAGATACAAATCAAAGTTTCATTAAACTCATGTATTTAATTATTTCTGTGATGGTAACTCTTCTGCAGCACAACTCCATATTGTGCATAGAAGACCAAGCACACTGCTGAATAAAAACCAGAAATATGTGAACTACTCATGAGTAACAAGAAAGTACTGAGGAAAAAAAAAGCGTTATCAAACTATTAATATAAAAGATGAGAAAAGTTCAGTGACATGCCTACCAAATAGCTTTCTTTTAAACTCTTAAATGGTAGGTTTTATTTATTATGTCTACACTGAACAAATCAAATTCTGAATTGCCTTGTAATAGGAATTAACTTTGTGATTCCTTTCTACAGAGCAACCAAACACTGCAGAACCTACTGTCAGGTCCTGACACCGCAACATGACTAGAACATAATCAACTTCTAACCTAAAACCTTTGGATCTTCTTGTTCACACTCAAAAAGCATTATTCTCATCAACTTAAGATCTGAATTTCCTAAGGACAGAAGGAATTCTCTACAACCCTAACTTACACACAGATGCAAGCTCACTAGGTGAAGGTCTTTGGCAGACGTTATATGAAAAGCCAGATTACATGAAACTCCCATGTACAACCTTAATGCTCTGTCTCAACATGTATTAAAACATTTAGGAAAGGATATAATAATTTCAGTAAAAACTCATGAGGCAAGCTGCACCAATTACACATCTCAAGAAACACACTCAATGCTTAGGGAAAAAAAATAAATGTATGTTGGTAGAAATTGTTTAGCAAGATTGCTGAGACTGAACTGAGAAGCAGCGCATTTATTCTGTGGCGTTAAACCAGCTGCACAAGAAGTTTTTGACCCTTGGGCACTGACATTCCACACCTACAAAGAGGCAGTGGTGAGATCTTCATTGATCAAAAGGAAGCAGGGTCTTCATCTCTGCTCCTAGTATAAGAGGCATTCTAACAACTGTGTCACGTGGACAACGCAGGGAAGTTTGGCAAACCACGCTGTGAAGTCATTCAGACATGCACATGAAATATTGAGGTCCCAGTGCATTCTTAAGGGAATTTAAAAATCACTACTGTTCTTTAGTCGGGATATTACAGAAAAAAAAAAAAAATCACAGGGCAACAATGTGTTCTTAATGCTATTTTTGATCAGTGTGACTCAGACACTCACAGAGAAATACGTGGAAAAAGAAGATTGGTCAAGATGGGTTCAACATATATTAATCTATTTATCCTAAACATAATAAGTGTTGACACAGATAGTATCAAAAATGAAAGAAACATTTAAATTGAGCAAAAGTAAGCACGTTCACATGCACAAGCCAAATATGTTTACTCTCCTTGACTGCAACATTTAAAGTTATTAAATCTTGGGGGATTTTTTTGTAAGTATTAACTTTGCTACATCTTCCTACTACACCTGAAAAATATCTTTAAATAATAAAGGCAAAAATAATCTGTTTAAAATCCTTGGCATGCATTAAAACTACCTGAATGCTCACACTTAAAATTGATCTACAGTCATGGAACAAAATGTCAAATAATCACCCACTATACCCTTGCATTTTTTTGCAGTTTTTTTTATTAGTACATATTAGTGATTTGCCTAAATAAGTTTTGTTTATAAACTCTTCTCTTTACACAAGGAGTCCAGAATGTTGTTCACACAATTACCCAAGATAAACATATAAACCACAACTTTAAAGATGAATTTTTATGCTAAATAAAAAACCAAAAAGTTAACTTTCACGTTCAATATTTTGTTATTTGCTGGTAGGTTTTGGGTTGGGTTGGGATTTTGGGGGAATTTTGCTGTTGGTTTGGGGGGTTTTTGTTGTTGTTTCTCTGTCTTTAACAGATTCAATTTTAAACACCTTGAATCAGCTTTTCCAGCTATTGTGTAACTTATCTTTAGAAAGTAATCTTTTCTATACCACAACAACTTGTTGCAAAGAAGAGTAGCTAGTGCAACACATTTATTTACCAAGGACACCCTGTGATCCTGAGGAAGTCTCTTCTGTACAGCAAAAACAAAACATATTGGTCAACAAGCAAGTTTCTCACTGAAACCACACCTTTCCTCACAAGCAATGCAAAACTTCCTGAACTACATGTTGTGCTAGAAAGCACCCCTGCCCCTTCCATGGTATTCCTGTTAGGCCTATCCTAACAGAATGAGAATCTGAGATAATACAAATTAATCTAATATTCTAGAATAATTTGAAAGGACACTTAAGTTGTCAGTTTTTTCTTATAAAAGACAGTACTTCAACAAGAAGTGAGTTGTAAATTTCATACAAATACTGAAAATAAAAGCAACCTTTTAACCTTAAAACTTATGGATGCACGCATTTAACTATTTCCCTCTTTTTGAATTGCTACTGTAGTTCACAAGGGGAGTATTGCACATTTTGAACAGAATGATTATTTTATTAGTTGGAAAAAAGAGAACAGAAGACTTTTGTTATATAAACAAGCAAAACCCCTACAAAACATGCAGTTATAGTATGGTGCATTACTTTCATAGCAAATCAATTCATTTATGCATTATCCATGTCAAAATGAAAGTATGGTATAACAAAATTTTCAGTCAGTATATGTCCACATCCTTCCATTCTCCAGTGTGGACTAAAATTAGTAGCATGCCCAAGCCACAAAAGATGTCCAAGAATATTGGGTCTCTGTTTCAAAACTGAAGGAAAGCTAGGCTACTATGTTGCCAAGTCCACTGCACCTGTTGCATTAACAGCACAAAATGAAACTGTAAGCAAACAGTTACAAGAAAACGTATCATCTGCATACTCAGAACAGCGCAGAAATTTCAAATGCATTTTAACACAAGCCACTTCAGTAATGGTTCATAACTTCCAAAACAATTGAATATTTAAAAGTTATTTAGCAAATCATACTTCTTGGGCCTAGAAATTATTATTCAATAGGTCTCTTTAAACAGCGAAAATGTGAAAGAACACACAATCACTTGGTGTTAGGCAAATTCCATGTAGCCTGAAGGATCTTTTGGTTATGATAGAAACTTCAGATACATGCTGTTGCAAAATGCAGTAGGAAGTCAAGATACGGTTTCTGGTTAGTATCTTGCAAACACAAGCTTGGGTTACAAACAACTGCAGAGCTCTAGTAAGTGGTTTTGAATCAAGCTTAAAAAAACACACCAGAGTATTTTCCCTTTCACAAAGCATTTGTTACAGTACCAAAAAGTCAACAATTTCTAGTGCATATCAATGCTATCCGAGCCCTGCAACTGTATCTACTTCAACTGGGGCAAAGTTAAAACTAGTACCTGTCTGAATTCTCACCTACTTCCCCTAGTATGGCAGTATTTTGCTTAAAAACACATCACCTGCCCCCAAAATGCAGAACAAATGAGGGAGTAAAACACTCAAATACTACTTCCTGTGAACCCATTTATGAAACTGACTACTGAATCCATTCAAACCTAGTTAAAGTAATGCACCATGTCTTAAACAAGACAATCCTGTTAATATTACCTGTGTATACACACACACACCATGCATTCACATCAGACTGAAAAAAAAAAGAGCTATTCAAACAATACATGTAACCTTCTAGGAAACAGAGACATCTTATCTCTGAAGTTTTTCTTTGGCCCTTATTTGAACTTGACTTACTGGTTGCATCCAACCAAAATATATCCACATGGACTATAATTAGTAATCCAATCCAATTAAAGATATTGGGGTCGACTTATAGGCTCCTACCAAAAAACCAAAACTGAACAGTCCTACAAACTTAAGTAATATGCTTATTTTAAAAGCCAAAATAAGCTTCCTCCTCTACCTCACGTACACTCTTTCCATATTCCTGTAAACAAGCAGATCTTGCCTATAGAGCAGCTGACAGAAACATGCTTAAAATGTTACCTGTCATAAGTTAAGGTCTACTTATCTGCATGCTTCTTGCCTTGAGAAATAAAGACATCTATGTGCAAAATGCGGGGAACCATGTTTGCCTGTTAGCAAAGTTTTAGCAAGATGTAAACAAACATTAGCAGAAGAGACTGCTCTATGTTTCTTCAGTACTGAAAAAAGTTGGCAGTGTGGGTATCAGGCACATCATAATTTTTGTAATAAAACTCTTAATCAGAGAGTGGGACACGTTTCCATACAAATTATGAGATGATGTATGAGATATATACAAGGAGCCAGTCAACTAATAACTACACTAAAGAAAAAAAAAAACTAGAATAAAGGTCAAGAGAGATTAAATTGTTTATCCTTTTCAGGTGCAGGGAAATAAGACTTCTTTTTTTTACGTTTAATATACGTATCATGGGAGAACGTGAAACAGTCCTGGCTATTTCACGCCTCTTGGATTCCCATCCAGAAGTAAACTAAGAAGCGGTGCCCATACAAAGCAACCCCGCAGCCTATAAGCCCGGTAGTGCTCGTTACATCACGATCATTTGCATTTAAACTACAATATATAGCGGTGCGATCTGGCTGCCGAGGGGCGTCGCGCTGACCCCCTGCCAGGCAGGGCCCCCCGCCGCTCGCCCCGTTCTGGGGGTGGGGGGTCCCCGCACAGGCACCCCCGGCGGGGCAGCGCGGGCACGCCCGGCCTTCCCC